>OY755041.1:62320253-62920253 GCA_963576565.1 Aspidapion aeneum
GTCTGTCTGTATGTCTGTATGTCTGTATGTATGTCTGTCTGTATGTCTTGTCTTCTGTATGTCTGTCTGTTGTCTGTCTGTATGTCTGTGTCTGTCTGTATGTCTGTCTGTATGTCTGTCTGTATGTCTGTCTGTATGTCTGTCTGTATGTCTGTCTGTATGTCTGTCTGTATGTCTGTCTGGTCTGTATGTCTGTCTGTATGTCTGTCTGTATGTCTGTCTGTATGTCTGTCTGTATGTCTGTCTGTATGTCTGTCTGTATGTCTGTCTGTATGTCTGTCTGTATGTCTGTATGTCTGTCTGTATGTCTGTCTGTATGTCTGTCTGTATGTCTGTCTGTATGTCTGTCTGTATGTCTGTCTGTATGTCTGTCTGTATGTCTGTCTGTATGTCTGTCTGTATGTCTGTCTGTATGTCTGTCTGTATGTCTGTCTGTATGTCTGTCTGTATGTCTGTCTGTATGTCTGTCTGTATGTCTGTCTGTATGTCTGTCTGTATGTCTGTCTGTATGTCTGTCTGTATGTCTGTCTGTATGTCTGTCTGTATGTCTGTCTGTATGTCTGTCTGTATGTCTGTCTGTATGTCTGTCTGTATGTCTGTCTGTATGTCTGTCTGTATGTCTGTCTGTATGTCTGTCTGTATGTCTGTCTGTATGTCTGTCTGTATGTCTGTCTGTATGTCTGTCTGTCTGTATGTCTGTCTGGTATGTCTGTCTGTATGTCTGTCTGTATGTCTGTCTGTATGTCTGTCTGTATGTCTGTCTGTATGTCTGTCTGTATGTCTGTCTGTATGTCTGTATGTCTGTCTGTATGTCTGTCTGTATGTCTGTATGTCTGTCTGTATGTCTGTCTGTATGTCTGTCTGTATGTCTGTCTGTATGTCTGTCTGTATGTCTGTCTGTATGTCTGTCTGTATGTCTGTCTGTATGTCTGTCTGTATGTCTGTCTGTATGTCTGTCTGTATGTCTGTCTGTATGTCTGAGTCTGTCTGTATGTCTGTCTGTATGTCTGTCTGTATGTCTGTCTGTATGTCTGTCTGTATGTCTGTCTGTATGTCTGTCTGTATGTCTGTCTGTATGTCTGTCTGTATGTCTGTCTGTATGTCTGTCTGTATGTCTGTCTGTATGTCTGTCTGTATGTCTGTCTGTATGTCTGTCTGTATGTCTGTCTGTATGTCTGTCTGTATGTCTGTCTGTATGTCTGTCTGTATGTCTGTCTGTATGTCTGTCTGTATGTCTGTCTGTATGTCTGTCTGTATGTCTGTCTGTATGTCTGTCTGTATGTCTGTCTGTATGTCTGTCTGTATGTCTGTCTGTATGTCTGTCTGTATGTCTGTCTGTATGTCTGTCTGTATGTCTGTCTGTATGTCTGTCTGTATGTCTGTCTGTATGTCTGTCTGTATGTCTGTCTGTATGTCTGTCTGTATGTCTGTCTGTATGTCTGTCTGTATGTCTGTCTGTATGTCTGTCTGTATGTCTGTCTGTATGTCTGTCTGTAGTCTGTCTGTCTGTATGTCTGTCTGTCTGTATGTCTGTCTGTCTGTATGTCTGTCTGTATGTCTGTCTGTATGTCTGTCTGTATGTCTGTCTGTATGTCTGTCTGTATGTCTGTCTGTATGTCTGTCTGTATGTCTTCTGTATGTCTGTCTGTATGTCTGTCTGTATGTCTGTCTGTATGTCTGTCTGTATGTCTGTCTGTATGTCTGTCTGTATGTCTGTCTGTCTGTATGTCTGTCTGTATGTCTGTCTGTATGTCTGTCTGTATGTCTGTCTGTATGTCTGTCTGTATGTCTGTCTGTATGTCTGTCTGTATGTCTGTCTGTATGTCTGTCTGTATGTCTGTCTGTATGTCTGTCTGTATGTCTGTCTGTATGTCTGTCTGTATGTCTGTCTGTATGTCTGTCTGTATGTCTGTCTGTATGTCTGTCTGTATGTCTGTCTGTATGTCTGTCTGTATGTCTGTCTGTATGTCTGTCTGTATGTCTGTCTGTATGTCTGTCTGTATGTCTGTCTGTATGTCTGTCTGTATGTCTGTCTGTATGTCTGTCTGTATGTCTGTCTGTATGTCTGTCTGTATGTCTGTCTGTATGTCTGTCTGTATGTCTGTCTGTATGTCTGTCTGTATGTCTGTCTGTATGTCTGTCTGTATGTCTGTCTGTATGTCTGTCTGTATGTCTGTCTGTATGTCTGTCTGTATGTCTGTCTGTCTGTATGTCTGTCTGTATGTCTGTCTGTATGTCTGTCTGTATGTCTGTCTGTTGTCTGTATGTCTGTCTGTACTGTCTGTCTGTATGTCTGTCTGTATGTCTGTCTGTATGTCTGGTCTGTCTGTCTGTCTGTATGTCTGTCTGTATGTCTGTCTGTATGTCTGTCTGTATGTCTGTCTGTATGTCTGTCTGTATGTCTGTCTGTATGTCTGTCTGTATGTCTGTCTGTATGTCTGTCTGTATGTCTGTCTGTATGTCTGTCTGTATGTCTGTCTGTATGTCTGTCTGTATGTCTGTCTGTATGTCTGTCTGTATGTCTGTCTGTATGTCTGTCTGTATGTCTGTCTGTATGTCTGTCTGTATGTCTGTCTGTATGTCTGTCTGTATGTCTGTCTGTATGTCTGTCTGTATGTCTGTCTGTATGTCTGTCTGTATGTCTGTCTGTATGTCTGTCTGTATGTCTGTCTGTATGTCTGTCTGTATGTCTGTCTGTATGTCTGTCTGTATGTCTGTCTGTATGTCTGTCTGTATGTCTGTCTGTATGTCTGTCTGTATGTCTGTCTGTATGTCTGTCTGTATGTCTGTCTGTATGTCTGTCTGTATGTCTGTCTGTATGTCTGTCTGTATGTCTGTCTGTATGTCTGTCTGTATGTCTGTCTGTATGTCTGTCTGTATGTCTGTCTGTATGTCTGTCTGATGTCTGTCTGTATGTCTGTCTGTATGTCTGTCTGTCTGTATGTCTGTCTGTATGTCTGTCTGTATGTCTGTCTGTATGTCTGTCTGTATGTCTGTCTGTATGTCTGTCTGTATGTCTGTCTGTATGTCTGTCTGTATGTCTGTCTGTATGTCTGTCTGTATGTCTGTCTGTATGTCTGTCTGTATGTCTGTCTGTATGTCTGTCTGTATGTCTGTCTGTATGTCTGTCTGTATGTCTGTCTGTATGTCTGTCTGTATGTCTGTCTGTATGTCTGTCTGTATGTCTGTCTGTATGTCTGTCTGTATGTCTGTCTGTCTGTATGTCTGTCTGTATGTCTGTCTGTATGTCTGTCTGTATGTCTGTCTGTATGTCTGTCTGTATGTCTGTCTGTATGTCTGTCTGTATGTCTGTCTGTATGTCTGTCTGTATGTCTGTCTGTATGTCTGTCTGTGTCTGTCTGTATGTCTGTCTGTATGTCTGTCTGTATGTCTGTCTGTATGTCTGTCTGTATGTCTGTCTGTATGTCTGTCTGTATGTCTGTCTGTATGTCTGTCTGTATGTCTGTCTGTATGTCTGTCTGTATGTCTATCTGTCTGTATGTCTGTATGTCTGTCTGTATGTCTGTCTGTCTGTCTGTATGTCTGTCTGTCTGTATGTCTGTCTGTATGTCTGTCTGTATGTCTGTCTGTATGTCTGTCTGTATGTCTGTCTGTATGTCTGTCTGTATGTCTGTCTGTCTGTATGTCTGTCTGTATGTCTGTCTGTATGTCTGTCTGTATGTCTGTCTGTATGTCTGTCTGTATGTCTGTCTGTATGTCTGTCTGTATGTCTGTCTGTATGTCTGTCTGTATGTCTGTCTGTATGTCTGTCTGTATGTCTGTCTGTATGTCTGTCTGTATGTCTGTCTGTATGTCTGTCTGTATGTCTGTCTGTATGTCTGTCTGTATGTCTGTCTGTATGTCTGTCTGTATGTCTGTCTGTATGTCTGTCTGTATGTCTGTCTGTATGTCTGTCTGTATGTCTGTCTGTATGTCTGTCTGTATGTCTGTCTGTATGTCTGTCTGTATGTCTGTCTGTATGTCTGTCTGTATGTCTGTCTGTATGTCTGTCTGTCTGTATGTCTGTCTGTATGTCTCTGTATGTCTGTCTGTATGTCTGTCTGTATGTCTGTCTGTATATCTGTCTGTATGTCTGTCTGTATGTCTGTCTGTATGTCTGTCTGTATGTCTGTCTGTATGTCTGTATGTCTGTCTGTCTGTATGTCTGTCTGTATGTCTGTCTGTATGTCTGTCTGTCTGTATGTCTGTCTGTCTGTCTGTCTGTCTGTCTGTCTGTCTGTATGTCTGTCTGTATGTCTGTCTGTATGTCTGTCTGTATGTCTGTCTGTATGTCTGTATGTCTGTCTGTATGTCTGTCTGTATGTCTGTCTGTATGTCTGTCTGTATGTCTGTCTGTATGTCTGTCTGTATGTCTGTCTGTATGTCTGTCTGTATGTCTATCTGTCTGTATGTCTGTATGTCTGTCTGTATGTCTGTCTGTCTGTATGTCTGTCTGTCTGTATGTCTGTCTGTATGTCTGTCTGTATGTCTGTCTGTATGTCTGTCTGTATGTCTGTCTGTATGTCTGTCTGTATGTCTGTCTGTCTGTATGTCTGTCTGTATGTCTGTCTGTATGTCTGTCTGTATGTCTGTCTGTATGTCTGTCTGTATGTCTGTCTGTATGTCTGTCTGTATGTCTGTCTGTATGTCTGTCTGTATGTCTGTCTGTATGTCTGTCTGTATGTCTGTCTGTATGTCTGTCTGTATGTCTGTCTGTATGTCTGTCTGTATGTCTGTCTGTATGTCTGTCTGTATGTCTGTCTGTATGTCTGTCTGTATGTCTGTCTGTATGTCTGTCTGTATGTCTGTCTGTATGTCTGTCTGTATGTCTGTCTGTATGTCTGTCTGTATGTCTGTCTGTATGTCTGTCTGTATGTCTGTCTGTATGTCTGTCTGTATGTCTGTCTGTATGTCTGTCTGTTGTCTGTATGTCTGTCTGTATGTCTCTGTATGTCTGTCTGTATGTCTGTCTGTATGTCTGTCTGTATATCTGTCTGTATGTCTGTCTGTATGTCTGTCTGTATGTCTGTCTGTATGTCTGTCTGTATGTCTGTCTGTATGTCTGTCTGTATGTCTGTCTGTATGTCTGTCTGTATGTCTGTCTGTATGTCTGTCTGTATGTCTGTCTGTATGTCTGTCTGTATGTCTGTCTGTATGTCTGTCTGTATGTCTGTCTGTATGTCTGTCTGTATGTCTGTCTGTATGTCTGTCTGTATGTCTGTCTGTATGTCTGTCTGTATGTCTGTCTGTATGTCTGTCTGTATGTCTGTCTGTATGTCTGTCTGTATGTCTGTCTGTATGTCTGTCTGTATGTCTGTCTGTATGTCTGTCTGTATGTCTGTCTGTCTGTATGTCTGTCTGTATGTCTGTCTGTCTGTATGTCTGTCTGTATGTCTGTATGTCTGTCTGTATGTCTGTCTGTATGTCTGTCTGTATGTCTGTCTGTCTGTATGTCTGTCTGTATGTCTGTCTGTATGTCTGTCTGTATGTCTGTCTGTATGTCTGTATGTCTGTCTGTATGTCTGTATGTCTGTCTGTATGTCTGTCTGTATGTCTGTCTGTATGTCTGTCTGTATGTCTGTCTGTATGTCTGTCTGTATGTCTGTCTGTATGTCTGTCTGTATGTCTGTCTGTATGTCTGTCTGTATGTCTGTCTGTATGTCTGTCTGTATGTCTGTCTGTATGTCTATCTGTCTGTATGTCTGTATGTCTGTCTGTATGTCTGTCTGTATGTCTGTCTGTATGTCTGTCTGTATGTCTGTCTGTATGTCTGTCTGTATGTCTGTCTGTATGTCTGTCTGTATGTCTGTCTGTATGTCTGTCTGTATGTCTGTCTGTCTGTATGTCTGTCTGTCTGTATGTCTGTCTGTATGTCTGTCTGTATGTCTGTCTGTATGTCTGTCTGTATGTCTGTCTGTATGTCTGTCTGTATGTCTGTCTGTATGTCTGTCTGTATGTCTGTCTGTATGTCTGTCTGTATGTCTGTCTGTATGTCTGTCTGTATGTCTGTCTGTATGTCTGTCTGTATGTCTGTCTGTATGTCTGTCTGTATGTCTGTCTGTATGTCTGTCTGTATGTCTGTCTGTATGTCTGTCTGTATGTCTGTCTGTATGTCTGTCTGTATGTCTGTCTGTATGTCTGTCTGTATGTCTGTCTGTATGTCTGTCTGTCTGTATGTCTGTCTGTATGTCTGTCTGTATGTCTGTCTGTATGTCTGTCTGTATGTCTGTCTGTATGTCTGTCTGTATGTCTGTCTGTATGTCTGTCTGTATGTCTGTCTGTATGTCTGTCTGTATGTCTGTCTGTATGTCTGTCTGTATGTCTGTCTGTATGTCTGTCTGTATGTCTGTCTGTATGTCTGTCTGTATGTCTGTCTGTATGTCTGTCTGTATGTCTGTCTGTATGTCTGTCTGTATGTCTGTCTGTATGTCTGTCTGTATGTCTGTCTGTATGTCTGTCTGTATGTCTGTCTGTATGTCTGTCTGTATGTCTGTCTGTATGTCTGTCTGTATGTCTGTCTGTATGTCTGTCTGTATGTCTGTCTGTATGTCTGTCTGTATGTCTGTCTGTATGTCTGTCTGTATGTCTGTCTGTATGTCTGTCTGTATGTCTGTCTGTATGTCTGTCTGTATGTCTGTCTGTATGATCTGTCTGTATGTCTGTCTGTATGTCTGTCTGTATGTCTGTCTGTATGTCTGTCTGTATGTCTGTCTGTATGTCTGTCTGTATGTCTGTCTGTATGTCTGTCTGTAGTCTGTATGTCTGTCTGTATGTCTGTCTGTATGTCTGTCTGTCTGTATGTCTGTCTGTATGTCTGTCTGTATGTCTGTCTGTATGTCTGTCTGTATGTCTGTCTGTATGTCTGTCTGTATGTCTGTCTGTATGTCTGTCTGTATGTCTGTCTGTATGTCTGTCTGTATGTCTGTCTGTATGTCTGTCTGTATGTCTGTCTGTATGTCTGTCTGTATGTCTGTCTGTATGTCTGTCTGTATGTCTGTCTGTATGTCTGTCTGTATGTCTGTCTGTATGTCTGTCTGTATGTCTGTCTGTATGTCTGTCTGTATGTCTGTCTGTATGTCTGTCTGTATGTCTGTCTGTATGTCTGTCTGTATGTCTGTCTGTATGTCTGTCTGTCTGTATGTCTGTCTGTATGTCTGTCTGTCTGTATGTCTGTCTGTATGTCTGTCTGTCTGTCTGTATGTCTGTCTGTATGTCTGTCTGTATGTCTGTCTGTATGTCTGTCTGTCTGTATGTCTGTCTGTATGTCTGTCTGTATGTCTGTCTGTATGTCTGTCTGTATGTCTGTATGTCTGTCTGTATGTCTGTCTGTATGTCTGTCTGTATGTCTGTCTGTATGTCTGTCTGTATGTCTGTCTGTATGTCTGTCTGTATGTCTGTCTGTATGTCTGTCTGTATGTCTGTCTGTATGTCTGTCTGTATGTCTGTCTGTATGTCTGTCTGTATGTCTGTCTGTATGTCTGTCTGTATGTCTGTCTGTATGTCTGTCTGTATGTCTGTCTGTATGTCTGTCTGTATGTCTGTCTGTATGTCTGTCTGTATGTCTGTCTGTATGTCTGTCTGTATGTCTGTCTGTATGTCTGTCTGTATGTCTGTCTGTATGTCTGTCTGTATGTCTGTCTGTATGTCTGTCTGTATGTCTGTCTGTATGTCTGTCTGTATGTCTGTCTGTATGTCTGTCTGTATGTCTGTCTGAGTCTGTCTGTATGTCTGTCTGTATGTCTGTCTGTATGTCTGTCTGTATGTCTGTCTGTATGTCTGTCTGTATGTCTGTCTGTATGTATGTCTGTCTGTATGTCTGTCTGTCTGTATGTCTGTCTGTATGTCTGTCTGTATGTCTGTCTGTCTGTATGTCTGTCTGTCTGTCTGTATGTCTGTCTGTATGTCTGTCTGTATGTCTGTCTGTATGTCTGTCTGTATGTCTGTCTGTATGTCTGTCTGTATGTCTGTCTGTATGTCTGTCTGTATGTCTGTCTGTATGTCTGTCTGTCTGTATGTCTGTCTGTATGTCTGTCTGTATGTCTGTATGTCTGTCTGTCTGTATGTCTGTCTGTCTGTCTGTCTGTCTGTCTGTCTGTCTGTCTGTCTGTCTGTCTGTATGTCTGTCTGTATGTCTGTCTGTATGTCTGTCTGTATGTCTGTCTGTATGTCTGTATGTCTGTCTGTATGTCTGTCTGTATGTCTGTATGTCTGTCTGTATGTCTGTCTGTATGTCTGTCTGTATGTCTGTCTGTATGTCTGTCTGTATGTCTGTCTGTATGTCTGTCTGTATGTCTGTCTGTATGTCTGTCTGTATGTCTGTCTGTATGTCTGTCTGTATGTCTGTCTGTATGTCTGTCTGTATGTCTGTCTGTATGTCTGTCTGTATGTCTGTCTGTATGTCTGTCTGTATGTCTGTCTGTATGTCTGTCTGTATGTCTGTCTGTATGTCTGTCTGTATGTCTGTCTGTATGTCTGTCTGTATGTCTGTCTGTATGTCTGTCTGTATGTCTGTCTGTATGTCTGTCTGTATGTCTGTCTGTATGTCTGTCTGTATGTCTGTCTGTATGTCTGTCTGTATGTCTGTCTGTATGTCTGTCTGTATGTCTGTCTGTATGTCTGTCTGTATGTCTGTCTGTATGTCTGTCTGTATGTCTGTCTGTATGTCTGTCTGTATGTCTGTCTGTATGTCTGTCTGTATGTCTGTCTGTATGTCTGTCTGTATGTCTGTCTGTATGTCTGTCTGTATGTCTGTCTGTATGTCTGTCTGTATGTCTGTCTGTCTGTCTGTATGTCTGTCTGTATGTCTGTCTGTATGTCTGTCTGTATGTCTGTCTGTATGTCTGTCTGTATGTCTGTCTGTATGTCTGTCTGTATGTCTGTCTGTATGTCTGTCTGTATGTCTGTCTGTATGTCTGTCTGTATGTCTGTCTGTATGTCTGTCTGTATGTCTGTCTGTATGTCTGTCTGTATGTCTGTCTGTATGTCTGTCTGTCTGTATGTCTGTCTGTATGTCTGTCTGTATGTCTGTCTGTATGTCTGTCTGTATGTCTGTCTGTATGTGTCTGTATGTCTGTCTGTATGTCTGTCTGTCTGTATGTCTGGCTGTATGTCTGCCTGTCTGTCTGTCTGCCTGTCTGTCTGTCTGTCTGTCTGTATGTCTGTCTGTATGTCTGTCTGTATGTCTGTCTGTATGTCTGTCTGTATGTCTGTCTGTATGTCTGTCTGTATGTCTGTCTGTATGTCTGTCTGTATGTCTGTCTGTATGTCTGTCTGTATGTCTGTCTGTATGTCTGTCTGTATGTCTGTCTGTATGTCTGTCTGTATGTCTGTCTGTATGTCTGTCTGTATGTCTGTCTGTATGTCTGTCTGTATGTCTGTCTGTATGTCTGTCTGTATGTCTGTCTGTATGTCTGTCTGTATGTCTGTCTGTATGTCTGTCTGTATGTCTGTCTGTATGTCTGTCTGTATGTCTGTCTGTATGTCTGTCTGTATGTCTGTCTGTATGTCTGTCTGTATGTCTGTCTGTATGTCTGTCTGTATGTCTGTCTGTATGTCTGTCTGTATGTCTGTCTGTATGTCTGTCTGTATGTCTGTCTGTATGTCTGTCTGTATGTCTGTCTGTATGTCTGTCTGCATGTCTGTCTGTATGTCTGTCTGTATGTCTGTCTGTATGTCTGTCTGTATGTCTGTCTGTATGTCTGTCTGTATGTCTGTCTGTATGTCTGTCTGTATGTCTGTCTGTATGTCTGTCTGTATGTCTGTCTGTCTGTATGTCTGTCTGTATGTCTGTCTGTATGTCTGTCTGTATGTCTGTCTGTATGTCTGTCTGTATGTCTGTCTGTATGTCTGTCTGTATGTCTGTCTGTATGTCTGTCTGTATGTCTGTCTGTATGTCTGTCTGTATGTCTGTCTGTATGTCTGTCTGTATGTCTGTCTGTATGTCTGTCTGTATGTCTGTCTGTATGTCTGTCTGTCTGTATGTCTGTCTGTATGTCTGTCTGTCTGTATGTCTGTCTGTATGTCTGTCTGTATGTCTGTCTGTATGTCTGTCTGTATGTCTGTCTGTCTGTATGTCTGTCTGTATGTCTGTCTGTATGTCTGTCTGTATGTCTGTCTGTCTGTATGTCTGTCTGTATGTCTGTCTGTATGTCTGTCTGTATGTCTGTCTGTATGTCTGTCTGTATGTCTGTCTGTATGTCTGTCTGTATGTCTGTCTGTATGTCTGTCTGTATGTCTGTCTGTATGTCTGTCTGTATGTCTGTCTGTATGTCTGTCTGTATGTCTGTCTGTATGTCTGTCTGTATGTCTGTCTGTATGTCTGTCTGTATGTCTGTCTGTATGTCTATCTGTCTGTATGTCTGTATGTCTGTCTGTATGTCTGTCTGTCTGTATGTCTGTCTGTATGTCTGTCTGTCTGTCTGTCTGTCTGTATGTCTGTCTGTATGTCTGTCTGTATGTCTGTCTGTATGTCTGTCTGTATGTCTGTCTGTCTGTATGTCTGTCTGTATGTCTGTCTGTATGTCTGTCTGTATGTCTGTCTGTATGTCTGTCTGTATGTCTGTCTGTATGTCTGTCTGTATGTCTGTCTGTATGTCTGTCTGTATGTCTGTCTGTATGTCTGTCTGTATGTCTGTCTGTATGTCTGTCTGTATGTCTGTCTGTATGTCTGTCTGTATGTCTGTCTGTATGTCTGTCTGTATGTCTGTCTGTATGTCTGTCTGTATGTCTGTCTGTATGTCTGTCTGTATGTCTGTCTGTCTGTATGTCTGTCTGTATGTCTGTCTGTATGTCTGTCTGTATGTCTGTCTGTATGTCTGTCTGTATGTCTGTCTGTCTGTATGTCTGTCTGTATGTCTGTCTGTATGTCTGTCTGTATGTCTGTCTGTATGTCTGTCTGTATGTCTGTCTGTATGTCTGTCTGTATGTCTGTCTGTATGTCTGTCTGTATGTCTGTCTGTATGTCTGTCTGTATGTCTGTCTGTATGTCTGTCTGTATGTCTGTCTGTATGTCTGTCTGTATGTCTGTCTGTATGTCTGTCTGTATGTCTGTCTGTATGTCTGTCTGTATGTCTGTCTGTATGTCTGTCTGTATGTCTGTCTGTATGTCTGTCTGTATGTCTGTCTGTATGTCTGTCTGTATGTCTGTCTGTATGTCTGTCTGTATGTCTGTCTGTATGTCTGTCTGTATGTCTGTCTGTATGTCTGTCTGTATGTCTGTCTGTATGTCTGTCTGTATGTCTGTCTGTAAGTCTGTCTGTATGTCTGTCTGTATGTCTGTCTGTATGTCTGTCTGTATGTCTGTCTGTATATCTGTCTGTATGTCTGTCTGTATGTCTGTCTGTATGTCTGTCTGTATGTCTGTCTGTATGTCTGTCTGTATGTCTGTCTGTATGTCTGTATGTCTGTCTGTATGTCTGTCTGTATGTCTGTCTGTCTGTATGTCTGTCTGTATGTCTGTCTGTATGTCTGTCTGTATGTCTGTCTGTATGTCTGTCTGTATGTCTGTCTGTATGTCTGTCTGTATGTCTGTCTGTATGTCTGTCTGTATGTCTGTCTGTATGTCTGTCTGTATGTCTGTCTGTATGTCTGTCTGTATGTCTGTCTGTATGTCTGTCTGTATGTCTGTCTGTATGTCTGTCTGTATGTCTGTCTGTATGTCTGTCTGTATGTCTGTCTGTATGTCTGTCTGTATGTCTGTCTGTATGTCTGTCTGTATGTCTGTCTGTATGTCTGTCTGTATGTCTGTATGTCTGTCTGTATGTCTGTCTGTCTGTATGTCTGTCTGTATGTCTGTCTGTCTGTATGTCTGTCTGTATGTCTGTCTGTATGTCTGTATGTCTGTATGTCTGTCTGTATGTCTGTCTGTATGTCTGTCTGTATGTCTGTCTGTATGTCTGTCTGTATGTCTGTCTGTCTGTATGTCTGTCTGTATGTCTGTCTGTATGTCTGTCTGTATGTCTGTCTGTATGTCTGTCTGTATGTCTGTCTGTATGTCTGTCTGTATGTCTGTCTGTATGTCTGTCTGTATGTCTGTCTGTATGTCTGTCTGTATGTCTGTCTGTATGTCTGTCTGTATGTCTGTCTGTATGTCTGTCTGTATGTCTGTCTGTATGTCTGTCTGTATGTCTGTCTGTATGTCTGTCTGTATGTCTGTCTGTATGTCTGTCTGTATGTCTGTCTGTATGTCTGTCTGTATGTCTGTCTGTATGTCTGTCTGTATGTCTGTCTGTATGTCTGTCTGTATGTCTGTCTGTATGTCTGTCTGTATGTCTGTCTGTCTGTATGTCTGTCTGTATGTCTGTCTGTATGTCTGTCTGTATGTATGTCTGTCTGTATGTCTGTCTGTCTGTATGTCTGTCTGTATGTCTGTCTGTATGTCTGTCTGTATGTCTGTCTGTCTGTCTGTCTGTATGTCTGTCTGTATGTCTGTCTGTATGTCTGTCTGTATGTCTGTCTGTATGTCTGTCTGTATGTCTGTCTGTATGTCTGTCTGTATGTCTGTATGTCTGTCTGTATGTCTGTCTGTATGTCTGTCTGTATGTCTGTCTGTATGTCTGTCTGTATGTCTGTCTGTCTGTATGTCTGTCTGTATGTCTGTCTGTATGTCTGTCTGTCTGTATGTCTGTCTGTCTGTCTGTCTGTCTGTCTGTCTGTCTGTCTGTCTGTCTGTCTGTCTGTATGTCTGTCTGTATGTCTGTCTGTATGTCTGTCTGTATGTCTGTCTGTATGTCTGTCTGTATGTCTGTCTGTATGTCTGTATGTCTGTCTGTATGTCTGTCTGTATGTCTGTCTGTATGTCTGTCTGTATGTCTGTCTGTATGTCTGTCTGTATGTCTGTCTGTATGTCTGTCTGTATGTCTGTCTGTATGTCTGTCTGTATGTCTGTCTGTATGTCTGTCTGTATGTCTGTCTGTATGTCTGTCTGTATGTCTGTCTGTATGTCTGTCTGTATGTCTGTCTGTATGTCTGTCTGTATGTCTGTCTGTATGTCTGTCTGTATGTCTGTCTGTATGTCTGTCTGTATGTCTGTCTGTATGTCTGTCTGTATGTCTGTCTGTATGTCTGTCTGTATGTCTGTCTGTATGTCTGTCTGTATGTCTGTCTGTATGTCTGTCTGTATGTCTATCTGTATGTCTGTCTGTATGTCTGTCTGTATGTCTGTCTGTATGTCTGTCTGTATGTCTGTCTGTATGTCTGTCTGTATGTCTGTCTGTATGTCTGTCTGTATGTCTGTCTGTATGTCTGTCTGTATGTCTGTCTGTATGTCTGTCTGTATGTCTGTCTGTATGTCTGTCTGTATGTCTGTCTGTATGTCTGTCTGTATGTCTGTCTGTATGTCTGTCTGTATGTCTGTCTGTATGTCTGTCTGTATGTCTGTCTGTATGTCTGTCTGTATGTCTGTCTGTATGTCTGTCTGTATGTCTGTCTGTATGTCTGTCTGTATGTCTGTCTGTATGTCTGTCTGTATGTCTGTCTGTATGTCTGTCTGTATGTCTGTCTGTATGTCTGTCTGTATGTCTGTCTGTATGTCTGTCTGTATGTCTGTCTGTATGTCTGTATGTCTGTCTGTATGTCTGTCTGTATGTCTGTCTGTAAATTAAATGAGTTTGCAAATATTTTTTTTGTTAAGCGTCAACGAAATAGAATATTATACACAAATTGGTTGAAATTGAAACTTTTTGAGGCATTGAGTCTGTAGCATGAGAGGAGCGGGAGCTACAATTTGTTACATTATAAAAAATTTTATCTTGGACCGATAATTTTTGAGATTTAACGCAAAATATTTAAAAAGCTCCATAAATTTCATGTATTTTTATTTTAAAAAATTACGATATCTTTAAAACCATGCGTCAGATTCTGACGGAAGTTATGCCATTCGCTTACTCGGACCTTTTTACATAGTAATCAGTCAACGGTTTTATCAATTTCATAGAGCGATCTTAACAAAGTAACCAGAATTAAAAATTGTCTTATAGATGTTAAGAAATTCGCAAATGCCACATTTAACTATTGTATAGTATACTTTTATTTTAAAGAGCAGAATAAAATTTGCAAAATAGCAGATGTCATTTTTAAGCCAGTGTCTAATTTTAGGTTCCTAGGTTAATCCTTTGGATTATATATTATGCAAAATGTTTGGCAAAAACTAGTATTAGTATTTTACACGCCAAAGGCAGTGGATAAAAATGACATCAATATTTTTTAAAACAATTAGTTTTTGGCATGAGCAGAGCGAGAGCTACATACTTTAGCGATAAAAAGGCACTTTTATTAAATTATCTTAAAATTAAATAACATTATTATTAAAGTGCAGTGATAATAACATCAGTTGTAAGGGGTTGGCATAGGCAAGTAATGAGTTATTAAATGAATTACACTTAGTTGACTAATTTATAACGTACGTTAACTTCATATAAGGTAATAATTTGTTAAATGGCACATGTTATGTTTAAATTAGTGTCCAATTCCAAGGCTAATTTTTGAATAAATATTTAAAAAAAAACAAAAATTTCTGGTGGCTAAGCGTATATAAAAAGGTTTTGTTTCTCTTGTATTTTTTCATGGGCATAGTTTCATCTGTATTCGGTAGATGTCGCAATATCGTAAGATGAAATTTATATACCGTCTCTCTAACTTTACAAAGGTGTTACTTTGACTATGTAGGGTTCTGGAGAGTTTCTTAAGCACGAAACAGTTAACTGTCAACACTTAATAGGTGGCCATTAGATCTTGAACCCTCGTGGGTGTACATTTCGAGCTGCCCATGGAAAAACACAAGAGAAACAAAACTTTTCTACACCCGATTATCCACAAAAAATTTTTGTTTTCTTTATTCACGGGTACTAAACTTTACGTTTTAAATATATTTCGCAATATATTACGCAAAATATTTAAGAAAACTTTTCTAAACTAAATACATTAACTAAATACATTAATAAGTTCTCCAATATACATTTTAAAATGAAAAGTTTCATTTTATATACATTTTAAAATGAAAAGTTTCATTTTAAAATGTATATTGGAGAACTTATTAATGTATTTTTCCATGGGTATAGTTTATTTTGTATTCGGTAGATGTCACTTGTGTATAAAGCAGTATACAGTATTACAGACATTATTTTTCATTTCTCTTATCAATATCGTAAGATGAGAATTATATACCGTCTCTCTAACTTTGCAAAGGTGTTAAATTGACCATGCCGTGTTCTGAAGAGACCCTTAAGCCCGAAATAGTTAACTGTCAACACTTAATAGGTGGCCATTAGATCTTGGACCCCCGTGGGTGTACAGCTTTTGAGCTGCCCACGGAAAACCACAAGAGAAACAAAATCTTACTACAACCGATTATCCACGAAAAATTTTTGTTTTCTTTATTCACGGGTACTAAAGTACTAAAGTTTTAAATATATTTGGCAAAACATTTAAGAAAACTTTTCCAAACTAGTAAAAACCTTTAATTTTAAAATGTATATTGGAGAACTTGGTTCATTCACTTTTATCTCAATTATTTTTACGGAATACCATAATCGCGTACTTGGCTTTTTTTCACATGAAATATTTTTTTTATGATTTCACTTTTTTTAATTAAAATATGCAGAATACGTTCAAAACTTTTACCTTTTTTTATTTTCCTTTTGACATAAATAAATTTCTATTTCTGTGAGTTTGCCAAATCCCAGCTTTGTATAATTTCTGAAATCGGGTAATAATAGTTTTACATAACTTAAGATGTATCGGGGAGGGAAGCAAATAAAAGTTTTGATGTTTTTACATTTTTTCCTATAGTTTTGTGATAGTTTCTACCAGTCTGCTAAAGCTCAGCTCTCTAGCGTTTCTAGAAGTGGGCAATATTAATTTTACATAATTTTACATGTATAGGGGAGGGAAGTAAATTAAAATTTTGGGGTTTTCTATTTTTTCCTATAGATTTCTCTTAGTTTCTGTCAGTCTGTCAAATTTCAGCTCTCTAGCGTTTCTGGAAGTTGGCAATGTTACTTTTACATAACTTTACATGTATAGGGGAGGAGAGTAAATTATAATTTCGTTTTTTTTTTTCATGTAGTTTTGTCATAGTTTCTATCAGTCTGCGAAAGCTCAGCTCTCTAGCGTTTCTGGAAGTGGGCACTGTTACTTTAACATACCTTTACATGTATAGGGGAGGGAAGTAAATTATAATTTTGGGGTTTCTTATTTTTTTTTCTATAGTTTTTTCATAGTCTATCAGTTTGTTAAAACCTAGCTCTCTAGCGTTTCTAGAAGTGGGCTATGTTACTTTTACATAACTTTACATGTATTACATAAATTTAAATGTATAGGGGAGGGCAGTAAATGAAAATTTTGGGGTTTTTAGATTTTATCCATGGGTTTAGTCATAATTTCTAGCAGTCTGCCAAATTTCAGCTTTGTAGCGTGTCTGTACAATAGAATTTTGATGATCTATACATGAGTGGCAAATTTGACGTTTTTTCAAATGCTGTAACTACTTTACTATTTTATGGAAGTCCATGAAACTTGGATGGATTGTTAACTCTGTCAAGGTCTACGACTGTGCAAAGTTTGAGTTTCGTTAATCGGTCTGAATTAGAATTATAGATAGATTAAATATTGGCTAAAATGTTTCAATGCGCAAACTTGGCTGGGACCTGGGTGTCCCCAGATATTGCAAAACATTACAAATTATAAACCAATTAGTAAAATAAGTAATTTTTTTGAGACCATGAGTCTAGAGCATGAGCAAAGCGAGAGTTACACATTTTAGGGATAAAAAATGCACTTTTTAATAACTGTGTATGAGTTCGATATTAACTTAAATTAATAGGTACTAGTAAATTAAATTTGCGACGCAACTCATTGACAAAAGTAACTTTGCGAAGCAAGTATTATTAACACAAATTCATAAACCAATAATAATTCTCCAAATTCTTTGTTTGAAACTTGTAGACATATCATCAAATGTTATTGTACCATACCAATAGAAATACTGTTAAACATATTTTTATAAACAAGTAAACACAAAATCTCGCCGCAGGCGAGAGGCTTAGCGAAAATCTATGATGCAACAGTTAAAAGTGTTGGATGTAAAAAATTTGCGAAGCAAATTTGTTAATAAACTAATTTGCAAAGCAAATTTTTCTCAACACAAGCAAATTTGTTAATAAACTAATTTGCGAAGCAAATTTTTTTCAACACAAATTTGCTTCGCAAGTTTGTGATACGGATGTTTTTGCGTAGCGAAAATCATCCGTATGTTATTTTCATATTTTTGATGTAATTTAGATACGTAGGGCTATGATGAGGGGCCCTGGGAACCGTGTGAAAACATGCAAAAAGCTTAAGAAAACCAGATAAAAAATAAAGAAGGAAGAAATAGAGAATTCAAGGAGGGAGAAGAAGTTATGGTGAGAGATTACAGAATCAGAAATAAGAAAAATTGGACTGAAGCGGAAATACAATCACAAATTGGCAGGACAGTCTACCTATGTAAGCTAAAGACAGGCCACTTGGAAACGCCACACAAACCAAATAGCCAGAAGAGGCAGTCAACAGAAAATTGTGGACTCAGACAGACAAAACAATCAAGAAATCACAGGGATTCAACCGAAATGTGTAAGGAAAATAGGACGTGGGTCATTCCTTCAAAACACCAGTTTTGGAAAGAGAAGTAGAAGCGCAAGAAGCCATACCATACCAATAGTGATCCTCCAGGATTGGAAAGGCAAGTTGAACCTTCAAGCTTGCCATCTTCCATGTCAGACCCTGTAGAAATGCCTGTACCGAGTACTTTAAGGCAAGAGGAATTACAAAATTCCCAAGAAAAGTCCACAAGTGTGTCCTGCAGTCCATGCTTAGGTTTTGAGCAATCTAAACCTGATGACAGCGACAAAACGAACTCTGTTCAGTGTCAGAAAAGAAGTCCTTCTAAGGCGCAGCTCAAGACTGAGTAGGAAATAGTGAATTAAGTGTGGAGGGATGTAATGTATTGTTTGTGTATAAACTTGTACAGAGACCCCATGTGATATAGAATAATAGTGTACAGACCTCGCGAGTGATTGACAGTTATGACAATTGACATGCGCGGTCTCTTGAACGCCAATCGTGGCTGATAACGGACGCATCTAATAAACAGTAATAATTAACGGACTAATTAACGTGATAATCAACCCTGTACCCGCTCGAAGTACTCTTCATGAAAAAAAGATGTAAAAAATTTGCTAAGCAAATTTGTTCATAAACTAATTTGCGAAGCAAATTGTTTCCAACACAAATTTGCGTATGATTTTATCCTCCAAATAAATTTAATATAACCGTGGAAAGCCCTAACCGCGGCGTTACAAAAAAGCTATTTTAGTACAATTTTATGAGGCAATTTTTTTAAGTTTTGTTGAAAATTGGAATGGCTTCAAGTAGTTACTGGTATTTTTCTTTTTGATGTAAGTACAGTCGAACTTCGGTAACTCGAACAACCATGTGTCACATAAAATTTCGACTGATCAAAAATTTGCGGCGTTTTCGTATTTTTGTGAATCACGGGTTTTTTTTAGGAAAAATTTGTATAATTGCAATAATTCTGATACAACCAAGTCTAAATTAAAAACGTTCACCTCTAATATATGTTTGACAGTTAAAGTTTAGAGTGCGTTTTGTACAACATACACACAACCTCTAAACGTATATAATTGCGTCTTTAAAACATTCCAATGCAAACAAACAAGTTAGAACGATTCGTAATTAGGGAATTCCCCCAGAAAATTCAACTTATCGATTTTGGCGCCACATACAATGTTCGAGTTATCAAGATATTCGACTAATCGAAGTTTGAGGTATCAAAACCAAATTACATATATTTCTTGCCCTTGACGCCATTGCCAACCTCGTATATTCGTTGAAACATAAATTTAAAATTTTAAACTTAGTCACTAAGAATAAAAAACACTATTGATTTCCTTCTCTGAAATAATTTTCTCATTTTGACCTCCACTATCACATATAAAATGCATACACTCATACAATTTGGGTATACAGGGTTCAACAATTCACTTCTTTATTTGAAAAATCACGAGTGCGTGAGACAACGTATACGTTTACAAGGCAGAGAAAGCAAACGACGTGCATCCATTGAAAACACAGGTAGGGGCATGTACTTTTGAATTGTATACCTTATCTCTCGCAGTGGCAACTTCTACTAAAGAATTGAAATGGAAGGGATTAGAAAAAAAAATACTCTGCCAATATATGGGTACCTAAGCTTACATTAGGTACTATAGTTATAGTGTTCGTGTGAGCTGATATAACTAAAATCTGAAATATATTTTATTCAACTCCATGCTCAATTACCTTTCGTTTGATACCACACAAGCCATGTTTTAACTTAAACTCTAATTTTTAAAATCTACCCCCACCCTTTTTTTTAAAACTAAAATGTATTTTGTTTAACTCCAGACTCAATTACCTTTCGTTTGATATCACACACGGCATATTTTTACTTAAACTCTATTTTTTGAAATCTACCCCCACCCTTTTTTTTAACTAAAATTTATTTTCTTTAACTCCAGGCTCAATTACCTTTCGTTTGATATCACACACGCCATATTTTCACATAAACTCTAATTTATGAAATCTACCCCCACCCTTTTATTTGGCTTGTGATCGATGGATTTCGTTCATTTTTAAATGGGACCATCCCGACCCGATACCCAGCCTAGGTACCAAATTTAATTAAAATCGGGCAAGCGGTTTTTGAGTTATGCGCGTTGGTCGTTACAGACAGACATACAGACAGACAGACAGACGGCGCAACAAAGAAGTTTCAAAATCATCTGAAACGCAAAGATATATAAAAATTTTTGAAATCGGAGCAACTTTTTTTTTTTAAATTAGGATCACCATAGCTCACACTAATATAGTTGGAGGGATTTGTTTCTCCGCTCCACTCTGGTGAACATAGATGCGCTGGTTCGGGGTGAAATAATTAAGATGATTTATGGATATTTGGTGTATAATAATGCACTGTAAATTTTCTATTAAATACATTTAAAACCACTAAAAGTAACATCTTCTGAATACTTAAACTTAATTAAAAAAGAGAGCGGGTTGAAAAACCAATATTTTTCGACCCGATAGAGCGAACAAAGCGAAAGTAAAATGCGGAGCCGAGAGACGTACGGACGCATTGAGAGTTCTCTTTCCACTACTCTGGTCGATGCAACGACCTTTTTCGCATTTGTACCCTTCTAACAGGCTACGACCTGAATTACGCAGGTACCCTTTTTTCTAATTATAATATTTGAAAGTTTGAAGCCATAGATTTCTTAAAATGTGAAGAGAAATCTGAACATATTCCCCCCGCCACGATGAAATTTTAATTCAAATAAAGTAAAATCATATTTCATACTGTTCAGGAAAAGGACAAACCTTTGCTATTGACCTAGAAAAGATGCCTTCTTTAGTTTTAAGTTTAACTAACCGAACATTTCCATCAGATCCTGGAATTATCTTCTTTGAGCAACACGAAATCACCAACCTTCAAGTTTTTTGTAGGGCATAACCATTTTGGACGGTTTTGCAAACGATTTAAATAATCAATTGACCATTTTTGCCAAAAATCTTGCTGCAACTTTGTACAATGTTGCCACATGGCTAGTCTATTTACAGGTGTGTCACTTAAATTCTTTTCGGGAAAAGAAGTTAAATTTCTTCCAACTAGAAAGTGACCTGGTGTTAAATATGTGTTTTTGCACATTTTATTGCGGACTCCCACAAACCACCCCAGTGTGGGCTTCGAGGCGGAATAAACTTCTACTGAATCAGGTTTAAGGATAAAAATGAATTTACTTGATTCAGATTATTTTTGTTCTTGAAGAACAGGTAGACATCGTGAAGCTGATTATAGCTACCAACAAAATTTGTAGCGTTATCGCTATAAATTATCTCAGGATAGCCTCTACAAGCTATAAATCGCTTCAAAGTAAGGAGAAATGCTTCTGTGGACAAACTACTGACAAGCTCCAAATGTATTGCTTTAGTTGCCATACAAATAAACAATGATACATAACATTTTTCTTTGGGGGCTTTCCTTAGTTTAGAGCTTCTAATCGTAAATGGACCTCCAAAATCGACTCCTACTCTAGAAAAGGGAATTGCTCTAGTTATTCTATCCTTAGGCAAATCTGCCATAATTTGATGTTGAGGTTTTGCAGTAAACCGAAAACACACAATACAAGATTTAACAATTCGTTTTATTTCTCCATTAGAGGCCAAAACTGCGTTCTCAAATTAAAAAGCACGGTTTGAGGACCAGCATGAAATAAGTCAAAGTGAGTTTTTCGCATAAGTAAACTTACAACATGATTTTTAGATGGTAGTAAAACAGGATGTTTCTGATTATATTCTATACCTTCTGCTTTGGAGAGTCTACCACCCACTCTAATTAATCCACATTCGTCGAGAAAAGGTTTTAGAGACAAAATCTGTTTATCGGTAATAATTTTGTTTAATTTTAACTCATCAATATCCTTTGCAAAATGTTTTTCTTGAATAATTTTAATTGCAAAAATCTGAGCATTTAATATTTCCTCGACTGTGGGTTTACCAATTATTTTATCTACAAAATTTTTCCGTAAGATATTAAAATATCTTAAACAGTAAGCTACAATGCGCAATAATTTTGTCCAACTTGAAAATTTTAAAAAAGTGTCAATCCAAAAATCGAGTTTAAAATTTATAATCAAATTGGTGATTTTTCTTTGTTCGGGAATATCACTTTTTACAGTGTCTGGGAAAAAAATCATAATCCGCCAAGTTTAAATCAAATTTAAACAAAAAATCGGGCCCAGACCACCAAATTTTACAGTCCCTAATTTGATCAGGCTGTAATCCCCTGCTAGCGTAGTCACAAGGATTATTTTCAGTCGAAATATATCTCCAAATACAACCTAAAGTGAGTTTTTGAATCTGACTGACTCGATTTTGAATGAACGGTGACCAACGTGAAGCATCAGAATTTAGCCAATATAAAGCAATTTGAGAATCACACCAGAGATTTATGTTTGAGATTTGAAATCTATTCTGAAAAATCTTTACTATTCTGTTCATTAATTTAGAGAGTAAGAGACAGCCACATAATTCCAACCTTGCAATAGAATGAGTATTTTTAATCGGTGCTACACGAGTCTTAGAACAAATCAGTTTGCACGATACAGATCTATCTTTGTACAAAACTCGAAAATATAAGCAGCAAGAATATGCTTTTAAGCTAGCATCGCTATACCCATGTAATTGAATTTCTAAAATATCTTCTGGCGATTGATCAAAATCAAAGCAATATCTAGAGATTTCTATTTCAGTAAGACAAGGTAAATTTTGATAAAATCTTATCCAGTCTGACAAAAGACTTCCATCTAAAAAATCGTCCCAATTTAGTTTTTCGGACCAAAGTCTCTGCATGAATATTTTAGCAGTCAAAATCACAGGAGCAACCAATCCTATGGGATCATACATAGAAGCAATAATCGACAAAACTTGTCGTTTTGTGAAAATTTCAAGTGTGTCAAATTTAGGAAGAGTAATCGAGAATACATCGGAGTTTGGATTCCAATTTAAACCTAACACCTTATTGCAGGTGTTTTCAATCTTAATATCAAACTTATCATGTGAAAATTCTTGAGAATATGATTTTAATGCCAATGTTGATTTTGACATCCATTTATGAAGTTTGACACCCATTTATGTCCTGATTTTAACAAAATAATAAGCTGATCTCCTAAGCATATTAAACTTTTTTCGGAGTCCGATCCTGCTAAAATATCGTCCATATAGGTTTGATTTAGTAGAGTATCACTTGCTAAACTATAATCAGAATTTTAACTTTCTTGAATAGCAAGTTCTTTGAGACATCTAGTGGCCAAAAATGGCGAACTTTTATTTCCAAAAAATATAGTGGAAAGTTCGAGACAATTTATTGGTTCATCTGCGCTTTCGCGCCATAGTAGATTTTGCAAAAATCTTTGAGAGGGATTCACTTTTACCTGTAAAAACATTTTTTGAATGTCCGAAACTAAAGTGAACTTATAAGAGCAAAATCTTAACAAAATATCAAATAACTCTGGCTGCACGGTATATCCTTTTAACATAATGTCATTCAAAGAATAGCCTGAGCTTGATATCATTGACGCGTCCAGTACTACGCGAAGCCTTGTTGAGACGCTATCTTCTCTTATAACACTATGATGAGGCAAGAAATATTTGTTTTCGTTAAGCTCATTTTTGAGATTTAAGGGTACTTCTCTAGCATAACCTTTTTCTGCATAATCATCGATAAATTTTTTATACTCCAAAAATAAGTTTTTATTATTAGAGAACCTTTTTTCCAGTGTTAAAAAACGCTTATTTGCTTGATGAAATGAGTCACCTAATTTTAAATACGCGCAAGGTTCAGTAAAGGGTAAATCTACCTGAAATTGACCGTTTTCTAATCTTTGCACAGAATTTTGAAAATATTTTCGGCTAGTTCTTCTTGAGGTGATAGAATCGAACTTTTTTCACATTCTTCGATTTTCCAAAAATTTTCCATTATAGTTTCTAGTTTTGAACGTGATCTTACTTGAGTAAAATGACTGGCTACTTCAGTTGTAGTGTTAAGATAATTTTTTACAAATTGATTAGACAGATTTCCGCCGACCACATAACCTAAAAATGTATTAAAAAGTGTGGGAAGGCCTTTACCTAACTTAATACACCCTGGAGTAATTAAATCATAAAAAATATCTGCCCCGAGTAGCAAGTCTATTTTTGAGGTTTTGAAAAATAGAGGATCCGCCAAGTCAATTTCTGGGGGTAAATTAATTTTATCAATATCTATTTGAGCCTGAGGAAGAGAGCAAGTGACTCTTTGCAACACAGAACATGAGACAAAAAACTTTTTTGAGTTATTTTTGGAGTAAAAACCAATATTCATCATTTTTTGAGCTGTGGTACTACTATTTGAGACACCAGAGATGTGCACCGGGTTAGAGTAGGTTTCGTGACCTAGTTTTTGAGCTAAATCTTCAGAAATTATACTTATTTGACTGCCTGAGTCAAGCAAAGCTTTAGCCTCAATTTGAGTGCCATTCTGAGTAGAGAGTGTGACCATGGCTGTAGCTAAGATAACTTGCGAGTTTTTTGTAGCGTGATGAGATTGTGAAACAGCCATAGTGGTTGTACGATTAACTCTTTCATTTGGAGGTTGCTGTCTATTTTGAGAATGCATTGAGGAAATCGAAGGACCATTTTGAGTTGTATTCATATGATCATTACTTTGGGTGGTAGGTGTACTATTATCAGTAAAACCTTGAGAATAATTCGGATCATTTGAGCGTGGCTTTTGTGAGTAAATAGTAGAGGGCGATCTTTGAGTGTACTCTATTGAGTGAGACTGATCTTGAGAGGATCGAGGAAAACTATTATGACCCTGAGAGATACTATGAACCTGAGAGTTACTATGACCCTGAGAGTAACTATGATCCTGAGAGTTACTATGGACCTGAGAGTTACTATGACCCTGAGAGTAACGAGTCGGTGGGTGATTTCTAAAGTGATTATTTTGAGGGGTATTATCTAAATTTCTAACGAAATTGGAGCGTTGACCTTTATCTTGAGTGTTGCATAACAAAGAATGGTGTTTTCCCCCACAACTACATGTGTGAGTGGATTCACAAAATTCTACTGTGTGTTTAGATCCTAAACAATTAAAACATAATTTTTTACTGTAAACAAACTGCTTTTTGTCATAGTAGGGAAGAGTTTTGAAAGTTGAGCAAGAATAAATCGAGTGATTATTTAAACTGCAATATAAACAAAACTTTGCTGATTTATTTTGGTTATTAATTGTCGTTACGTGATGTGCTTGCTTTTGTTTATATTTATATTCTTTTTGAAATGACTGTCCAGAGCTTGAGTCACCACTTACACTACACATCTTTTTTCCAAAAAGCTCACAAATTCTTGAAGGGTTGGTAACTGGGTGTTGTCTCGCTCAATTTCAAACGACCTTTTTGTATTAAAATCTAATTTTGATGAAAAAATATAAATTAATATTAAGTCCCAATACTGTACAGGTATTTTCATATTTTTTAAAGCGTCAAGATTTTGTTTAATGGTAGTAATAAAACTTCTTAAATTCGTGGAGTTTATTCTTGAAATAGCAGGAAGTTCCATTAGACTTTTTATGTGGGTGTTTACAATAATCAAACTATTACTGTAAATATCTTGAAGAGTTTTAAGAGCAATGTTAAAATTGGCGCTTGTTAATTGCAAATTACTAATCAATTTCAAAGGTTCATCACTTAAGTGAGTTTTTAATGCAATGAGCCGCGTGACATTTGTGTATTTTGGATTTCTTATGACTACCGTCGAAAATATGTCATAGAAACTTGCCCATTGAGAAAAGTCACCTTTAAAAATAAGTAAGTTTGGAATTTTTGTTTCTGGGTAAAAATAAGTATTAGACCCGGAGCCGAACGATGTCTGAGAGTGAGAATTTTGCGACTGATTATACATAAATGGTAATCCCAATTCATCAAATTTATCTTGAAAACGCGATAAAGCTGAAAAATATTGATCTTCTACACCATTCCTATCACTAGCCTCAGACAAGTCCAAATCTTCAATCGAGTCTTGAGCTATAGTATACTTTTCATATTTTTAGCTTTTTCTGGCGTTTTTTACAAAGCCGAACTTAGTGAATCATCGATGCAAACAAGCTACTACAGTTTTTTGGTATATTCACTTTTTAAGAGAGTTTTTATTTTACATTTGAGAGAATTTTTCAAACATTTTGAGTTTTATGCTTTCACACAATTTTTGAGTCTTTTCTGAGTGAGACGGTCCTTATCAAACTTTAGGTGAGTGTCTTTAATAAACTTTGAGTGAGAGTGTTCTTAACAAACTTTGGGTGAAAGTGTCCTTAACAAACTTTGAGTTAGAGTGTCCATAATAAACTTTGAGTGAGAGTGTCCTTATCAAACTTTGAGTGAGAGTGTCCTTATCAAACTTTTTGAGTGTCCATAACAAACTTTGAGTGAGAGTGTCCTTAACAAACTTTGAGTGAGTGTCCTTAACAAACTTTGAGTGAGAGTGTCCTTAATAAACTTTGAGTTAGAGTGTCCATAATAAACTTTGAGTGAGAGTGTCCTTATCAAACTTTGAGTGAGAGTGTCCATAATAAACTTTGAGTGAGATTGTCCTTATCAAACTTTTTGAGAAATATTTGCACTCACTGTTTTTTAGTTTTCACTAGAGTTGGGTTCACTTTATGAGATCTGTAACAAGTTCTCAATCTCCACAATTAGCACCTTAATTAATTTGAGTTTATAACCGATCCTGTTCGTGGAATTAAATTATAGGAATCCGGCTTCGTGGGACCAAAAATGGAGGGATTTGTTTCTCCGCTCCACTCTGGTGAACATAGATGCGCTGGTTCGGGGTGAAATAATTAAGATGATTTGTGGATATTTGGTGTATAATAATGCACTGTAAATTTTCTATTAAATACATTTAAAACCACTAGAAGTAACATCTTCTGAATACTTAAACTTAATTAAAAAAGAGAGCGGGTTGAAAAACCAATATTTTTCGAACCGATATGATAGAGCGAACAAAGCGAAAGTAAAATGCGGAGCCGAGAAACGTACGGACGCATTGAGAGTTCTCTTTCCACTACTCTGGTCGATGCAACGACCTTTTTCGCATTTGTACCCTTCTAACAGGCTACGACCTGAATTACGTAGGTACCCTTTTTTCTAATTATAATATTTGAAAGTTTGAAGCCATAGATTTCTTAAAATGTGAAGAGAAATCTGAACAATAGTATAGTAGTAGTGTGAGCTAATACAGTTTATAGTGGCCCAATATCAATTTAAAAAAATGTTTTTGTTTGTAAAGTCATTGCCAGCACCCAGTAACGGTAAAGTATATTGTTAGAAGTGCTTTAGTAGCACCGTGGGTGGCACACCGGCCTTTATCAGGCACGCAGACTTTTTAGTACATAAATGCATGTACTTTTTGCATTTTTTAAAACTTTTTTTTTACGCAAAAGCATTTACTTGTATTGTATTTTCTACATTTTTTTAGTACAAAAAAACTGATTTTCTTTACATTTTTTTAACCTTTTTTTTTCAAAAAAATCTGTACTTTTAAAGCAAAATATTTGATAATCTTTTTTAGTACATAAAAACCTGTACTTTTATTGTAAATATTGTAAGGAGATTACGTCACTCACGTTTCACATTTTCAGAAAGAAATATTTGATCCTTATAAGGATCTTTAGTATTCAAAAGCCGCTGTTTAAAAATACTTGTACTAATGTTTTTTTACTGTTATATTAATTTTGCAGTAAAACTTCTTTTAATAGCAAACTAAAGGTACTTTAAGAGTGCGTTCTTCGAAATGTTAATTAAACTTTTTTTTGCGAACATTTTATTTGCACAGTAAAGTTTCAAATATATTTTTTTAACAATAAGTTGGATGTACTATAAAAACATTGAAATTATAGTACATATTTTAATGGCACAAGTTCGCACACTCTTCAACAAATATAAATGTAGGCGATACCAAATTAGTAAAAAATAAGCACTTTATTACCGTTTGCCAGCAGTTGCCAGCAATTGAAGCACACAATTAGTGCAGTTCTGTCAAGTTAATGTTTGTAGGGGGGCTTATCACGATACCCGCAAGTTTACCTATTATTACCTCCCAAGTAACATTATTACCACACAAGGTTTTATTAATTTGGTTCCTAGGTTATTTAGAGGATGCTGTTATGGGTTTAGGATCAATTTGGCTACATAAAGGTAATTTATATTGCCAATTATCTAAAGAGGTGTTATACAACCAAAAAGTGATTTATAAAGGGAGTATAATAAAACTGATATTCCTTCTGTTCCTTTTAGATACTTTTGGTTTTATTGATTTCTGATCTATAAAGATGGTCTTATAAAACCCTTTTGCCTAAACTTTTTAAAAAGAAATAAATATAAACTTTGGTCATTTTGTTTTTTTCATTACTTTAGGTCATCACAAAAGTGTTTTATAATAAAGCTAAAAGGTTACCTTATATCCTTTTGTTTTTATAGTTACCAGTAGTTTAAAAGTAAATATGATTAGATGGGCGGCCATATAGAACCTAGTTTCCTTAAGGTTTTCAAGAGTGGTAAATATTAACTTTAGACTTGGTTTTTGCCATACCTTGTTTCCTTAAGGGTTCTAACAGAAGTAAGTAAATACTTTCGTGTTTTATTTTAGCTCACACTACTACTATACTATAGTAGTGTGAGCTATGGTGATCCTAATTTTTTCGAGAAAAAAAAAGTTGCTCCGAATTCAAATTTTTTTATATATCTTTGCGTTTCAGATGATTCTCTCTCTCTCTCTCTCTCTGTCTGTCTGTCTGTCTGTAACGACCAACGCGCATAACTCAAAAACCGCTTGCTCGATTTGAATGAAATTTGGTACCTAGGCTGGGTCTTGGGTCGTGATGGTCCCATTTAAAAATTAAGAAAATCCACCGAACGCAAGCCAAATAAAAGGGTGGGGGTAGATTTCAAAAATTTGAGTTTATGTGAAAATATGGCGTGTGTGATATCAAACGAAAGGTAATTGAGCCTGGAGTTAAACAAAATATATTTTATTTTATTTAAGTAAAAAGGGTGGGGGTAGATTTCAAAAATTGGAGTTTAAGTGAAAATATGGCGTGTGTGATATCAAACGAAAGGTAATTAATTGAGTCAGGAGTTAAACAGGTAGGTACGGGTAGACCTCGTCAGATGTCTATCAGGGGAAATAAATCGACCCTTGCCCTCCGTAGATTCCAGGTACTCTCCGACCCGGAGAGTTAGCACCTGTCTAGGGTCCCTTTCCCAGGGTTACGGGAGAAGACCACATCGATATGAAAGGCGGAGAGAATGGACCTCGGTACGGTTATCATAGCGTAGGTGGCAACCCTTTCTTTTAGGGATAGTATAAAAGACAGCTGTTGCCTTACAGTATGGCGTTGGCTCGTCAAAGGCTAGAGGAGAAAAACCTTGATAAAAAATCCTGGCCCTCCAAGTAGGGAGTTGAGTCATTAGACTGGTTCTCTAGTACTTGTAAAACAAAGCAATTACCAAAAAGCCTAAACAAAGCCTCGGAGCAATAGATGGAAATTCTCATAGACGAAAAAAGCAAAGACAAAGGACTATGAATATAGCTACATGGAACGTACAGGGAGTGAATCAAAAGTTGGACCTTATTGCAACCGAAGTGCAGAATTGTAAGATCGATATCATTGCACTTACAGAGACAAAAAAGAAAGGAACAGGTACGAATAGTGTCGGCAATTTCGTCCATATATTCACTGGAGTCCCAAAAGAAAGAAGAGCAGCCAGAGGGGTATCCGTATTAATAAAGAAAAACCTAAAAAATAAGATTACCGACTACGATTGCATTAGTGAAAACATACTTCGAGTGAACATGAAGATGCTTGGTCATAATATAAGCATAATAGCAGTCTACGCACCATCAGATGACGAAAAAGTAGCTGTTCGTGCAACTTTAATTTTAAATTCAAATTTTGCGCCAAATTCCCGTATTCGGAAAACCCACACAATTTCAATTTGATTGGCACAAGCAAAACGCCAGCGCCATCTACGAAAAATGAATCTGCGCAAAAAGGCGTAACCAAAAAAAGATTCGTCTGTCGTATTCTATCGAGATCACCACGCAGCATGGTGATAAATTCTATTAACCAAAAAATCCAATAACATTCTTAGAAAATCAAACTAAACCATTACACAAACAAGTGATTCTAGTGTGGATCGACTGCAACGACTGGGCCAGCGAGAGGAGCTCCTCTGGACGACGGAAACAGCTGAAAAGGTGAGTGCCAATCCTCTATATTGTCTTTGTGTGGCTCGGGAAAATTAATATTTTTACATCGTCCTTTTAAGGATTTTTGCACCCAGATTTTATAAAACGACCAGCGCGCTTACAGTCCCGCCGCTCTACCCCTCAAATTATCAACATTTTCTGGTCCCACGACCCAGATAGTTTTTTAAAATTTGTTTGCTAAAAATATTAGATTTTCGCCTCGCCATTTTGGCTCGTTTGTTGCCGTGTCCAGTTTAGAAAGGAGGTTCCGTCCCCCCTTGCGTGGCTTAACGGTTGCTCCACCCACATTTCATTGCAGCCGAAATTGGCACTTGGTACGTCGTTTGTTTTGATTCAAAAATCGAAATTTGTTTAAATAATAGTTATTTGTTTAAATAATATGTTATAGTTATTCAAACCAACAAAAGTGCTTGTGAGTTAAATGCTTTATTCTTATTTAACAGGTAAACAAACACATCTAGTAGAATTAGTATTTACCTGTAAATAATAAGAGAAGCGGTAGTAGGTACAAGTTGTTTGTGTGCATTTATTTTGGGAGAAAAATCGCGACCTAGGATAACAGCTGTTGATAAGTTTTTGCATTTATTCGAGAAATCGATAATAAAATATATGCTTGTTGAACTCTTTTGGACTGATTAAAGTCAATAGGGGTCAAGTGTTAGTTTTATTCCTTTTAAATATTTTTTATTTTTTTAAATTAACAATATGTCGTTAAAAAAGCTTGAGAATCAACGCAAAGTTTCAATATCTCGTATTACGGAAACGTATTACTTGGGAACAAAAGCTAAATCAGATAGTTCTTCCTTGCCAATTTTTAAGGCGTTTTACGAATCGTTAGATGATCACTATGAACAATTTACAAACATTCATAATGACATCATAGGTCTCTTGAAAGACGACGACGATGATGAATTCGAAGTACAAGACAAAATTAGGAAAGATACGGATCTATTCTACCACCAAGCTAAAGTTCTTTTTTCGAGTTTATGTTCCGATTCAGTTCATTCAAATTTCACCCCCGCAACTTCACACTATTCACGTAGCGATGATCTGGGCCCTTTAAAGGTACCTTGCTTTAATGGAAACGTAAAAAAGTGGCCAACCTTTTACGATGTTTATTCTTGTTTGGTTCACGAAAACTCTAATTATTCAGATATAAGGAAATTTCAACATTTGCTAACCTTCCTTGAGGGCGAACCACTTAATATTTTAAGTTCTATAAAATTAACGGCAAGTAATTACGCAATCGCCTGGAAGGTATTAACAGATCGCTATCAAAATAAAAGACTTTTAGCCAGTACCTACTGGAACTCAATCTACTATGCAAATTCTTTAAAGGGAAACCAGTCAGCAAAGGATCTTAGAGTCTTGGTAGATACCTTTTCCGAGAATATTGCGGCGCTCGAAAATCTTGAATTTCCAGTAACGTCGTGGTGTTTTTGTTTATTTTCAATTTTATTATCAAAAATCGATCAAACCACAAGAACCGCTTTCGAATTAAAGTATAGTACTACCGAGATTCCAACATATCAAAATCTAATTCAGTTTCTTATTAACCAATGCCGTGCTCTTGAAACAGTACAGCTATCTTCCCAAAATACGCAAATGCAACCTTCGACTTCAAAACAGCAAAAACCAAATTATTCGAATTCTAGTAACCAAAAATATAATTCTTATTCAAATAATCAGTACAAATCAAGCCCTCCATCGAATTTTTTAGCGCATACCCAACTAACATTTATAGTAGCGGCTACATGTTCTAAAGGCTTTGCTACTTTCTTATAGTAGAAATGTGGTGATCCCAACCAAAATTTGTTACTTTTTAGTTCTAACTACTATTTAGTATCAGGAAATAGTAGATGTTTCGTAAAAACGACCCTCTAAACTACTTCATAGGATTGTTTCTTGATAGTCGATTCTGATAGTCTTCTCTACCACAATAGGACGTTGCTAAAGTTTTACTTTCTTTTTAGTCGTTATTTCGTAGTCGCCCTGACTTTTATATCCTACTTAATTACCACTAGAAAGTTAAGCTTCATTGGAGTCCCAAACAAGTGTATCCGACAACTACATTATAACTTTTTACCACAAAAGTTTGTGTCATCATAGTAACATCTGATGTAACAATGTAGACAAAATAACTTTTTGGATCAACTTTAAAGCCGCAACTACTTTCAAGTAACCTTTTCGACTATCAGGGAATATAGTTTGGGACGCCATGTTTTTATGTAAGAAAGAAAATTTAATATTTTTGTTGTCGTTTTATGAGCTCATGTTAAAGAGCCATACTATTTTATAAACAAATTAGTTGAAGCTTACCAAAAATGCTCTTCTTAAGCACCATTTGTTGGAGTTAACTGTCGATTATGAAAACATAACCTCCAAAATCACAACACAAAAATTCCATCAGCTACCAGAAAACGGCTCAATTTTACGGGCGCACCGGTTTTTTGCAATATATATAATGCATGTTATACAAAAAACTTTGCGTCGCACTCGAATTTTGATCCTCTGCTCGTAAATTCTCACACTTTTGGATAACATAGTTCATATAATAACCATAACCAAACAAAAAAACTAAGCGAGTCTGTTTACTGTTGTGTCCACCATATTGTGTAACAATTCTACCAAAAAGAAACGATTATATTATTTGCAACTACATCGCAACTTTTATGCCATTACGGAAAAAAAACAGCCTCTACGACGTAGTAGATACCTGGCTACGACGTAGTAGTGTAGTTGTTACTACAGTGACTTTAAACACTTGGCCAAGTAGTTATAACCAGAAATTGGTTCCCCACTTAGGGAATTATAACGTCGCTGTATGGTATACTGAGACGTAGCGGGAGTACGTTGCGGTTACTTTTAAGAAATTCTTTCTAGTTGGGGTTTCGTCGTTACAACTTTAATTGTTTGTTGGGTACGCACTAACAAGTATCAAATAAACAATCCAATACTCAATTTCGACAAAACCAACAACCCTATAAGTGCAAATTATGCAATAATTCTTTTCATCCACTCTCGCAGTGTGGTGTTTTTATCTCCAAATCTCCTGCAGATCGTTTTACTTATGTAAAACAACAATCGTTATGTATCAACTGTTTACGTTCAAATCATCAAGTAATGGACTGCAGTAGTACCTACAACTGCAGGGTATGTCGACATAGGCACCATAGTCTTATTCATCTATCGCAAACGACAGATTCAATCCGTCAGAATTCAAGTCAATCCTTTGTTAATTCAAGCCAAAATTCAAATCAAAATTCGAACTTAAATCAAAGTTTTAATCCAAATCAAGTGGCCGTGCCTAGCACAGGCACAAACTTATCGTACCAGAATTCAAATTCAATTCTTAGCCAACAGAACCCTAGTTTTGTTCAACCCAGTTCAAATTCAATTCAAATCAATTCGAATCCAAATACATCTACAAATCAATACTCTTCGTTATCCACCTTGACGCCCCGGACGACAGTGCTTCTAGCGACTATAAAATTAGAGGTACTGGATAGTCGGGGTAACTACCAACCTGTCCGAGCACTTCTGGACAGCGGTAGCCAAGCTAACCTGATAAGCGAAGCTTGTCTTAACAGGTTAGGCTTGCCAAGAAACAAAATTTCGATCCCTGTTCTGGGACTAAATCAATCTTCATCGGCCACTAACGGCATTTCTACTTGCACTATTCGAGCCCTAGGCCAACAAGAGCCTACCTTTTCTATTCAAGTCTTCGTTTTACCGAAACTCTGTTCGAATATGCCCTCAGTACAGGTAGATTCATCCAATTGGAGTCATATTTCAAATCTAAAGCTTGCAGATAACCAATTTTACAACCCTGGTCCAATTGACTTACTCTTAGGTGCACAACTTTACACAGAAATCGTCCAATCAGGACGAATTCCAGGACCTCACGGCCTACCCTCCGCTTTTGAGACAGTTTTTGGGTGGGTCTTGATGGGCCAAACTCAAAACATAAATATTTCACCTCAAGTCAATTCTTACTTTACTTCCTGTGAGCAGTCTCTCGACTTTAATATTCGCAGATTTTGGGAACTAGAATCAATTAAGTCAAAAACGTTTCTCTCACCCGAAGAAAAAAGATGTGAAGAGATTTTCCAAAAAACTACCACTAGAGATGTTTCGGGCCGATTTACTGTAAATTTGCCTTTTCGTCACATTGACCCTCCTGACCTAGGAGACACATATTCAGTGGCCTATCGTCAATTTTTGTCTCTGGAATCTCGCTTAATAAAAAATTCAAATTTCTATAGTATGTACTCGGATTTTATGAGAGAATATCTCAAAAACGGGCACATGTCTTTAATTCCAAGATCCGAACCTAGACCTCAGTTATGTTCTTATTTACCACATCACGGAGTCCTTCGTCTTGACAAATCAACGACTAAACTCCGGGTGGTTTTTAACCCCTCGATTAAGGGTTCGAAAGGCCTAAGCATGAACGAAACTCTTTTAATAGGACCAAAATTACAAGCCGATATTTCCGAAATTCTATTAAAATTCAGATTTTATTCTATCGTATTTTTGACTGATATAAAACAGCACTTTTTACAAATTCAAATTAATCCAATTCATCGGGACTACCAAAGGCTACTTTGGCGATTTGATCCCAATGAACCCCTGCAGGAATACAGGCTTAATACAGTGACGTTTGGTGTTAGTTCAAGTCCCTATTTAGCTATTAGAACTCTTAGAGAACTAGCCATCCTGGAGGCTAAGAATTATCCTGAAGCATCCCAGGTCCTTTTGAATAACATTTCAAAAGGATCTCATAGCGTTGCTTAAATTGGGAAAATATGAATTAAGAAAATGGGCATCAAATAATCCGAAACTTCTTGCACATTTGTCGCCCGCTGATTGTCAGATCCCTGTTACCTTTGAAGACGATTCTTCAACATCGATTAAGGTGTTGGGCCTTCAATGGCACCCTTCTACAGATACTTTTGCCTATTCTTGTACCCCTTGTGAAAAACCTTGCACCAAAAGGAATATTTTATCGGCTATCGCTAAAATTTGGGATCCTATAGGTTTCTTATCGCCTGTTTCGTTTTTAGCCAAAGTGATTATGCAAAAACTTTGGTTATGCAAAACTGATTGGGATGAAATACCCCCCGATCCAATCAAAACTCTTTGGAATCAATTCAATAATCAATTAACCACTCTTTCGAATCTTTGTATACCTAGACATATTTTTTCGAATAATATTCAACGATGTCAATTGCTAGGTTTCTGCGATGCATCCGAGCTAGGATACGCTTCTTGCGTATACGTTCGCGTCGAATTACCAAATAAAATTATCAAAACTGCTCTAGTCATGGGCAAGTCAAGGGTTGCTCCCTTACACACTATTTCAATCCCACGTTTAGAACTACTTGGAGCTACTCTATTAGCTGATTTACTCGAACTAGTTATTCGCACCTATTCATCATTACTCGTAATCGATGAAATTCTTGCGTTCTCGGACTCACAGGTCACGCTTCATTGGGTCACATCTTCACCTCACAAGTGGAAGACCTTTGTGGCAAACCGCGTGAGTCGTATTCAAGAAACAATCCCCGAAGTCCCATGGTATCACATTACTTCACTCGAAAACCCTGCCGACTGCGCTAGCAGAGGGTTGTCGCCTAATAACTTAATAAATCACCCTCTTTGGTTTCACGGCCCTCCATGGATTACCTTGCCCACTACGGAGTGGCAAATTCAAAGGTTTATAAATGGGAGTTCTTTGGGAGTTCCAGACGAGGTGCTCAAAGAAGAAAAACCGGAAAATTCAGTGGTGCTGACGGCAGGACTTCAAAATAAAAATTTTTTTGATAGATTAATCGATAAAATATCCAATTTAAATACCATTCAAAAAATCATTTGTCATTTTCTAAGACTTATTCACAATCGAAAACCCTCAGTTGACCCTTTATCCGGCGTTTTTTCCGCTTTTGAACTACACAAGGCTCTACTTGTTTTAGTTAAAAGGGTCCAAGAAGAGTGTTTTTCGGATGTCATTCAAAAAATTCAAAATACTCAGCTATTACCTAAGCCGTTTCGCAAACTCGCGCCCTTTTTGGACGAATTGGGTTTCCTTAGAGTGGGCGGACGCTTACGGCATTCTCAACTCTCCTTTGAGGCAAAACATCCCTTATTATTGCCGAAATCTCATAGATTAACCCAATTGATCATTATTCAAACTCATAACGAAAATTTACATCCCGGAATAAACACAGTCCAATACTTAATTCGTCAAAAGTTTTGGATTATGTCATCACGTCGAGCTATTCAGAGGGTTTTATTGAAATGTATTCCCTGCTTTCGCTTAAAACCAAAACCTTACACTCCGTACATGTCGGATTTACCTTCTTTTAGAACGTCACAATTAAAATGTTTTTCACACGTTTGCTTAGACTATGCAGGCCCAATCAAAACCTTTGTAGGTCAGAGACGTCGTGGAGCACAAGTTGGTAAATCATATATCGCAGTCTTTGTCGATACTTCTGTCAAAGCAATCCATATCGAGCTGGTTTCGGATTTAACCACAGAGGCGTGCATCGCTGCTTTACGACGCTTTGTCGCTAGACGTGGCACTTGTGTCCAAATCACAAGTGATAGAGGCTCAAACTTTGTTGGGGCTATTAAGGAGCTCCATAATCTTTCGAAACTAGCTTCTGAGAGCTTAAAAATCAAATGGTGTCTTAATAGTCCGGGAGCCCCCCACCTAAATGGTCTAGCAGAAGCAGGAGTCAAATCTATAAAAACACATTTGTATCGGGTCATCGGTGACCAGATACTAACCTTCGAAGAGCTCTATACTCTCCTCGCCCAAATAGAGGCATTACTCAATTCTCGACCCCTTTGTGAGCAAAGCTCTGACCCAAACGATCTTACGTCTTTGACTCCGGGTCATTTCCTCACAATGGAACCCCTTAATTCGTGTCCTGATCCTGACCTTTCTACCCTTAAAGATAATACCCTTAAGCGTTGGCAACTTATCCAACGAATTCATGCCGATTTCTGGAAGCGTTGGAAACTCGAGTACTTAAATACTTTACAACAGCGTTCTAAGTGGTCGGACCCTTCGGTTGAAATCAAGCTAGATACGCTTGTATTAATTAAGGAGGAAACTAGGCCGCCATTACACTGGTTGCTGGGTAGAATAGTATCTGTACATCCTGGTCGGGATAATCACATTCGAGTTGCTACTGTTAAAACACAACACGGACTTTTCACTCGTCCCGTAGTCAAGTTGTGCCCACTACCTTTAGATGCGCACTAAACTCCCAAGCAACTTCTTTTGTTTCGTGTGTCGTTATCTAGAATATATATATATATATATATATATATATATATATATATATATATTTTTTTTTTTTTCATTTTTTTTTCTTTTTGATCTATAAACCTAAAACGGATTTTAATAACCTACCCTTTAAGGTTTTGAATTAACTTATATTTTTTTTTTATATAGCCATTTGTTTATTCAATTAATCTCAATGTAAAACTTCGTTTTAAGTGGGCGGAAAATGTTCGTGCAACTTTAATTTTAAATTCAAATTTTGCGCCAAATTCCCGTATTCGGAAAACCCACACAATTTCAATTTGATTGGCACAAGCAAAACGCCAGCGCCATCTACGAAAAATGAATCTGCGCAAAAAGGCGTAACCAAAAAAAGATTCATCTGTCGTATTCTATCGAGATCACCACGCAGCATGGTGATAAATTCTATTAACCAAAAAGTCCAATAACATTCTTAGAAAATCAAACTAAACCATTACACAAACAAGTGATTCTAGTGTGGATCGACTGCAACGACTGGGCCAGCGAGAGGAGCTCCTCTGGACGACGGAAACAGCTGAAAAGGTGAGTGCCAATCCTCTATATTGTCTTTGTGTGGCTCGGGAAAATTAATATTTTTACATCGTCCTTTTAAGGATTTTTGCACCCAGATTTTATAAAACGACCAGCGCGCTTACAGTCCCGCCTCTCAACCCCTCAAATTATCAACAGTAGCTACAAAACAACTGTTCTTTGACCAACTTGATGAGACTATCACCAAAATCGGTAATACCAGAGAAATAATTATGCTTGGCGATTTTAATAGCCGAACTGGTAGACAAACCCAGAGCAAAGTGATAGGACCATTTGGAGAAGAAGTAACAAATGGTAATGGCTTGAGACTGATGCAGTTGTGTGAAACCCACAACCTAAAAATAAATAATGGTTTTTTAGGCATAAGGATATTCATCGATATACCTGGATTCAGCCAACAAGAAATCTTAAATCAATCATTGACTATGCTATAGGTGGACAACACTCGCAATTAAAGTGGTATGATGTGCGAGCACTTCGTGGTATTACCTGTGGATCTGACCACCATCTGGTAAAAGCAAAAATATTATTCCCCTGAAGAAAAACACATAAGGACGAAAGTATTGAAGAAAATGAAAACCTAGAGTGCATCGAAGACAATCAAAAATACAACTTTAGAAGTCTAGAAATCGAAAGTACTCAAAGATTGTATCAGAACCCATTAGATAAAAAATTAATAAACACAGAACACTCATTTGAAGAGATATATACAAATATAATAAAAAGCTTGAAGGAAGCAAGCATCGAGGCTGTTGGATACCAAGATAATAGAAATAGCAGGAAGATGTGGTGGACAGAAAAAATACAGGAAATGGTCAAAGAGAAAAAACGCACATACTTGAAATGGCTCAGTACTAAAGAACAAAGAGACCTAGAAATCTACAGGGAAACCAAAAGACAGCTGAGAAATTTGATACGCACAGAAAAAAATTAACTGTTCGAGCGCAAATGCCACGATATCAATACACACGTAGGAGGTAGACAGAGTTCTGAAGTATGGAAATTCATTTCTACAGTAAAAAACCCAACAAAAGAAAAAGTAAACATCCTCTCATCAAACCAGAACAATGGACAGATCACTACAAGGGACTGCTGCAGGAAACGAGACCCGAATATCTGGCAGCCTCTCCGAGGAGAGACATAGAAGTACACGGAGAGGAAGTAATCATCGAAAAAGAAATGATAAAAAATAGTATTAAAAAGCTTAAATCCGGAAAAGCTAGCGGACCTGAAGGAATATATGCTGAAATGCTCAAATATGGATCAGAGAAACTAATCGAAAATCTCACATATATTATCAATCAATGCATAAACGGACATCCAGTACCTGATGATTGGAGAATTGCATTCATATCCTCAATACATAAAAGAGGAAACAAGCTGGATTGCAACAATTACAGAGGAATTTCAGTAAGTAGTACTCTCAGTAGATTGTACGGTAGGATTCTTAGAGATCTAATAGAGAATGATTTTCATGAACAAGAAGAAGAAGAGCAAAGTGGGTTTCGTGCAGGCAGATCTTGTAGTGATAATGTTTTTTGTCTTAAACAAGTAATTGAGAAAAGGAGCGCCAGAAATATAGAGACTCATGTTACCTTTGTGGACCTACAAAAAGCATATGATACCGTTCCAGTAGAAAAACTATGGACAGTGCTAGAGCAGACTAATATCAATCATACATACATAAAAGCGATAAAAGAACTATACAAAGGGTCAAAATCTAAAATTAAAAATGGAAATCGACTTTCAAAAGAATTCCTGGTAACAAAAGGCTTAAGACAGGGATGTCTGGATGTGTTGTATTTCTCCAACCCTTTTTAAAATATATATCGCAGTAGCTCTAAAAAACTGGAAACGGAAAGTGCACGGCATGGGAATACAACTTAACGACCGATTTACCATATACACACTACAGTTTGCTGACGACCAAGTAATTGTAGCTAATGATAAAGAGGACATGGAGTATATGATGAGAAAGTTAATGGAAGAATACCAAAAGTGCGGATTAACAGTGAACGTGGACAAGACACAGTACTTATGTATTGGAAACGAATCCAGTGAGTTAGAACTAGACAATGGACAAGTAATATCTCCATGCAATGAGTATGTATACTTGGGTGTCACATTTGATAAGACAAGAACAGACTGTAAAGAACTGGAAAAAAGAATAGTAAAAGCAAAAAAGGTTATTGGAAGTAGTGTAGTAGTGGAGGTTCTATATATATTGGTAACATGCCATCCAGTTCTGTCTGTCTGTATGTCTGTCTGTCTGTTGCTGAAGAAGTGAACTTGGTATGACCTTGGGACTAAAAGAAGTGTGTAAGAAGTTGTGAGCAATGACGTAACAACCAGAGGCTGTTGAAAGGCCCTATTGGTCAATGAGTTAGGTGCCAATGCGCGAGTAGGTAAAATGGTGTGTTTTTTTAGTTTGAGCTTCACTAGGTTAGCCTGGTCTAGGTAAGTCTTAATGTGAAAAAGGCCTTAGGTAATTGTTGGTTAAAAAATAAAATAATTTCTAAAAATATTTGTTAAAATTAATCGGGATAGCCTGTTATTTTCTCTGTGTGTTAAAAAATAAAATAATTTCTAAAAAAATGATTGCACGAGTATCTTGTTGGATAACCTTAGTGACCCCACACATGTTCTTATTTTATCTCATTAGCAAAAATATGATGCAACTTTTATAATAATTTTGTATACTGGGAGATGTTTATAGTTTATAGTAAGCATTTTTGATTGATATGATACATTTTTTCAAAATAAATTTTATATAAAATGAGTCAAAAAAGAGGATAGGGTATCAAAGAAAAGCAATAAGTGATTTATTAAATAATATTTGGTAAGTCTTTTTATTAAAATAAAAATTAGTCAAACTTGATGTTATAATTATATTTCTGTTGAAAAATTCTGCATGCCAATTTTCTTGTTTCTGGGTATTTGATTGCAGATTCCAATAAACAAAATTTGCATATCCGAAAGTTGTTTGGTACTTGTGCACGACACAGGATACATGTCTTTTGGATCTGAAAAAATAAGAAAATATACTTCAAATATTTTATTTTTAATTTATTTAATTTTAAACATATATTAACGAGGAGAAGGAGATATTTGCTCATAGCAAAATAGGTCTTGTTCACCTCTTACTGTGTAATATTTTTCTATGTTCTTATGATGTTCAATTGATTTCTTGCAAAAACAAAACATTTGCTTACAACTAGAACAAAGCCTAGTGCCAATATTGCAATGTGAATAGTTTTGACAGAAACAAACGTTTCTTTTACAGTAAACACATACATTTTTACTACTACTACTGCTATCCATCTGGTCCAGAAACCCAAGTTGCTTGGTTGTCACACATTCTGCAGTCTTTTTTATGTTATTTTTCTTCTGCCATCCTTGTGGTGATGTTTTATTTGTAGCTTGATAAATTTCTAGGTTGTCTTTTTCTGTTTTTTGATGTGATGATTTCTTGTTCATTGTGGTGGTGGTATCTCGGTTAGACTGAAATAACAATTAAAAGGTAAGTATAATTTTTTTACAGATTTTTTATTTATCATTTTTTTTCTTCTAGGTGTTAATTTTTTTTTAGGTTGTTTACTTACCTAGTTTAATGAGTTCCTAGACACACAGTGTCCGATGTCTGAACAAGTTGAGAGGATTCTGTAGACTAGTTTAAATTTAAGATTTATTTAAGTTATTGGATAGCCCCATGGTGCTGTGTTGGTGGAGTGGGGTAATAGTTGACGTTTATCGTCAAAAGGACTTAAAGCAATCTTTTTTTGTTTGATTGTGTACACTTCGTGTTTGTGAGATCGGATCATGGTTTGAGAGATCTCTGTGATTTTATTTTTAAAAAGGCACTCAAGATAGTCATTAAATGTAATTTTTCTAAGTGAAGCCTTTTTTACACCCTTTGCCCTTTTACTAATATTTAAATTTAAACATTGTTCCTGAACCTCTGTTAATGAAAGACCTTTCTGCTCAAGTTTAGTTTGAAGATTTTGCAAATCGCTCTTATTTTCCAAAATCTTCACACTATACATTTTAGACCGTAATCCTACAAACTCTGTCATTATAGCACCATTATTTTCATCTTTCATGAGCCCCAAAACTTTTTTATTTTTTAATGGCATGTTAAAAATATTGTCTCGTGGGTAGTCAGATGTGTCAAATTTGTCAATGTCAGTTTTCATATGTTTGTATATATCATCAACATGTAGGTTATAAATTAAACTGTCTGTATCCGTATATAGCAAAAGGGCTTTATCTCCAAAGTTCGTTTTAATATAGTTATAGTGAAATTCATAAAGAAAAGTTTTTGACAAGTCCAAAATTGTAAATCCTACATATATGGGCTTATTGAAAATAATGTTGTTTCTAGACATTTCAATAATAACCATATCTTTATCAAATATGGTTAAACTATGAAAAGTAGGTTTTGAAATATAGAATTGCGCACCAAAACGACCCGACCATCGAGTTACCAACTTAACATCCTTATATTTTCGAACATTCTCCATAGTCTTGCCAAATACTGAATTAATCATCAATTTGTAAAAGTTTTTCTCAAATTCATTTTTACTTTGCTGACGCATATGGATGTTTAATTCAATATAGGGTTTCAACCATTGAGACTGTTTAAATTTAAGGACTCTATGAATTTTTCTAATTTTTAAACCCAAACCAAGGACCTGTTTTAAGTTACGATAATGGATGATATATCGCTCTTTATTGTAAAGTGTAGTCATCAGTTTGGGTAGCTTACTTTTTGAGTTGGGTGGCACTCGATGTTCAGGGCAGACAGGAAGGTCTTTATGTATTTCAAATAGGTTAGCAGGGTATGAAATGTCTGCTTCAAAAATGTACCCTATGGGACTATCATCTGAAATATTACATATATCCTCCTCAGTGAATGAATTGTTATGAACCCATTCAAAACCACCATAGGGCAATGGTAAAGTCATAGCTGTGCCATAAAGTGAGTTGACGTCATAGTACATTAAATATGATGTTTCCTTATTGGGGTTGTATCACTCTCCCATGTACCTATTGTTAGCTTTGGCATATCTGTTTGAACACTGTGAAACTCCACCTCTTATCCCTCTTTCTATAAACATGATTATATCAACATCAGTCAAAAGTTGTAGCTCTATTTTACACTGTTTAAGCATGGCTGAAAAGGCCAATCCTGGACTGGTAAAATAATGAAGCGGATCAAGTTTATAGGTGGAGAGACAGATGTCACGGAACGAACTCATTATTTCAGATAACAAAATTACATCAATTTTCATGTAAAAAAGCGCATATTCCAAAAGCGAATTAATATTAAAGGTATTCCAAATTGTTTGTGCCCTTTTGTATTCATCATTTGAAACACCTTTTCCTTCCAAAGTACTATAAAATGCGTCTTTAGGAGGAAGAACAGTTTCATATAGCTTTTCCCAAGAATCGAGATACTCATAGGGCAGGACACCCTTACGAGTAACTAAATTAAATTTTTCCTCTTCCTTATAAAAACTTTTTAAAATTGTCTTTTTGGAATCGTCTAAATATGAAGCTAGTTTGTCTAACGCGGAAGGCATAAACCGAAAAGAATCAATGAAACGAAAATTTACTTTGGTGCCTTCAATGTATTTAGTAAACGAAATATATTTTTCCTTGTTTACAGGGAGAAGTTGAATTCTACCCTCTACATCCTTTGCTAAAGATTTTATAAGGAAATGGCTATCATAACCAGATAGGTTGTGGAATACTACAGGAACACTGTGTGAATCATTAAAATTTAAATTACAACCCGGATGAGCCGCTCCCCTATATTTTCCCGTCAAGTGACAATGATCTAAATGTTTTCTGTCCCCCTCTTGAAAAGCCTTCTCGCAGATATGACAATGGGTTGCATTATTAAAATCAAACTTTTCCATAGTGTTTAACGGTTTTAAAGGAACAATATTTGAAAAAATGTTACTCAACTTTTCTGCTATTCTTTTCAGCTCATGAGTAAAACGTGAAATGCAATCATTTCCTACAATTTGATGATAATAGGAGAGCGAGTTATCATATGAACATTTCATATAATACCCAATCGCAAAAGGAATATGGTGTTGAATTATTTGTGTATTCGATGGTGATGATGCACTTTTATCATCGTTGTCAATTTTTTCCAACAAACTTTCTAAATCAGCAAAAATTGTAAAAGGCACTTGCTCTTTATTTTTAAATTCTGTAAATTTCAAAATGTCGTCATTTTTCTTTGGTAGAGTTAGTTTGGTAAAATTTAAATTTTTACAATCTAAATAATGCTTTTGCAGCACTGCCTCAGAAACAAACCAATTTAAACATCTGTCACATACCCATTTTTTATGATTTTGTCTACCCACCTGACTTGATATAAGACGTGAAATATTTTTTATTAGGGCAAAGTGATAGATCCTTTTATTGGGTTGGAGAATTTTAAAATCTTCAGAATCTATATGCATCTCATTTTCACTATCAACTACATCATCATCATCACCACACGATAAAATAAGTAAATTAATTCGTTTGGAAAAATCTGATTTGCTTAAACAGATAGGTAGGATTTCATTCTTTTCAACTCCAAAAACATTTATTGATAAATTATTAAGTTTCTCAAATTTTGAAATGTCTTTTAGTCGTATAGGAAATTCCAAACCTTCATAATTCAGTCCCACCTGTCTAAAATGAGGGTACGAGTAAGTTATATTGCTATTATGAGCAGCAGGGTGTAAAGCAGCCACAATAGACCAAAGAAAACAATAATTATCTTTATTTTGAATATTGATCACCCCCTTGGTGTTTTTAATCCACTGCGGTGACTCAACATAAGTTGAATCACCACAGTTGATTGGGGTGTGTTTATTAATATTAACCTTAAGATGGAGAATTTCATACAGAGCCCAACCAGAATCTCGCTCTTGAAAATCCTCCATCTTGGTTAATATTTTTTGAGAAACATTTTCCTCATACCATTTTTTTAAATTTGTTGTTTGGTCTATTATACTGTTTCTCGTAGAAAAAGCCTTCACATCAGTTTGCGTAGTACCTTCATGTAATTTAATAAAATTCCCCGAAAAAATGACATTAACTTTTAAAATTGAATGTTTAAGTGACTTTTTAATTTGACTTGAAATACTCTTGAATGCCTTTTTAAAGAAAATCTTAGGGTCTTTAATGGTAAAATTAGTGATAATACCTGTTGTAATTCTACCACCAAAGCACGTTTCAACATCTTCCCAAACCAAATTTTTTTTGACCGACCTCACCCTATTAGTTTTGCCAAAATGAATTCTTTTTTTATTTTTTAGTAATATTAAATAATGTTTTAAAAGTGCCAAATTCGATTCTAATTTAGAAAAGTTTTGTACACAATCAAGTTTATTTTTTACACAACTTTTTACGGTTGAAATTAAATTTAGAAGAAAAACTATCCAATAATTAAATTCCTCTCTTGTTTTCACCAGTCTACTCACCTGTTCAACCTTTTTTACAGACTCAGGCACCAACACATCAAAACTTTGGGAACTCATTTTTTCTATAATATTCAACTGTGCAAGATATGTTATGAACAACGGTCTTTGTCAGAATGAATTCATACGTTGTTAAAATATAATTAAATATTGGTTTGATAAGAAAGTTCTTCTTGAATACGAGGGAAATTTTTTAAGTAACAAATGTAAGAAAGCATAGCACATGTTACCAGATTCACAATAACCTAACTTTTTTAACAGTTGGATGGTATTGATTGTGCATAGAATTGCTGTCAAAAGTGTCAAAAAGACATTTGAGTTTAATTTTAAACGCTTGGAATTTAGTTTGCAAAACTTTTCATTTTCACTTGTATAGTTAAAGCCTGGAAAATTCCATAACAAACACATGACTGACGTATGATTTAATACAATGTAACCAACGCCACTAGTCTGTAAAAATGAACCTTTTTTTTATTCAAATCAAAACATAATGTTTAGTAAATTTTATAAAAATGTATTATTTAGCAAAAATGTGTTTTTTATATTTAAACTAAAATATATTGGTCAGCACTTTTTAGGTGTAGTCATAGGCGACGCTACTTTAATATTGTATATATATTTAATTAATTTAAACCAACAAAAATAATTTGACTGCTTTAAAAGTCACGTGATATGTCAAAATAGTAAAATATGACAGTTTGTAACCTAAAATTCAATATATTAGGGACTTATTGTAATAAAGCTTAGATTTATTAGTGTCTGTCTTTATTTAAAAAAAAAAACAAATGACTATTTTTTCAATTCGACTTTAGTATGTCAATTTTGAGAGATCAGTTGTTAGTTTTCTATATAATACTGTCACAATACGACCAAGCAGTATTAAATCCATTTATTGTAATAAGTCCCTATTACAGACCGATTCATCATTTTTGAAACAACTTTTGACAGTTATCAGCTGTTTCCCATAACAAATAGCATAGGCCAACAAAAAACTTGCAAAAAGTTGTACTAAAATGTAAAGGATGCAGCTAGTCTATAGAAGTATCGCTGTCATCTTGGTTATAAGAAAAACTCCCCACACCAAAATTTTAACTAATGATACGCCTATGGATAAGTGAAAACATGGTTTAGATAAGTGGCCAAAGTAGTGCTATGTCAGCTAAAAATTGGTTATATATACCAAAAATTTTGAACTAGAAATCATCTGAAACAGTTTATTAACATATAATAAAAAAAAATAATAAAATAAAATAAAAATGGCAAACAAACCATCGACTTTGATTGTGTATTCATTAGATCGCATTAACTGTCCACCGAAAATGGTCTATGTGTGTGTAAAGAATTTGTTCAGGTAAGTTTTGTTATTTTTTGTTAAAACTTTAACTTATAAAAAAAACAAAAAAAAAAAAAAAAAAACAAAAAATATATATTATTTTTTAATATATTTTTTATTTTTTAATATATTTTATATATATACGGTTTTTTTTGTTAAGAGATTTGTTGTTTTTTAATAAACTTCAGAAGAGATTTATTTTTGATACATTTTGATATAGGTAGTTTTATAACAAATTTTTTTAAATATTTTAAAGTTAACAGGACCTATTATTTTATATTATGCTTTTGATGTGCTTTTATTTTACTTATTATATTAGGTTATTAATTTTTTTTATTGTTCTTGCTTTCAGCTATGGAGTGGAACGAATCGAAATGAAGGGAGAAAAAGTATTTGTGAAGTTGTCATACACCTCAAAACAGGAGACATTAATTGAAAAGTTTGCTAGATTGCCTGTGAAATTCTATAAGATACAGGCAGATGATGAGGAGGAGTATTTATTATTAGAACAGGCAAGCAAAAAATATGGGATAAATTTACATCAGGATGGGTCTGAAACCATGCTTCCTCCTCCTCCGCCGCCTGTTGCAACAGCTGTTGGGAAGAAGATGACTTCACCTAGAAGAAAAAGAGCGATGGCGACCACATCATCATCATCATCATCCATCAATGAGATGGATATATTATCACAGGCGATTTCATTGGTGGATGATGATGTTCACTTTGAGGAGTCACAAAAGTGGTAATTTTAGTTAGAGTATTAGTTAAAGGATGTATAATATAAATAAATAAATAAATAAAGGGTTAAAACTGAATATGCTTTTTATTTAAATACCATCTATTTAACAAAATTACATTTTCTCTAGCACAATTTAAATAATTATTATTATGCATTTCACAGTGAAACTTATCATTACAATAATTTTTTAATTTTTTAATATTGGGACATCCCAAGTCATATAAATCTACAACATTATTATTAACTAAATTACATAACCAAACTTTTTTTTCATTTCCTTTTACAAACACAGTTTCATTTTGAATTAAATCCTTAATAAATAAAGCGAGGTTTTCAAATGGTAAATAACTAAAATCAAAAGTGTCCCAATTTATACCATGAAGTTTGTTTGTATTCCATTCAGCTTGATGTTTAAAGTCTTGATGTAACCAGATGGACTTCATAGGTAAATTAACGATATGGTGCCGAACTTCATTAGTATGGGTGTTTAATATAGCTATTTCCTTACATATAAATTCAGTGTCTTTGTACTGGAAACCTTGCACATCCAAAATAAACATTTTTTTTCTTTAAACTACCCTTACGGTACTGGTTAGAGGGTTGTATTTCACAAGTCGATCGTGCAATATTAAACAGTAGGCTATAGTTTTATCAGGTACAGCTTTTTTCGTTTCAAACTCAATTCTAATGTCAACTGCACCACCTTTGAGCACGTCTTCACTCTGTCGAGAGCAGTCGATAACTACCAGTGGAGCATCATTTTTAAAGCTTATCGGGTGAAAACAAGGTTCGCTTTGATCGTGGTAATAATAGGATTTTTGAAACTGGGCATACATTTCATATAGAATAGCATACTGATTGTTATCAAAATCTAAATTTAAATTATCATATGGAAAAACTTCGGAGTTTAAATAGACTTTTAAATTGGTTAATGATAAGTGGTCAAAACGGCTCATATTTTTACTAAACAAGTTTTTTCTATCTGTCTGAAATCCAATAATAATGAAACGTGGTGTCTCCAGTTGATTTGAAGTTTCCACTGCCCATGTGTGATTAGTGGTAGTTTGAAGTTGTGGATACTCATGCAATTCCCAACTTCGAAAACTAATATTGAGATCTCTGTTACCCTCTAAATACTTGTAAAGGCGTAATTTTTGATCATCTGACACTCTAACATGTGGAATTTTCCAATGAACTTTATTTAACACCACCTTATATTTTTCTTTTTTATCCTCAGTTTCAATTAAAGCGTTTAAATCGGAATTGCTGCGAATCAACACGAGTTCTTGTCGTACATTTAAAATAATCTTGTGATGGTCCTCAAATACCCCCATAAGGGTTTTTAGGGGTAAACATATATTGAAATTACCGGAACCATCTAATATAGGTGGATTTTCTTTAAGTGTCCAACCAGCATTTTGAAGGGTGTTACCATCACTTTCCTTGAATGAGCAGTAACCTTTTATTGTTGATGTAATCCCAGGATTTCTAACACGGTCCACAATCACCCCTCCTAACTCATAACGAATTTCATCAAATAAATGTGCTAAACCATTGTTTGCAAAGTGCACATTAGTGCTGGCAGTATTGTCATCTTTCAGTACTTTTCCTTCAAGGTAAAGAACACTTTGACTAGGCAGGGTATAGATGTCTTGAGTTTGTATCGGAATTCGAATTTCATCATTGTTGTTTAAGGTGGTTGAAGCATATGGTTGATGAGTGTGTAGTTGGTAACTCACAATCGAATTATCATAGAGCACGTTTTCACCCACTCTTAGAATGTTACGACTCATTTTTTTCAAAACACTTTAAACTACACCACACTGAAAAAAATATTCTTCTTATACCACAACTGACACGTACTTTTAAATTATACCAAAATTTCCTAAGTCTTTTGCCTATGATGGTAGTTATTGTCCTTTTAGTTTAAATCCTAAATATACTAAAAAAGCTCTATTTTCAGGTGTTAGCTCTTTGACTAGCTGTTTATTACTAAATGGTTGTACACTATCAATCTTCTTCTTATAAATTTTATTACTTTCCTCTAAGGCGGTAATTTCTTCATAAGGAATACCAAAAGTATTATGATTATACAAAAACACCATTTTTAAACGGATTTTTTTAGATGCAGTCTAATCGTGACCACTTCTCCACGAAAATTGATGGGTTTTCCATCTTGGTCAGTTATTTTAAGTAAAATATCATCAATATAATGAGTGCTGATTGGTAGATATATCACATTTGAGGGTCTTTCTATAATTTTATAACCTGGAGGAGAAGAGGGGTAAAACATGTGTAACATGTGCACTGCTTTTCCGTTATTATAAGAGTTTATAACCAAGTTGCACTCAACACATATAGCATTCACTTTTAATATATCAACCGGATTTTCAGATATATGTTTTTTATCGGCCTCTAGAGTTTTTCCTGCAAATCCTAGTAAACTTCCAATGGAATTTTCCTTTTCAAAATTAATCTTTTTATTGCATATAACCTCACACTGTAAGGTATTATGGTTAGCTGTTATACTTATTTCAAATTGTTCCTCCTTTAAAGTTTGCTTTGAGTATTTATTTAGGAAATCGTTCAAGTCCTTAATTTCGTATGACCCCTCAGGTATTTTTATAATTTTATCATCATTAAAACAAAATAAATTATTTGAACTATCCACATTCGGTATTGAGTTGTAACTTTCGAAATTAATGAGCCCCAAATCATATTGCTCAAGCTCGTTTAGCACTATAGGTGGATAGATGTTTGCTGAAAGGAGTGATGATTTTCCGGATAAGGTAAAGGTGTAGGACATGTTTACTATATAGCGGTTCACTGATAAATGAAAAACCATATAGTTTAGTAGACGTTTTTTATTAACCCTTAAAGTAATACAAAAAACTTAAACACAAGTGTCCACAATTTACAGAATCATAAGTCTGGTAGGGGTTATAATTATACAGTACTTTTGAGTCACCATTAGAACTAAAGTATCTTACAGATTCTATAGGAGGTCGTAAATTACCAAAACTATCAAAATAGTGTACATTATTTTTAATTTTCTTATAACAAGTCCAATGACTTCCTGATCCTCTGCTACTATCTAAATTAATTATCCCCGACTCAAATTTATGTATCTTTGAGGGTAGTTCATCTCTCATAAACACACCTCTAAAATGTTTAATTTTTAACAGCTTTGTATACTTTTTCAGGTCAATATTTGTAAGAGCTCGCTGTGGTAGTGAAATCGGTAAAGTTTTCTTGAAAAACTTTAGGTTTTTGTTTTTTGACATCCACCTTTGTGTAAAAAAAGACCCATTCCTAGTTTATATGGTTTGAGAAATAATCCTTTACCCATAGCAATGGACTCCATACTTTGGTTATGTCGTTGAGCCTCTTGCAATTGTTGATTTGCAGATTTAGCAGCATTAATGGCTTTCACTATTCCCGCTGTGCCACTCCCTAAAGCACCAAGGGCAGAGAGGGTCGCCATGATTGGTATTAGAGGCAAAAAACCACCCTTTTTTGGTAGTTTTATTATTCGTGCAGGTCGTACTTTTCCTTTGTTTTTTTCTGCTGTCTTGAGAGCAACTTTGACTGCAGTTTCAATGTCTTGTGGTTTTCGTTGTTTTAATCTATCTTTTATCTTTTTTGTTGCTTGACTGAAACTCAATGTTTTGATTTTTTTCTTTACAATTCGTGCCCTCTTTCTTTTAAAAGTTGATGTTTTTCTACTTTTTATGGGTTTTCTTGATTTTCTCGTTTTACTCATTTTTTAAGAATGATGTTACTACCTTGAAAGTTTACACAAGAATGAAAGCAACTGATATGTGTGTTTGAAGGTGTTTAAGATTTATATAACTTTTGGTTTTTTAATGTTGCTATGCATATTGTCATTTTCTTCACCATCAATGCTTAGTCTCCGCTTTAGTGACTTCTGCTCCAATGGTCCTTCACTCAAAACAGCAGCTGTGTCGGTTTTTGGTAATTTAAAGGGAACATCAACCGAATCGCTTAACTTTCTCTTTCGTTTGACTTTTAAAAATTTTGGTAATTTAAAAGGAATATCCACCGAGTCGCTTAACTTTCTCTTTCTTTTGACTCTTAACAATATTGGTTCTTTATGTAAAGGGGGTGAATTAGTTTCCATAGCTTCTGTTTCAGGTTCATCTTTTTTTACTTTTTTTAACCGTGGTTTTCTTGGTTTAGATGATGATGATTTTCTCGTTGTTTGTGATGGATTTTTAATTTGACCCTCTAGAGTTTCAAGAGAGCCTAAATAATTTTTTGTCATCTTTATCCCACGTTGAATCATATTTAGGCACTGACGCACTGCCTTTAAACGTGGCACTTGATCAGTTTTTGATACATTATTTACCATACCCATCCCTAGTTTTAGCTTGGTACCCATAGCAGCAGCCACACCAGAAGCAGCCAGTTTTTCATACAAGCCTGAATCCGTTGCTCGCATCCGTTCTAAAGCTTTTCTCATTAAAACTTTATCTGCCTCATGACGGTCGGTCAACTCCATATTAGTTGAATAGGAAATGTCATGATCTTTGCATGCTCTATCAAGCTGGTTAATACCTTTATCCCCTCTAGCTAAACGTTTCTCTAGCTTAGTCCCAGGTCCACAATAAGAAAACCCTGGGATATGCATTTCGAAGGGCAGATTATTTATAGCACTGTTTAACAACCCTTGCCCTTTAACGTTTGAACTAACATAGTACTTCATAGCGTTTCACTTAAGACTAAATAAAAACCAGGGTCTTTACTTTTTTTATACATTACCAGTTCAACAGTGTTAAGTTGACATAATATTTCTATAGAAAATGAAAAAGATTGTTAAACAAAAAGTGCGTTTAGAAGTTAAAAACCATGATATTAATGCAAGTACTACATCAAGACATGGTTTCCTGTTTCCATCATCTATTAGATGTCTTATCGTGGGCCCATCAAACTGTGAAAAAACCAACCTTATATTGAGCCTTTTGGAACATTCAAACGGTTTAAAGTTTAAAAATGTGTATGTGTATTCAAAAAGTCTATACCAGCCAAAGTATTTATATTTAGAGAATCTATTAAAACCCATTAAAGAAATAGGGTACTATGCTTACAACAGTGGCGAAAATATAATTCCTCCATCAGAAGCAAATCCGTTTTCCATTTTCATATTTGATGACGTAGCCTGCGATAAACAAGATGTGATGCGTGACTACTTTAGTATGGGTCGACATAATAATATTGACAGTTTCTATCTCTCTCAAACATATGCAAAAATACCTAAACATTTAATAAGAGACAATGCCAACGTTTTAATTTTATTCAAACAAGATTTACTAAATGTAAAACATATATACACCAACCATATTGGCACTGATATGACATTTGATGAATTTCAAAAGATGTGTGCATTTTGCTGGAAAAAACCGTATGATTTTTTGACAATTTTTAAAGATTGTGATATTGATAAGGGAAGATATAGGTATCGTTTTGATAACTTTATATATCTTTAGATTCAAATACTGCTTAGTGTTAATAGTTTTAACACACTTGTAGAGATAACATAGATAAAAATGTCAGAAGAAAACATAAAAATTGTTAGTGGTGAAAAGAACTTAAAGAAACAATTAATTTCTAAAAGAAAAATAATACGTGAGAAATTAAATTTGTTAAAACAGGGTCAGATTTCACAGGCTAACCTATTTCAACCCATTACAAAACACTTGGAAAATATTGAATCTAGTTTAACCGATAAAAAGCCTCCGAAACTGGTCAATATACCTTCATTATCACCCACTCCTCAAAAAATCAAGCAAGAAAATGAAAAACAACAACAAGAAAAACAGGAAGAACTTGAAGATCTGCAAACTTCATCGCTTTTTCATAAGAATTTTGATAATAACAGTGCAGAAGAAGATGAAAAACATATGCATGAACCAAGTGTTTACATGCAAGACTTATTCCAGTCAACTCCTCGAAACCCAAATCCTACAACACCGACAACCGAAAAGAGAGCTAAACGAAAATTAAATTTTTCTTTAAGTGCTAAAAAACTAAATAAGCCCACCACAAGTGGTTACTTTTTGAGAAAAGCAGTATTAAAAGATGCAGCAGAGAACTTTACACAGAATGAGGCCAAAAAGCAAGAAGAGTTTGAAAACGGACGACTTAGAGACTTGATGAATAAATCTGAGAATGACTACTACAGTCAGTTTCATCCTTCACTTGCAAGCTATATTAAAGAATTTTTAGATGATCCATCCACCGTGCCTTCTGACCCACAAAATTATTTTTCCAAGTTTCGTGTAAGGCGAGATGATATTGACAATTTTTATATTGGTGATTCGAAAATTGATTTTGATGGAGCTGATTTAATTATAAAAGGTAAACGCTATAAAGGTACACACGGTTTGTACAAATTACTCTTTCGAAAAAATATGCCTACAAAGTATACCCAAGATGATGCAGACGCTTTTAGAGACATCATTGAACACACCTATGCAAACAGAAAACATCATAAGGCCTCTGGAGATGTGATCACTGATAGCTACTCAACCAAATTTAAGAAACTGTTTAGTGACATATATAAAGGTGGAAATCTAGAGGAGGAGATGGAGTACTCCGATAGTCCTATAGAGTACGTGTACTGGGATAATCCCAATGAACTTGTAGAACGGTTACGTTTATTATTAGCATCTCAGACAGCTGGCAACACAGGTCACACAAACGAAATCTATGCTATAGTTGAGGAGCTTCAAGAAGCTAATATTATTGAGAAGAGAGATGGTTAATAATTTTATTACAGATGTTAAACGAGAAGTAGTTAGTGAAATACACAAACCGGCTAGAATTAATTTTTTAAGGCGCAGAGTGATTGTGAAATCACTAAATGATCTATTTCAAGCAGATCTTGTGGAGATGATACCGTACGCAAACGAAAACAAAGGTTTTAAATACATTTTAGTGGTTATTAACTGTTTCTCGAAATATGTTTGGGCCTATCCATTAAAAACAAAAACTGGAGAAGAAGTGTCGAAAGCTATAGAAAAAGTGTTTAAGGAACAGGTGCCACTTCATCTTCAAACCGATCATGGGAAAGAGTTTTACAATTCGACTATGACAAAACTGTTGAAAAGATACAATGTCAAACACTATAGTTCATTTAGTGAAAAAAAGGCTCAAATTGTTGAGAGGGTAAACCGAACCCTTAAAAACCTAATGTGGAAGGAATTTAACTATCAAGGATCTTACAAATGGTATGATATACTTCCGAAAATTGTTCGAATTTATAACAATCGGAAACATCGAACTATAGGGATGAAACCCTCAGAGGTGCGAAAAAGACATGAAAAACTACTGCTCAAAACGGTTTATAACCATATAAAGATGACATTTAAACCAAAATACAAGGTTGGTGACCATGTTCGCATTTCAAAACTACGAGGTGTGTTTGATAAGAAATACATGCCAAATTGGTCTACTGAAATTTTTACTGTTAAGAAAATTCAGCTCACCAACCCAGTAACATACCTATTGGAGGATGCTAGTAAAAATGAAATTAAGGGAGGATTCTATGAACTTCAGCTGCAAAAAGTAAAATATTCTGATATATATTTAGTAGAAAAAGTTTTGAAACGTGCCAAAAATAAGGTGTTTGTAAAGTGGTTAGGATTTGATAATAAACATAATAGCTGGATAGATAAAAGTAATGTTGCTTAGTACTAAATAAAGAAAAACATATAAAACTTATTGGTGTATTTTATTTACTAATTTTCTTAAAATATAATTACATTTAGAATAAATATTTAATGGGAACAACCATCCTCTAATTATAGCAGTTACTAAATAACTAAAATGAGCCACCCATTGATGATATTCTAAAATTTGATGGGTTGTTATACAGCTTTGAAGTACCATTTAACTGTTTCTTCCCATTTCGAATATTAGTTGACTCTTCCATTTGCTCCTCTTCATAAATTCTCCCCTCTTCGGGTTTAATATGTTTTTGACGCATCTCTTCAAAAAACTCTGGAGAGAGATGTGTTTGATACTTTAATAAGTATTCCCAGTCGATGCGCCATTCATTTTCTCTTATAAAATTTTCAGACATCCGTTGATAACGACAAAGAAAAGGCCAATAGAGTTCGCTTTTAAACATATGCATAAAAGCTTCGCTTAAATTTTGATATCTAGACACATTGGGCCAATGCATCTTATTAATATAGGTCGCCATAAACATATCAGATAATCTTTGTTTGCGACAAATTACTTCCCAGTTCACATGGTCACAAAACCATCCAATAAAGTCCTCTGTAATAACTGGTGACGCAGAGATCTCATCCCACACTTTATTAATACTATTATTTTCAACCATCTTTAAAAGCGTTCTTTCTGAAAGTAAGAGTTTCAACTTATAAATCCCCCTATTTATAGGTTGAAGTAAAAGTAACCTTTGACCTTTGATACTTCTTTTTAACCACGATAGCCTTGTTGAATATATTTCTTAACTTCTTCGTTTTTCTTCTGTTCACAAGAACTGTGTTTTGTTACAATCCAATCAGCAGGTCGATGTGGATTTCCTTTGGTACAATAGATGCAACGGGGTTTTTTTATTCTTGGTTTAATCCACTCATAGGTTGGTAACATTGTATTTGGTTGACTTCAAAAAACACCAAGTTTTGCTGATCTACACTGTTCAACGGTTGACTATAAAATAACCAACGCAGTAAGTTCAATCGTTTTAGCATAGATGAAATAATCCTTTATCTACATCTACAGTTTTAGATAAATCAGTTTTTCTGTGTCTGTCGTAGCGATAGGTTGTGCGTGTGAAATGAGAAAATGTTCCCAACCACCATCAATTTATCATAATTTTCACTGTGATAAATGTGGAAGAGTAGACATAGTTAAAATAAGCACAGGCAACAAAATTTCTTCATATTTGTGTGATATTTGTAGAAATACAAGTCCAGGAAAAAACCAAGGAAATATTTTCCGAAATACAACAACGAGACGTGGTAAATTAAAATTTAGAACACAGTAAGATGGACTTTCAATATAATTATTGGTCAACTAAAATTGACTTTGAACTAGAAGAACTTTTAGAAGAGAAAAGTTATGAAAATTTTTATAAATGGTTAGCAGAATGGATATATTTTGGGTTTGAGTCGTGCAGATACATCATTGAGGAAAAACTACCAACATTATACCCATTATTACCTACAATATGGAAACGTAAATTAACAGAGGCAGCGCTGGAATATACGAAAATATATTCAAACTATAACGCGAAAAAACATCTTCAATCAATTATTTTTAAATTTGATGGTCGAGATGAGTGTGGTTTATATGATATATATGAATAAAAATATATAATTAAAACATACTTTGAGTTTTTTATTTTAGCATTATTTACTTTGAGACATCCTGTACAGCATAAGTAACCAGCTGTATTAGATAAAACAGGAACGTGTGTGGGTCATAAGGTTATACTATAACTGCATAAACAATGATAAGAGATACACAGACAATCCCGATTAATTTTAACAAATATTTTTAGAAATTATTTTATTTTTTAACCAACAATTACCTAAGGCCTTTTTCACATTAAGACTTACCTAGACCAGGCTAACCTAGTGAAGCTCAAACTAAAAAAACACACCATTTTACCTACTCGCGCATTGGCACCTAACTCATTGACCAATAGGGCCTTTCAACAGCCTCTGGTTGTTACGTCATTGCTCACAACTTCTTACACACTTCTTTTAGTCCCAAGGTCATACCAAGTTCACTTCTTCAGCAACAGGTCATCCACTTCGGAGAAGTGGATGGCATGGTTACCAATTGCTCCAGAACCCACACTACTACACTACTATTGGATGTCTTAACAGTATTTTATGGAGCAGAGAGATAAAAAAGAATGTAAAATTTAACATATATGAAACAATGGTGAAAAGCACGCTGTTGTATGGAATAGAGACTTGTGGCGTAACAGAAAAATACAAAACGGAAATGGAAAGTGTCGAAATGGATGCAATAGGAAGATCAATGGGAATATCTTGAACAGATCACGTAAGAAATGAGATCATAAAAGAAAGAATGGGAATCGAAGGGAGCATAACGGATGACATCACTAAAATACTACTGATGGTACGGCCATGTACAACGGATGAACGACGAAAGATTACCAAAGCAGGTCCTAGAATGGCATCCAATAGGGCGCAGAAAAAGAGGGCGTCCTAAACTAGAATGGCAACAGTCAATCCAAAGATCAATGAGTCAGAAGAATCTGACAGAGGATGATTGTCAGGATCGAAGGAGGTAGGGAATAGGCGTCGGACAACGTAGAAAAACGTTCTAAACCGACTAAAAAAACGTTCTAAACCGACTAAAAAAAAAACAAAAAAAAAGTTAAACAAAATACATTTTAGTTTTAAAAAAAGGGTGGGGGTAGATTTAAAAAATTTGAGTTTAAGTCAAAACATGGCTTAAGTGTGGTATCAAACAAAAGGTACTTGAGTCTGGAGTTAAATAAAATATATTTCAGTTTTAAGTTATATTCGCTCACACGTACACTATATCTATAGTACCTAGTGTGAGCTTAGGTGCCTATATATTGACCTCTATAAACTTAGCATTACCACTTAAGAATTGGATATTCGCAATATATGCATTAATTGTCGTGAATTTGTTGTAAATTTGTCGTGAAAGAAAAAAATTTGTCGCGTCACCCGTTTTCCTGAAAAGGGTATGTAATGCTAAGTTGAGTCTCAACTTAGCATTACCACCCCAGAAAAAATTAAAATTTTCAAAAACTTATAAATGCATTAATTGTTGTGAATTTGTCGTAAATTTGTCGTAAAAGAAAAACAATTGACGCATCATCCGTTTTCGCGAAAACGGGCAGTGAGCAATTTTGAGATTTCCCAGCTAAATCTTAGTGATCTTTAAGCTTTTTTACAATACGAAGATGTAGTATATTTAACCTTCTCGCGCAATTGTAAATTTTTGGTGAAACAATCATTATATAACGTTCCGCTTTTACTTTTAAATATAACCTTTTGTGGTGTTTGTGTAAATATTCATTGATCGCCAAGATTTTGCGTTGTTTTAGAAATTATGAAAAAAGTGAACTTCTCACGAAACATTTATATGCATTAATTGTCTTAAATTTGTCGTAAATTTGTCATGAAAGAAAAAAAATTGTCGCGCCACCCGTTTTCCTGAAAAGGGTATGTAATGCTAAGTTGAGTCTCAACTTAGCACTACTGTTATGCCCGCAGTAAGAAAAACGATAAATGCAATGGACTGTATATATTTTAATTAATGAAAGCGCGAACAAACATAAATATATTGATATGAAATTACAAAATAATTAAAAGGTCCATAGGTCAATTGTGGGTACCACACAACGGAAATCAGAGACAAAGCACTCACCAGTTTGCAGCCAATTTCTCCACGTTCCAAGGGGCCGCTGTCTGGATCTAATGATGTCACCACTTAGCTGAAGGGCTGAAGTTTCTAGTTCTATGCTTCAGTACACCAAAATCGAGCTCTTTCAAGTGTAGAAATTTGAAATAGTTGGAGAAAGTAAATTAACACGCCATTTCTCGAGGCGGTCGAAAAAGGATCTCACTGATTCTTGGTGCGCATGTCCAAAATGCGCGAAAATGCACTCTGTTCGTCATTCAATTGTGTGGTTTTAAAATTTACAAACACCGCGAAATTTAGCGGGAGCTAACATAACTGCCCTCCAAAACACACAATTTTAGAATATCAGCCGGACAGATATAGATTTTAAAAAAAATGATCGACCGATAAATATAAATGAATGAAAAACAGATAAGTAGCGTAAGTTTATTTAGAGATAACGAAAACCCGAAAAAGTCAAAACAAACAAACAAAATTAAAAAAAAATAATAATAAAGAATTACCTATTGTAATAATTAACTTCAGTAGGTAGAAAAAATTAAAATTACTTTTAATTCGGCAAGAGGCACAGTTTTACAACTGGCCGCTTGTAAACACCGGTAACCGTTTGTACCGTCGCAACACGCACCTGACCGTCTCCGCCGGGATGCAGTTCGATGACCCGACCGACCGGCCATTTCAAAGGTGATTGGCTGTGATCACTTGTTATGATAACCAAATCATTTAATTTGATATTTGGGGAGGAATCAGCCCACTTGTGTCGCTGTTGTAGCGTATGCAAATACTCTATAGAATACCGTTTCCAAAAATCATTATGTAGTTTTTGGATTAGTTGCCATCTCGAGAGCCGATTTAGGGGAACCTCGGACAAATCTGACTCCGGAATTTCTGAATTAAGGGGTTCAAGGGTCAAAAAATGCCCAGGGGTAAGAGGTTGAAGATCGTGTGGGTCTGAAGAGGCAGGAGATAAAGGGCGACTATTAAGTACGGCTTCTATGCGACATGTAAGGGTGGACATTTCCATGATGGACAACTTCTAGTCGCCGACTACTCGAACAAAGTGAGTTTTAAAACTTTTGACGCCAGCTTCTGCCAGGCCATTGAAATGTGGACTGAGAGGAGGTCCCAGATGCCAACGAATAGAAAGTCTGGTGGCCGCACTTCTTGCGTAATCAAGTAATTGGTTACGAAACCCTATAAAATTACTGCCTTGATCTGACCAGCATTGCGTCACGCTTCCACGTCTGGAAATGAATCGATGGAATGCACCTACGAACTCTTCGGTGGACAGTTCCATGGTTAATTCCAAATGCACGCAATGTGTGGCCGTACAGACAAACACACAGACATACGATTTGAAAGCTTTACAATCACGGTAACGATGAGGAATCACAAAGAAAGGTCCACAAAAGTCGATAGCTACTCTCGAAAAAGGTTTAAGTTGATTGATTCGATGAGCGGAAAGTGAACTCATTATGGGCGGTCTATAGGGTTTAGGGTTGATTCTAAAACATTGCAAACACTTGGATATGGTTCTTTGAATTGCCCGTCTGGCAGATAATATCCAAAATTGCTGTAAAAGCAGATTATGTAATGTTTTAAACCCAAGATGAAGGTATTGTCGATGAGTGGACTCGACAAGAAGAGTTGTTAAACGATGGTTACTCGAAAGTAAGAATAATTGCAGAATAAGACAAAAGGTCAGATTTTTGTAATCTGCCACCGACTCTAATAATATTATTTTCATCAAGAAAAGGTGAAAGTTTTCGGAAAGGTTTCGGTATTGGTTTATCCTTAGATAACGCGGAAAAAAGCTCAGAAAAACAAGAACCTTGAACGCGTTTGATAAGAAGGTATAACGCACTTTGCATCTCACCGGTGGTAGGAAAAACAATATTTTCAAAAATAATTTTTTGGTCCGGTGGCTTAGTGGGTTTTTGATAGGAATGGTTTTGAAAAAGGTTAACTATTCGAAGGACATAACAAATGATACGTTGAATTTTTGATATAGATGAATATTTGATAAGAAGCTGATCTAAGAAGTTAACGTCAATTATCGCATTGCAACAGACCTTTGGCTTTTCCTCCAGATTAATATCTCCGAAATCAATCGGCATTTTTGATTTATGAAAATCGGGCCATTCGTTTTCGGGAGACCACAAAAACGACGGTGCGTTCCACTACATATCATGTGACATGAGCTGTGAAGAGGTGGCCCCTCGTGACGCAATATCGGCTGCATTTAAAGCAGAAGGAATGTAGCGCCACGAGTTTGAGGGAATGATTTCTTGGATTCTACTGACTCGATTTCCAACAAAGGTTTGCCAGCGATTAGGAGGGGATGAAAGCCAATGCAATACGACTTGCGAATCGCAGATAGTAACGATATTTGTAAAAGTTATTTTTCCTTTATAGCTAGATAAAACGAAGTCAATTAATTCGCTTAACAGAAATGCGCCTAGGAGTTCTAGCCTAGCCAAAGTTTGTGACTTTATAGGCGCGACCCTAGATTTTGCAGATATGAGAGAAACAGAGATATTGATTTCCTCTTCTACACGAAAATATACGACGCCTGCGTAGCCTCGAATTGAAGCGTCACAGAAGCCGATGATTTGACAGGTATTGATTTTTGACAGTTTGATTTGTCGGGGTAATTGAAAATTGGAAAGAAGCGGGAATTCAGAACGAAGTTTGTTCCAAGAGTCGATGATAGAAGAATCTGGTTCTTCGTCCCAGCCTATTTTCGATATCCACAACTGTTGCAAAATAAATTTTGCTTGTAGCAACAAGGGACAAAGAAAACCTAAGGGATCGAAGATTGTTCCTATGATAGATAAAATAGAACGTTTGGTTGGGGGTTTGTCCTTCATTCGGCATTGATAAGAAAAAATGTCGTTTTTTGGATGCCATTGAAGTCCTAAAACTTGTCAAAAGAGACAGGCAATTGACGATCGGATTCTGGCGATGTTGCCAATAAATCAGGACAATTGCTTGCCCATTTTTTAAGTTCAATTTTTGATTAATCTATTTTCTAGAAGTAAAAATCTACGATAAGCTTGCGGATAAGTATTTCCTAGGTCAGGGTTTATTTTATCTTTAAATGGAAGATCTACCATGAATCTACCGCTCGGTTGCCGTACTACACTCGCAGTAAAAATTGATTCTGCTTGTTTTTCTTCCTTTGATAAGATTTGTTTTTTAGGCAAATGTTCGATTTCCCAAAACCTAGGGAGAATGACCTCTAAAGGAGGTGAATGACTCGTTAAAAAACAACTGGTTCGTTCCGTAAGACTACCTACTTCGTCAACTTTTCCCATGACGACCCAGCCAAAAATAGTTTCAAGGGCTGAAGGTTGCCCTATTTGTCCAAGAACCCTGCCCTCCTTGAATATCTGTGCGAATAGCTCGCAACCAATAACTAGGTCCACAGGTCTAGATTTGAAATAAGTTTAAGGTTTTCCAAGTGTTTCCACTGATTATCGTTCAAAGTGAATGTAGGCATATTGGAACATAATTGTGGAACGACAATTGCTTCGAAATTAAGTAAAGGAGTGACCTGTCCTTGTGGCTTAATGTGACATTGAACGAGCCCTTTGGAAGTAAAAGAAGACATCTGATGTAATCCGAATATTTCAGTGGTGTAACTTCGCCTAGGAAGATTAAGACGCTGAATATACTTTTCACTGATGAATCCTGTCTGTGATCCAGAATCAAGCAGTGCCCTTACAGGTTGAAAATTTCCGCAACCGTCCATAACATCTATTATGGCGGTGCATAAAAGAAAGGTACCTGAAGGTCCTGAGGTATTTAATGACACATGAAGATTATTGACAGGTGGTGTGTGAATGACAGGACTAGTATCTTGGCTTCCAGACTCTTGATTAGTTTCTAAGATATGAGTTAAAGTGTTGGTGCCTTTTACTATTGCAAGTCCTGCATGAATATTTCGATTTGCACGTATCTACCCCATGCAAGGGATGAAAACACGCTAGACATAATTTTTTCTGCTTGACGAAAGATAGGCGATCGATAGGTGAGAAATCAAGAAATGTTTGACATTTCGAAAGCACGTGACCTTGATTACACCGGAAACATTTTATTCCCGTACTTGAATTAGTTGAGGTGCCAGCCAGTCCAGGCAAATTGGATGATTTATAGGTAGGCTTTTGCCCAAACGGATTTTGCATAGAATTTGAATTTTGATAGGTAGGCTTTTGCCCAAACTCATTTTGCATAGAATTTGATTTTTGATAGGTAGGCACCTTTTTGGGTGCTGTTGATTGAGGAAGTGATTCCAAAACTTTACATCTTTTTTCTAGAAATTGAAAAAGTGACTGAAAAGTGGGAATTTCGTTATTAGTATTGGCGTGACTCATTTCGAAATTTGAACGCGTCGGAATATCCAATTTTTCTAACAAAATTAAAAAAATAATAAAGTCCCAACTGTCAACGTCAAAGTGATTTTAAAATTTCTAGGGATTCAGAAAAGGTGTCAATTAAATTACGCAATTCTTTAACTGACTCGTTTTTTAATGTGGAGTTCATAATTGTGCTTAAAGCATCATTTGCGAGGTCTCGCTTGTTTTGGTATCTATTGACTAATTTGTCGTAAGCAATTTTATAATTTTAATCAGATAAGCTAATCCCTGATATCAATTTTAAAGGCTCATCCTCGAGATATGAAAATAAATATTAAGTAAATAAGTTTTCGAACGTTACTTAGACTTTGATTTTGATCTATAATGTTATTAAAAAGATCGAAAAAGCTTGGCCATAATTTTTTATCACCTCGAAATATGGGAATACCTAACTCTTTGAGTTTTGGAGTTTCGTTTTGTCGAACATATGATCCCGAAAAGGATGGGGCCTCAACCGGAAATATTTTAGAGTAAACCCCTTTACACGCATAAAAATATTTACGATCTTCTGAAAGGATCGCATCCTGCGTTTTAAACTCCTCGTCGTCCGAGTCGTCTATCAACATAATGACATCATTATGTGCCAACATGCATTTATCGAAAGTTTCATCCGAGTCGGAATACCTCACTTGAAACTCGTTTCTCGCTTTTTCGTCTGTTGCCGCGGTCTGTGAAAACACATAACACTCGGTGATCGCAGATAAAAAACCCTTGCGTTTTTGCACGGCTTTTTTGACAGACATGATTTTACCTTTGAAATGACGAAATTGTCGGTAAATATACAATTAACGCTAAATTAATGCTTCTGAAATAGAAAAATGACGAATTGTCGAAAATTTGCACTAATTTATCGCAATTGATGAAAATTGTTTTAAATATCGAAATGAGATGAAACAAATCTAATCACAGAAATGTCGGTAAATATACAATTAACGCTAAATTAATGCTTCTGAAATAGAAAAATGACGAATTCTCGAAAATATGCACTAATTTATCGCAATTGATGAAAATTGTTTTAAATATCGAAATAATATGGAACACACCTAACACACTGAAAATGTGCTTGTTTGTTTTGATTGCTTCGATTTGTTTACTGAATGACCAAGTACGTTACCATAGCAGCGGACCGAAAAACAGGTGGACTGCGCCGCTACCGAAGGTCGAGCGAAAATCTCTCTCGTTTCAATACGATTGGCAAAATTCAAGGCCTTGATCTCGGCGTGAAAATGGCCGGGTTATTAATACCGTCGTATGGAGTAAATTTAAATAATTCGGGTCGAAAGGAACACTTATGTTATGCCCGCAGTAAGAAAAACGATAAATGCAATGGACTGTATATATTTTAATTAATGAAAGCGCGAACAAACATAAATATATTGATATGAAATTACGAAATAATTAAAAGGTCCATAGGTTAATTGTGGGTACCACACAACGGAAATCAGAGACAAAGCACTCACCAGTTTGCAACCAATTTCTCCACGTTCCAAGGGGCCCCTGTCTGGATCTAATGATGTCACCACGTAGCTGAAGGGCTGAAGTTTCTAGTTCTATGCTTCAATACACCAAAATCGAGCACTTTCAAGTGTAGAAATTTGAAATAGTTGGAGAAAGTAAATTAACACGCCATTTCTCGAGGCGGTCGAAAAAGGATCTCACTGATTCTTGGTGCGCATGTCCAAAATGCGCGAAAATGCACTCTGTCCATCATTCAATTGTGTGGTTTTAAAATTTACAAACACCGCGAAATTTAGCGGGAGCTAACTACCACCCCAGAAAAAATTAAAATTTTCAAAAACTAATCTATGGAATAATTGTCGTAAATTTGTCGTGAAAAGAAAAATTTTCTCGCGCCACCCGTTTTCCTGAAAAGGGGGTCTAATGCTAAGTTGAGTCTCAACTTAGCACTACCACCCCAGAAAAAATTAAAATTTTCAAAAACTAATAAATGTATTAATTGTCGTGAATTTGTCGTAAATTTGTCGTGAAACAAAAAAATTTGTCGCGACACCCGTTTTTCTGAAAACGGTATGTAATGCTAAGTTGAGTCTCAACTTAGCATTACCACCCCAGAAAAAATTAAAATTTTAAAAAACTAATCTATGGAATAATTGTCGTAAATTTGTCGTAAATTTGTCGTGAAAGAAAAAAATTTGTCGCGCACCCGTTTTCCGGAAAAGGGTATGTAATGCTAAGTTGAGTCTCAACTTAGCACTACCACCCCAGAAAAAATAAAAATTTTCAAAAACTAATAAATGCATTAATTGTCGTGAATTTGTCGTAAATTTGTTGTAAAAGAAAAACAATTGTCGCGTCATCCATTTTCCCGGAAACGGGCAGTGAGCAACTTTGAGATCTAAATCTAAATCTCAGTGATCTTTAAGCTTTTTCACAATACGAAGATGTAGTTTATTTAACCTTGTCGCGCGATTGTAAATTTTTGGTGAAACAATCGTTATATTACGTGCTGTTTTTACTTTTACCCTTACCCTTTGTGGTGTTAATATAAATATTCATTGCTCGCTGTTTTCAATGATCAAGCTAACGCCAGGATTTTGCGTTGTTGTAGAATTAACGAAAAAAAGCGAACTTCTCAAGAAATATTATGTTGTCCTTTTAACAATCATAGGCATTTTGCTACAAAGAACGGATATAAATATGTTTCATACTAACAAAACACCATCTTCTAGTAACACTAGGTACCTACTAGTTGTATAGCTTTATATATTTTATTGTAGGCGAAAGTTCTTACCTAACAAAGTCGAGAAGCCCTCCCTACCCCTTGTTACACTTTGCCAAACTTTTAGGAAGCCCTCCAAATCCTGTTACGTAATTAATAGGCGACCCCTAATAAAATAAAAATCAAGCATAGCATAGGCAATGGTTGGGAAAAAACTTTTCGGACACGTGTGTAAACGTGGTATGTCGACTTGGCAACATTGAAAGCCCTGCACCAAAGCATCGAAAAAATAATATCTTTGACCAAAGTTCTTTAAGCCGACAAGACGTTTTTTTTAAATTTTATTTAATAATTAAAGTACACCATGAAAAGAGGGAAACCTCCTAAAATCCAACAGGAGGATATCGAAAAGACAGTGCTCAGATATTAGAATAAGTTAGTGTCAAATGGAACAATTGTTCCTTCGTCGAGCTTTGTTTACAAAGAGATGTCGAATGTTTTAATGGGAAGCCTTAAACCTACAAGTATACACTCATTTATAGTTAACAATCGATACAATTTAAAAAACAAATTGCTTGGTAAGTTTGGCATGGCAAATTTTAATCATTTTTAAATGGGACCATTTAGCGCCAAAACCCAACCTGGGTACCAAATTTCATTAAAATCGGGCAAGTAGCTTTTTCAGACATATAGACAGAAATAGACATCAGTCTTTGTTTACTTGAAGAAAAACCTTTCTTAAAACTAAACCATGAATTGCCGAAACTAATTTACTTAACTTTAGAATTTCGCTATGCCATTTTTTAAACCGTACACAGTAGGTTTAGTAGCAAAAAGTTTATACTTTAGCTTTTCGAATTTAACCACAGAATACTGGATTCACATAAATATTTCCACCAAAACTGCGCACTGTTATCCTCCCACGGCCGACGAAGTTCCATGCCCGACAATGCTCAATGCTTAATATGTGACTGCTTGCTTGGCCTAATATTCTTGTACGGCCAGCTAAATTCTGGACCAGGTTTGTTTTTCCACTCCTGAACCGAACCGGAAAAATCCGGACGAATATATTACTGCTAGACCGTATTTCACTTCCAGTAAGTCTCTTTTAATTGTGTTGCCAAAACAAAACTGCTAGAAACGCCACAAAACTGCCGCGGATTTATTTCACGGTGAAAAAGATAAAGGTGAAAATTTCGCTCACTTCAAGAACCTTCAAGAATAGGCACCTAGAGCTGTGTTGCCAAGTCGACATACCACGTTTACACACGTGTCCGAAAAGTTTTTTCCCAACCATTGCCTATGCTATGCTTGATCTGTATTTTATTAGGGGTCGCCTATTAATTACGTAACAGGATTTGGAGGGCTTCCTAAAAGTTTGGCAAAGTGTAACAAGGGGTAGGGAGGGCTTCTCGACTTTGTTAGGTAAGAACTTTCGCCTACAATAAAATAAATAAAGCTATACAACTAGTAGGTACCTAGTGTTACTAGAAGATGGTGTTTTGTTAGTATGAAACATATTTATATCCGTTCTTTGTAGCAAAATGCCTATGATTGTTAAAAGGACAACATAATATTTCTTGAGAAGTTCGCTTTTTTTCGTTAATTCTAAAACAACGCAAAATCCTGGCGTTAGCTTGATCATTGAAAACAGCGAGCAATGGATATTTATATTAACACCACAAAGGGTAAGGGTAAAAGTAAAAACAGCACGTAATATAACGATTGTTTCACCAAAAATTTACAATCGCGCGACAAGGTTAAATATACTACATCTTCGTATTGTGAAAAAGCTTAAAGATCACTGAGATTTAGATTTAGATCTTAATGTTGCTCACTGCCCGTTTCCGGGAAAACGGACGACGCAACAATTGTTTTTCTTTTACGACTAATTCACGACAATTAATGCATTTATTAGTTTTTGAAAATTTAAATTTTTTCTGGGGTGGTAGTGCTAAGTTGAGACTCAACTTAGCATTACATACCCCTTTCAGGAAAACGGGTGGCGCGACAATTTTTTTTCTTTCACGACAAATTTACGACAAATTTAAGACAATTAATGCACATAAATGTTTCGTGAGAAGTTCACTTTTTTTCATAATTTCTAAAACAACGCAAAATCCTGGCGATCAATGAATATTTACACAAACACGACAAAAGGTTATATTGAAAAGTAAAAGCGGAACGTAATATAATGATTGTTTCACCAAAAATTTACAATTGCGCGACAAGGTTAAATATACTACATCTTCGTATTGTGAAAAAGCTTAAAGATCACTGAGATTTAGATTTAGATCTTAAAGTTGCTCACTGCCCGTTTCCGGGAAAACGGATGACGCGACAATTGTTTTTCTTTTACGACAAATTTACGACAAATTCACGACAATTAATGCATTTATTAGTTTTTGAAAATTTTAATTTTTTCTGGGGTGGTAGTGCTAAGTTGAGACTCAACTTAGCATTACATACCCTTTTCAGGAAAACGGGTGGCGCGACAAAAATTTTTTCTTTCACGACAAATTTACGACAATTATTCCATAGATTAGTTTTCAAAAAATTTGAATATTTTCTGGCTCTTTGTCTTTTGTTTGTCGTAGGTCACGGACTATAGTTGTTTTCTTTTATTTGCATTCGATCTTTTCATTGATCGATATTGTATAGCAGTGTTTTTCCCTGCTTTTGGTTTTTTGTTTCTCTCGTATCTCGGTAGATGGCGCCTCTTGCTATAGTTCGCTCACTAATTACATTTATTTGGAGACAAAACCGTCTGATTAACTTCGCAAGATTTGTCACTTGACCAGCAGTGTTCTGAGGAGTCCCATAAGGACGAAACGGTTAACTGTCAACACTTATTAGGTGTCCATTAGATCTTGGACCCCCGTGAGGTTAAGCTTTCAAGCTACCCACGGAAAAATATAAGGGAAACAAAAAACTCCCTTTTGCCCGATTAGCCATGAAACTTGTTTGATTTTTAAATTCACGGGTACGAAATTTCACGTTTGTTAGAAAATATTTATCTAGTCGTTTTAGCAGTGTTTTTTTTAACAATAACTTTACTTTAAGTTTGATTTATGTAAACCAAACAGACTTTTTTAATAGTGAGTAGTGTAAATTATTTTTTATTTTTTAAAAATATTTGTTATTTTGTTATTAAAAAACTATTAAAAAGCATTTTTGAGCTGGCGCGCTTGTTTTGAGAGCTTTTCAGATACGAGGACGTTTCTGAGTTGCTTTTAGAACCTGGCGAAAGCGATTGCTTTAGGCTCTAAAAGGTTCTATACTGGTGGAACCGCTAGAGGGCGAAGCTGGAGTTTATTTCTTATGGTTTTATAGTGAGTTTAATACATAGGTTGCCACCACCAATTGGGGAGTCCCATTTAGGAGGTCTAAGGGGTATATAAGGGTAATGGGAACGTGCTAGCGACCAAACATTGAAACTAATGGTTTTAAGGAAAGGCGCTGGCAACCTTTTAGCTTCTGCTATAAATAAAGAAATGTTATTTGGGCTAGGTCTATTAAAACATATTATTTTGATGGAGCTCTTTACAGAATTATCCTATTAATAACGTCTGATCCGTCATTATTTAACTTCCAATTTTTTATTGTGTTTGCAGAAGTTTTCATCCTTCAACGGGACTAGAACTATTAAAGGTACAGCGGATATCTCAAGAGCAATCCTGGCAACGAGCTGGTCGAGCGGGCCGAGAATCTGAGGGGTACTGTTATAGAATTTATACAAGGTAAGTCTAAATGGCACTGTTAAAATACGCAACTTTTTATTATCCTTTCTTATTTTGTTTTTTTTTATTTGACACGATATTTTTAAAAGCATACGGTCATGGACAGTATTTATGTGGTATTCTGATGACACCATTCATTCAGGACGAAATAGTTGACTCTCAACACTCTGCATTCCATCTTGAAACGCTGTGGGTGAAAAGCTCTTAAATAAGTTATGATGGAAAAAACCACGACCCGTTGAAGTGTCCTTTTTTCATACTTACAAGAAGTGACGTCGTGAGTTTTAATATAGGAGGGCCATTCTGGGCCATCTTAGGCTTACATCAAAACTATTTAAGAGAAAAATGAATTAAAATTTAGACTTTTAGATAGAGAGTTTTAAAAACTAGGAGTTTAGACCGTTTGGTAAATACTGGTGCAAATAGTAATTGAAAAAGAGAAGGCCTCATCCAAAACCAGTTCTAAAATATTTTTGGTGTAAGATCCTTACTATTGAAGTTATTTAAGTGTGCGGTTTAAAACTCCAGTTAGAGTTGCAGATGAAAACTTTTACTTTAATAAAAATAGTATTTTATTATCAGTCATTAAGTTCTGCTTAAATTTTTATTCGGTGTTTATGTCTCATTTTTAAATCGACCGAAAAATCATAAAAATTACAATTTTCCACGGGTCTCCTGCTAAATGTTTCAAGATTTAGAAAAATCACCTTTAACGAACAAAAATCAACCCTTAAAATCGAGAGTTTGACATTTAAACTCATTTGTTTTCAAGGTCCCAATTTGAGCTAATGAAAAAGACTTCGATCCCCGAAATTCAGCGTGTCAACCTCAACAACGTCGCGCTACAACTGCTCGCCCTAGGAGTTCATATGATGCATTTTGATTTTATGGACAAACCATCTGACGAAGCTGTCAAGGCTGCATTCGAACAGCTGAGGATGCTTAAAGCCTTAGAAGAAATTGATACCATCAGCTTGACACTTTTAGGTAAGTTCTAACTATTATCATTACTCTAACTATAGGAATTTACTAGTTGATAACATGCGGATAATAGTCAATTGGTTATTCCTTCTCGTTCTTCCAAAGTGCAAATCTGACAGAGACGGTTTTAATTAACTGTAAAGCAGCCTCCCCTTTCCTGTTGGCTCATATCTATTAACCATAAATATCTGTCCTCATGAGGTAGGTAATATTTGGTTAAAAAAACAACAAAAATGCACGATTTTTTTAGGTTTTTTGGTTAAACGCTTTCTGTTAGATTTTCGCATTTAACATGTCAGTCAACAATGGAAAAAAAATCAACCTGTAACATAACCACAAATGGCCCTGTCTTAAGGGAATTAATTCAAGTCAAAATTAATAAAAAAACTTACTTGGCAAACCAAAAGTTCTTAACTTTTAAGAAGCTTTTAAGGTCAAGATTTACACTGTTTTACAAGCTATGTTGTCGTAAAAATTCCCACGGCAATCGAGAACCTCAGAGTAGAATACTAGGTCAGGCTGCTTGACAAATTGTGTACTCCCTTTGCTTTTATGACTGAAGCGAGTTTGAAGACTTACAAAGAGTGAAAAAATTAGAAAATCTTTCCTAAAAGAATTTCTTGGATTATCTGTTCCAGTTTATGACATATACTAAGTTTTGTAAAAAAAAACAAAGTTCAAATAACTTTTTGTCAAAAGTATTTTGTTTCCAAGTTATAGCGTTTTAAAAAATGACAACAAGTAGTAATGAATTTATGAGGAAATAAATGCAGACATGATTGGGAGGCAATCGCGTAATATGCAAAACAATGGTTGAAACAAAAAATATATTTTTTAGAACCACTGAACCGATTTTGCTAGTTCATACCTTGTTGTGCGTGGCAAGAATGCGGCTTTTTAACTAATTTTAAAAAATAATTAAAACATGTTTGCAACACAAGAATAAACAAGCATCTTTGAAGTGTACATTTTAATTTCGTCCGCCATCTTGGATTCTGAGATGGCGGATAAAAAAATATATTTAGGCAGAACTCTGATTAATTCTCTATCAAGTGCAGTTTGTCCCATTAAAATCGATTGTATAGTTTAAAAGCTATAATGAAAAATAAATGGTCCGGTTTTTTTTGGTTCACCCGGTAGGTTAAGGAGGAGTTTGGCCAAATAACCTTTGCATAAGGCATCAATTTGTTAATGAAAAAAAATTAAAGGGCTATTAAATTTCCAAAAAAAATGGAACAAGATTTTTGTATATATCTACAGTACAAAATATTTACAGAAAAGACTAAGCTATCAGCACGATATTTAATTTAAAGTAAGTATTTTTTTTCTTTTTTAAATAATTTTAACACGCAACTAATCTCTTTAACTCTACACAAGGAAGTTATAACAAAAAAATGCTAGATTTAATAGCCCGAAGAAACAAAGAGGTTTTATGAAAAATGTTATCGACAATTTTTTCTTTGAACTTTTTCCTATTACCCCTTCAGCATTTTAATCGGCTAGGTACTTGGATGTTTGTGATTGTTTAAAATGCTTTAACCTTGCTCTAAGTTTGCGAAACTGGTCGATTGATCCTTATCGGATAGAAAGTCCCAGTATAAAAAAGTTACACCTTGTATACTACTCTTGCAACATGGAAGTTGAAAATAATCAATTATACACATTTTTATTATATATATTTGTATAGCAAATCCTTTTAAATGAACACTCGGTTATAATGAACGCTTTTTCCCAGTAAATAATTTTTTTTCTTTTATAGTAAATCTCGGATATAGTGAACCAATTTTGATGAACTAGGCTTACCTGATGTGTTTGTAAGATCTACTCCACTAATGAGTTTTAGATATTCATATTAAGTGGTTTCCTGATTATGGCGTATAGTTAAAAAGAGCCAAAACCGTTAGTTAGGTTCGGTTGTCTTTTTAATTGTTCATATTCTGGTGTCATATTTAAGTGCTTATTTTAGGTAAGAAAATGACCAAATTCCCTTTGGATCCCCGCTTTAGCAAAATCCTGTTGTCAGCAGAAAAGTACGGCTGCCTCAAAGAAGCCCTATCCGTAGTTGCCTTATTGTCCAGTGAATCAATTTTGATATCGCCGCCCAGCAAACGCGCAGTCGCAGAAACCGCCAGACAAAAGTTTAGGTCCGCTTATGGCGACCATTTGACTTTACTGAATGTGTACAGAGAGTTTGAGAATATTGGACAAAATAATAGGTGAGTGACAGTGGCTTGCATATAATGTAGGCGGAAAGCCTTTGCCCACGCTAGATAAAATTGAAAATGCTTTTTTTATATCATCACATTTTAAATAACTTAGCTTATGACATATCCAACAAAAATATTTATAATAAACATTGTTTCTATATGTTTTATTCTAGAGATTACGTAAAACATTTCGATTATTTTCTCATACTGCATAATCGCGCATTTCTCTTCTAGTATTTTCCCAATTGATTTCATTTCATGAAGGCGGCATGATTTGGTTCCTATTATCGCTTTTTAAGGCTGCTCCTTTTCCATTCCTTGAAAGGCGTTATATTCTATAGACCGCTGGTGCTTTAAGCACGTGAGCGAAAGAACAAGGAAGCATCGCGTGAATTGTTCGCTTCTGGTCTGCGTTGCGCTGATTGAAAGAAATTCTGTTTAACTATAGAAAAAGGTGGCAACTGCTAACTAGAATATTTGGAGAAAATCGACTTTAACTAGGAAAAGTTTACTTTTTCCAGAAAGCAGTAAATGTTTTAACGAATATTTACAAAAAAATAAAGTAAATTACTGATTTTTAGGTTGAATTTGGGTCCAAATTATAAAATAATTCAGGTTTTTTTGATTCATTGATCTTTGAATTGACTATTGACATTTCAGTTTATTAGTTGTTTTAAAGCCTTGATGTTTTTTTTTTTGGCTGACTATGATATACAGTGAAACCTCTCCTTGCGGACACCTCTATTAAGCGGACACTCCCTTTAAGCGGACACTTTTTGTGGAACCACGCTTTTCCCTATTTCTTTACATGTAAAATTCACTCCCCCAAGTAACATTTTAGGGCATATTGGCAAGCTAAAGGGTCAAAATTTCCAATCACTTGTCAAAACTTCAACTTTTTTCCTTAAAAAATTACTTTGCAGTTAAAGGTTTGTAAGATAGGTTAGAAACTGGAACAAATAACCCAAGAAATCGTTATTTATAGGCAAGAAATTTTGAAGAATTATTTAAGGCAAAACTTTCTAATTTTTTCCTTCTTTATAAGTCTTTAAACTCGTTTTAGCTATAAAGGCAAAGTAACGACACGGTTTGTGCTAAACCTGACCTAGTATTCTACTTTAAGGTTCTCGATTTCCCTAGGCATTTTTAGGACAACATAGCTTGTAAAATAGTGTATATTTTTACCTTAAAGACTTCTTGAAATTTAACATTTTTGGTTGGCTCTGTAAGTTAGAGTTACTTATTTTTGACCTAAATGAATTCCTTCAAGGCAGGGCCCATTTTGGTTAAGTTACAGGTTGAAAATTATTATTTTTTATTAAATAAGTACAACCTAAAACGCATCGTTGAACTATATAGGAAAATCTGCCATGGTATTTAACCATATGGAAAGTTCGGCGTTGGCTAGGTTAAAAGTTGCACTTTTTTTTGTCCTGATAAAAATTATGTATAAGTAGTTGAAAACAAGAAAGATCATTTTCCGATTACGTCACAACACAAACAAACCAATTTGAGGTTAACTGTAGTGTTTTTTTTTCACTAAATTCTAAAATAGAGACAATAGGGCTGTCTAACAAAACATATGATTCAATTCAAGATGTCTTCCGGAGGACACTCAAACCAATTTCCCATAAGCCGCAAATGTTAACAAAAACGTAAATTTTACAAAAACGACAAGAGATTCAGTCTTAAAAACGATTCAGTTTTAAGAACGGATCCTTTATGCATATGGAAAAAATGCGTTTTTCTTAAAAATATTAAACTAAAGTAAAGAGTAAATCTGAAATAAAAGGGACCATGTTTTCTTCAAAAAAGTAGGTTATGTTTGTGTTTATTTTTATTTTTTTAAACTTTTTTCTAGTTTTTTTTACTTATTTTGAATTTTTACATCGGCGCATCAAGGGGGCTCGGGGCCCGGACCCCCCAAACCACATTTTTTTTAGATATTTTCCATATATTTCATGAATAAACAAAAAAAATTGCATAAAGTACATCATGAGACCTCTGGCCCCCCCCCCCCCCAAAGGTTTCGGGTCCCCCAAGACATATTTCTGGGTGCGCCACTGATTATTATGCCAAGTTTTTTTGCTGTTGTGAATTGTGGATGCCGAGGAGGTTATGATAATGTTAGTTTTTATTGAATATGAAGTTTTTTGACCAATGAATCATTCTGATTTAATTGAACTATCAGCCCAATGAAGGGGAAAGTGGATAAGTAGTTTGTTCGAAGAGCTCACTTCAAGGCTCACTTAACAGAAAAGAAAGTGAAAAAGACTAAACTCCTCTATGAACATTTCTCGTCAGATTCAGGTTTTCTATATCTTTTGTTGTACTTGACTAAACCTTTTGCTAAGTAATAGGCCTTCTACAGTGTTAAACTGTGAAAAATATTTCACTATGATTTTTAGGTTTTGACGAAGTTTAATTGTGTTAACCCTCCAGTGGTGACATGAAAAAGAGGCACAACTTATAGGTAGGTCGGTCCAACAGATCAATATGCACATATGAGTTCCAACCGAGGTTGGTCAAGCAAACTTCTAATAAGTACTTTACAAAATATGTTTATTTAAAAAAAAGTTAAGTAAACATTATATTAAAAAAAACTTGCAAAATCAAAATACAGTTTTTCCTTGTTATTGGCCTCACACACCGTACTTTTATTTACTGGTTTTTTGTAACAATATTCGCTCAATTATGTATGTAAAAGTTTATGCAAATAAATATGTACTCTACTATACAATTTGGGCATAACAGAATATGACACCATCAAGACTCAAGTTTTTTTGAGAGAAATTGAAAAAAAAATCTGAGAGAACTTTTTTGTTTTTCTTGTGGTCATCAAAGTCAACAAAGTTGACTTTTTTTTGTCATCTATTTTTGATGTCATATAAAAATGTTTTGGTAATAAGGTCAGAACAGTGCTGTAGAAATTTCATAACAGGACTTGTAATAGGTCCGGTCAGATGCTGTACAAATTTTACGGTGTACAAGTTATAAAAAAATTCCAGTTTCAGATGTCAAAAAGCAAGGAAATAAAGGAAAATTTGCACCAAAATGGTGTAAGATAAAAAGTGGTTTGAGTTAGGGAGATTGTCAAACCCACTAGTTTATTCTAAACTGTTTTGAGAACTGTAAAATAAATATTTATTAAAGAAACAGAAACATTGACGATACAGGACTCCACAGCTATATACAGGATGCTGCACTACCATGAATTTATTAGAGTTCTGTAGGATGGTGTACAAATTTGGTTTAGCTTGTTACCCACACTTTAACCTCATATCGTTTTCCTCTTCTTTTTTCTCTGGACCCTTTTTTTAACCATCATTTTTAAAATTTTTTCAACTGTCCATTCAGGAGGGACCCACTCAGGATAATTGCTGTATTCTAATTTTGAAAGTTGCTTGCCTAGAATAGTAAAAAAAATCATAGTGAAATATTTCTTATAGTTTAACACAATTCTATGATACACTTCTGCAAAAGGTCCACTCGAGTACCAAAAAAGATCCCAATAGAAAATGTTGCAAAAATGGCAGTTACATATTCATCCAAAACAAACCTGACAAAAAACTTTCGAATTTCAATTTTGCTCTGTTAAGTCAGCTCTTAGATCCACTTTCTTTTCCCTTTTTTGAGCTGATACCTAGTTCATTTAAATCAGGATGGTTTTTTTAAAACTAACATTATCAAGATCTCCCCAGCTGCCACAGTTCATAACAGCACAAAAACTAATAATAATGATTCAAACTGAGTAAAAAACTGGAAAAAAAGTTAAAAAAACAAAAGTAAATAAAAACATAACCTGACTTTTTGAACAAAACATGGTCCCTTATATTTGAGATTTATTGGCTTTAATTGATTTTTTTTAAAGAAAAACGCATTTTTCCCATGTGCACAAAGGGTCAATACTTAGAACAGCATCTTTGTTGTAAATTAATTCGTTTCACTTTTTTTTAAATTTACGTTTGTGTTAGCATTGCGGCTTAAGGGAAAACGCCCAGAATACAAAACGCTTTGCTTGTCGTCCCACAACTATCGAACAGCTGATCGTGACAGTTCGTTAGACAAGCTTATGTGAAGTTTTTTCGGATTCCTGCTGCATTGAAAAATGCAGGTGACAGTCAAAATGCCTTATCAAAACAGAGGCAGGAGATGTGGATTAAAGCCCGTAGAAAAAGAGGATTTAGTGAATCTCAAGTAAAGCATGCTCCACACACTGCAAAACAGGTAATAAATTCTAAAAAATAGCTCTTTGTTTATATTGTTGAAAATTGTTTTGTTTTCAGGAAGATCTGCTGATTTTCTAAATAAAGATCACCCTAGCTGATTGGATTCCCCAACTATAATCCTCTAGCTGTGACTGCCACACAAATTGATAGAGAGCATCAAAAAAGAAGAAGCAGCTTGAACTTGATGAGGTAAGTCTGTGTACATATAGTTAACACTGCCATTCTTAATGAAAATATCATATCTACATAGGAATCCCTATGTAGTTATGGGTTTCCCATTAAGCATGAGAGTACAAGGGTTTATATTTAGAGAGAGCCGAGGGGATAACAACCCAAAATTTGGACATGTAGGTCAATATTTTGTAGATGTATTTTCATGAGAGCAACCATGAGGGGGCTTGAGGCCCTGCCCCCTATTGCCTAAGTTTTGAGATATTTTATAAATTAAAAAGGAAAATCTGTTATATAATTTTTTTATATAATATAACTTTTTGTATATTATTGATGTTGTTTTAATATACCTCAAATTTACCTCGGCTAGGAAGAGCTATTTAGGGTCGTGAGGTCCCTTTAAGAAAAATATTGTCAATTTTCTATTTTTGAAATGATAATTAACCTCTATTTACTTTGACACAATTAACAACAATGGTGACAGATTTTTCTTACTATCGCCATGTTACCAATGTATCAATGCAGGAACGAAATTAAAGATCAGGATTACTTTTTGTTTACAACCCTCAACATTTATTTTTTTAGAAAGAAAAACAAAAAAAAACAAATGATCAAATATAAACAAGAAAAAAATATTAATTTTTTTGTTGAAACTCAGTTTCTTAAAAAGGTAGTTAAAAAAATGATATTAATAAAATTATAGATTTTACTGTTCAAATATAACTTAAAAGAGACATACTTCCTTTTTAGAACCTTGTTTGTTTTGATGTACAATAATGAAAAAATATATTTACATATGTTGTAATAGTTTTGTCGAGAATTGAGGTTAGAAAAAAAATAACATAAAAACAAAACAATCTTAACCCAGGAAATGTTAGATTCAGTATACTTGAAGTAATCTTTAAAATACAACTATGGTTTCAATCATTTTCCATTGATAAAAACAAAAAAAACTTTATTTTCTGATCAGGTTCATCAAAACACCCTATATAAATATTTTAAAGTTTCATCAAAATTTGTATTGTATTAACCTATCTAACTCTATTTCAACCAAAGGTGCTTATGATAACAATAACCTTAAATTTAACCATATGGTCATGTCGTAGTGACTATTGTTAATTGGTACCAAGCTATCCAAAAAAGAAATGAGCGAGATGCAGAATTAATTACTAGCTTAAAATCATAATCTGGATTCTAGAAATCCCATGTAGGCACAACATTGTGATCCCATTATAAATAAACTATAACCAAAATACTATATAGCCAATATATAAATATTTTGTCGAACATAGTTTGAACCATAAAACAAAAAAAATATCTATAAACTAATCAAAATTTTTTATAAAAAAAATTAAGTATTCTAAATAGAGAGATAATTGTCTGTTAAAGACATAAAGAAAAATTGTAACATTTCCTCGGCAAAGAAAATTTTTTATAAAAAAAAAAAATAAATATATATATATATATATATATATATATTTATGTTATAACATATTGACCTAACTAAAATTAAAATCTGGTATATGCAATTGAATTTCATATTACCATTGATTAAAATTAGAGCAAAGTTCTAATTTATCCTATAAAAAAAATTTCAAGCCATGCTTGATGAACAAAAAAAATTTTTTAGGGTTATGTTATAAAAGCTATTTTTGTAAAATTCCTCTCAATTTACCAAACTGCATAGCAATCACTGACCAATCAGATTCCCCAAAACCCCAAAATCTTCATTCTCCAGAAAATCAATAACACAAATCCGTATTCATTATTAAGTTTATTGTTTTATAGGTAAATAAATTTGTAAACAATCTTAGAATCTTTGCAAAACAAAGCTTTTTAGGTTAAAATACAACACGACCAATTACGCAACGTCTGTCGTACAAGTTGAACAACCAGAAAATTCTTTCCATCCCTGTTTCACCCCAATGACAAAAAAAGGGACAGACAACTCACTCGATCCTATTCCAAAACTGAAACGAATTCAAAATTAACCTGTCCCAGCAGTTAGTTCTCTGCATAAAATCAATAATCTCCAGACTACGGACAGGTAGTGTGCAAGTCACCGGTTTATTTTCAAAATATTCTAATTAAACTCTCTCACGTAAGATGTCGCTAGAGGTTATTTTTTTAAAGCAAATATTTCAGTTCACTTAGCAAAAACGCGTTACGAAAAAAATTTAATTTTATTCGTAACAAATCGTGGTATGTGACTCATTTTCAGTCATTACACTTGGTTCATGTCAAGGTAGCCTCATTCATCATGTTAAGGACTGAAAGCTAGGACTAAATAAGGATTTTGAAGTCGATAAGTGAAAAATTACATTTAACTGAGAAGTGCTCGGCTGCTCTTAGTCGGTGTATAATTTTGTTCTCAGGAATATATAGCACAGGACATTATAGAGTACTGTAAAACACATTACAGGACCAAGAATTTATTTTTAATATTTTTTTTAAGTTGGTTCAGGTGGTCACCTCTCGGCTTTAACTAGATTTGTTTTTATAAATAAGTATTATTTTTTTTAGCAAGAACTGCAGACTCCACTGACATGAAATTATGGAAAATGTAGTGAAAAAGTGATTTAGACAAAATGTGATATAATATATATGATATAATGTAATTTCTACACTCCATTGTGTTTTTAAAAAACTTATATTATTATTGACTTTTATTGAAACAGTACTTATTTTTTTATACAAAAGCATTATTTTTTTTAAATCCTATTATGGCTGGTTCAGCCTTAACATTTTCCTTACATAATTTAAGTTTCGTAAGCCAACTGGACTAACATACGATAAAATTCTCTATTTTTAGTTTTTTACTTAGACTTTATATATAGGGGCAATATTTTATGCCATTAAAAAAGCAACACTTTTGCACAAAAAGTTATCTTACATTAGTCTGAATTGCCTTCTGGTAAGTTAAATTATTGTAAGGTGAATTGTGGGGTGAAGCATGGGCGCACTCAGGGTGGGCCTCGGGGCCCAGGCCCCCCCAAGGCTTTGATTTTTTTACATATTTCATGAAAAAACACGAAAAATAACTTAACATTCGACATCATGAGGCTTCGCCCCCCCCCCCCCAAGAGGTCTCGGGCCCCCCAAGACCTATTCCTGGGTGTGCACTGGGTGAAGTGACCCTAATAAGTAATTATTGAACTAATTAATAAAGGAGACTATATAGATATAATTTATAATCTTTTATTACTAGTAAGATATGCAGGTACAGTTTTAATTTAATCTAAAGAAAATTATTCTATTTTACTAAGTACAAGTACCTAAGATCTATTTTTAATATTTATATTATATCAAAAAATAATACTGAACTTTTTTTACATTGGTGATATAAAAATTGGGTTTTATTCCAATGGCTTCACTCTCAACTGGGAATGTTTTACCTGCAATTAAAAAAATTATATAGTATATACCCATTGACAGGAGAGGGACTGCAAAGGGAAAAAGAAAAGAAGCTCAAAGAGTAGAACAAATGAATAAAAATGATTTTTTTTTGCAAAATGTCACTTTTCATAAAAAGTTCTGCTTGTTTTGTCTATTGCGATACTTCAAATTTAAAAATATTATACAGGGGTGTGAAAAAACAACAAAATATTAAAGAGTATTAAGATTAAACTGCCCTTAGTTTTTTAGCAAAGTGGGAAATAAAAAAAAACATTTTAAAGCATTAATTATAAAGTTTCTTATCTTTGATCTAGTCTTTGGATTTAAAATTTTTTTTTGCCACTTTCCTCCAAACTGAAAAATAAAGAATGTTTACTCTGAATGGTATTTTATTCAAAGTAATTGCTCGAAAGTCTTAGCCCCATATTTTCAAAGTGCTTCAAGCACTTTTAAGGTAAGTACGCCCAGCTCTGAGTGTGACACCGACATCATTTTTAAGGAAATTTGGCACAGAATATAAAAACCGAGGGGTGATCAGCTGCCCACAGTTAGTAGGTGTCTAAAAATTGTCTACAGGACTCCACGGGACACTATACAGGACGCTACAAGACACTACAGGACCAAGAATTTATTTAAAAGTCCTGTAGGATGGTGTACAAATTTGGTTCAGCTGATCACCCCTTGATAAAAACAAACATTTTTATGTCTATCTTCAAAACCAAAGTGACATATCACACTCATTAGTTAGATATAGTAAATTCTATGGTAAAAATATTATTTTAATGAAAAAGATTAATAACAAAAAAGTTATGGACTGAGTTAAGGACCCCTTTCTGAAGGGCAGACTTTTTAAAAAGCCATTTTTTGGCCACAAAAAATTTTTAAAGGTCAAAATGTAGGTAGCTATAGTTAAACGACCCCCCTACTCCCAGAGAAAAATTCTGTTATTTATAAACTCTAATTATCGTTTATTTTTATTGTTGTTCTGGATAATAAAGCATTGTTTGATTTGATTTGCAATGTAATAGGTAAATAAAAACAAAACAAGAGGTATAGTCTTTGCAATAAGGCTAGTCCTTTTGTTTAATCACCCCGTAATTTTGGTGACAAAACGCACGTGTAATCTTAATTCAGTTTTAAACCACAGGTTCCTAAGGTAACTGATAATGGATGCTGCGAAACTAATTATCAGTTACCTTAATCTTAATATAAGCGGTTATAACCCTTTATAATAAGGGTGGTGGATCGGTGTTTAAACTGTCATTGTTTTGAAATTTCTGACTTTGAAAGATTATCGCTTATTTTTTATTTAAATTCCGATCAAAGATTATAGATTATAATGATTCCGATTCTGATTTGGAATAGTTTTTTGAGAAAAGGTTCTGTCCTAAAATGATTTTATGTAGTGAAAAAATTATGGACAATTGGGGTGCCCTTCCGCCAAAGTTTCTACATTGGAAGATTTTCAGTGCAACTGACCGTGGAGCTAAACAAACCATGAACAAACGATAAATTAATGATTATTGAATTTTTCAAAAATGTTATTTTCTACAATGTATTTCGAGCTGGAGTTAAGCTAAGCTTAGCAATTTGTTTTGGTAAAAATTATGATTTAAATAAGATTAGGCCCTATTTATATTATATTTTTTGTAATATTATTACCTAAGCATAAAGACTTTATAAAAGTTAAATTATTATTATTTGTAGTTTCCACAAATAAACTCTCGACTTATATTAATGCAGTACGTACTCATTTCTTTGTTACAATAAGTATATAAGCATTTATATTTTTTGTTTAGGGTAAATTAAAACAGTATTTTATTATAATTTTTAAAAAATAAACATTTTTTATGGTCGACACATAGATCTTTTAGAAAGTATAATGAAGTTCTCAACTGATTTAACTGCAAAGGCTTTGGAAATTTCAACAAAAACAGTATTGTACAGGGTGGGGCATTTTCGTTGGTTTTATAGGGTACAGGCTAAACGGTAAGAGATACAAAAAAACTGACATACGTGTTCCGTCCTCTTTTTTAGTGTCTTTTTTAATGGCGTCATCAAATCTAGGCTAACTAGATTGGTTTAGCAGGTACAGGGTGTGATTCTAAAAAATTGACGATTTTTATTATCTTTTATTACTCGTTTATTTATGGAGATAGAAAAATTCTTCAAATACAAAAGTTTTATGATTTTATACGTATAATTCAGTGGCGTACCCAGAAAAATTTAAAATGTTTTATTTTACAAGATATTATCAAAGTAACATTTTTTAAACGGAACACCCTGTATGTAAGTACCTTAAAAAATTGAATTTTTTCTTGTGATTACAGCGATATGTAACACTTAATACTTTTCTTTGTCCTAAATAGGTAAAATATGAAAAAATATTTTTTTTGTAGTTGGCTATGGATGGGATGAACTTTTTGTTTTGCTTTTTTAGCTTGTCACAAAGTCAAACGTCAATTAAGTATTGTTTTTGCTTTGTTGTTATTACTTTTGTCTAAGATGAATCTTTATCAAAACTATGAAAAGTTAAACATGTTTGAGTGCTATATTGAATCTAATAAAAATAGAGATGCAGCACTTACACTATATTTTGACCGTTATCCGGAACGACGTCAGCCAGACAAAATGATGTTTCAACGAATGTATCACAATTTAAGTGAGTATGGGTCATTTGGAAAACCAATAAATAAAATTTACAATAAAGAAAATAGAGAAACGGATGAAATAAACACGTTGGCTTGTGTTGCTGCTGATCCGACGGTATCTAGTCGTAATATTGAGAATGATATTGGTATAAGTAAACGTAGAGTTTTAAGAATATTGAAAAAGCATAAGAAACCTTATAAAATAAGAAAGGTTCATAATTTACATCCTGGAGATGAACAACGGCGATTAGAATTTTGCAAGTGGTATTTGCAACAGATTAATCCCAATTTTTTTCAAAATATAATATGGACCGACGAAGCTTATATATCTAGCGAAGGAATTTTTAATCGACATAACAATCGATATTGGTCACACATAAATCCTCATCAGACGGTGGCCAGGGTACAACAAGGACGGTTTGGATTCCATGCATGGGTGGCGCTGTATCGAAATAGAGTGTTTAACTAGAGGCTTTTTTATGAAAACTTAAATGCAGAAGGATACAGACAAATTTTGGAATAATATGTAATAACAGAGTTGGATTACATGCCATTAGGTGAAATAAATAACATTTATTTTCAACAAGACGGTGCTCCAGCACATAATAGTCATATGATAAGGAACTTGCTAACTGCCAATTTTCATGAAAATTGGATTGGTACATATGGGCCAAACCGATGGCCCCCGCGTTCTCCCGACCTGACCCCCCTCGACTTTTATTTTTGGGGATTTATCAAAAATGAAATTTATAAAACACGAAGTAACAATGCAGATGAACTTAGGGAAAATTTTATTTGCATTGAGAGAGTACCAAATATTGGCATCTATAACGCCACTCGTTCGGTTACAAGTCGAGTAGAAAATTGCATTGAGCAGAATGGGAGACAGTTTGAGCACCTTTCAGCAGAACCGAACCGAACCGAACCGAACTAATTTTTATAATAACTATTCAGTTCTTATTACAAATTTATGTTGTTTTTTGTTGTTGTTGTTATAGTTTAGTAATATCTTAATATTCTCGTTAAGTAGGTTCTGAATATTCCTATTATAAAATAAAAAAATATTAAATCAATTCATAGCCAACTACAAAAAAAAATATTTTTCCGTATTTTACCTATTTAGGGCAAAGAAAAGTATTGAGTGTTATATACCATTGTAATCACAAAAAAGAATGCAATTATCTGAGATACTTACATACTGGGTGTTCCATTTAACAAAATGTTACTTTTGATAATATCTTGAAAACTAAAACATTTTTAGTTTTTCTGGTTACGCCACTGGATTCTATGCACAAAATCATAAAACATTTGTATTTGAAGTTTTTTTCTATCTCCATAAATAACCGAGTAATAAGAGATAATAAAAATCGGCAATTTTTGAGAATCACCCTATATCTGCTAAACCAATATAGTTAGCGTAGATTTGATTGTGCCATTTAAAAATACACTAAAAAAGAGGACGGGACACGCATGTCAGTTTTTTTGTATCTCTTACCCTTTAGCCTGTACCCTATAAAACCAACGAAAATGCCCCACCCTGTACAGACTCTTTCTGAGCGAATTAAAAAATATATTTTAGACACAATATTTAAACTAAAAATAGGCTATTACTAATTACTAAGTTTAAAATGTTGCAGTAGAACAGTAGTAGTACAATGAATAGAGGAGTTTTACAATACAAAAGGTCCGGTAGTTCTGAATTTTAGATATGTTATTAAGGTCGAAAGGGTAGTTAAAAATCTGAGTTTTTGTCATCCCCACCCCTGTGCTTCCTCCGCCATCTTGAAATAAACCATCAAAAATTGGCACTTTTTGTAGTTTTTTGCCTGTAACTTCGCTCCAGTACACTAAATCGCAAAAAGAATTATATGAAATTTTTTAGAGGATATAATTATCTACAATTGGGCGGTTGTTCTGCGAGCAGTAGTAACGGAGCTAGGTAATTTTCAAAAATGACTAAAATCACGTGCTTGGGAAAATTTTCAGATTTTTTCTTCTTTAGACGGCATAAGCTCCGAAATACTTTGTTCTAGGGTAAAAGTTCTAAGAACATACATATCTTGTAGAGAATTTTATCAGCTACAAAATCTATTCTTTAAATGTATTTTTAAATATTGTAATGGAGAGGGAGTAATTTTTAACTTAAAGTAAGTAAGTTAGAAAATAATAATTTTTTTAAATTTAGTGCTTATTTATTTTTATTTTTTTGTGTAAATTTAGTGACGTACAAAAAGGTAAGAGAGCTTAGGGGTCAAACACCTCCTTAAACTAACCACCTCTTCAAAAACCCCCCCAGACCCCCCAAAATCTAACATATTTAGGTTTTCTCAAATTATCTCAAAAAATACGTTTCTAACAGAAAAATGTGTAATATACTTTACTGTAGACAATGAAATTTCCTTTTGAAAAAGGTACAACTCGATGGGGGTCAACTATTTATAAACTCTTCAGCGGCGTCCGTTAATTGAAGTAATTTAAAAAAGTCTAAAAATATCCATGTTTTTTCCATGATTTATTCGATTTTTTTTAAACCAAGTTTTATAGAACAAAATGTGTTATACATTATTGTAGCAAATAAAATTTCCTTTAAAATGCTGTACAAGAAAGTCGGATTGGTTTCATGGTTATAAATTCAGAGGCGCCCGTAAATTTAACCAATTTTAAAAAATTAAACACAAATTAAAATATTTTTGTTACAAGTTTTATCTAATTTTTTCAAAAACTAAGCCTAATTTAAAAAAATGCTATGATGCACTTTATTGATAGTAAAATTCTCTTTTCAACGTTGTATAACTCGATGGGGTTTGACTTACAACGAACCCGCCAGCGACGTCCGTAAATGGGGGCCATTTAATTAATTTTTTTTAAAATTATGTTTTGCACAGGTTTTATTTGATTTTCTGAAAACCATGCCCTTTATCAAAAAAATTGTTTTTTACTTCATTGTAGATAATAAAATTTCCTTTTAAACGTTGTGTAACATGGTAAAAAATATTTCATATTTACCGCTTGGTGTGCTTAATTTAAAACAATTTTTTTTAAATCACCAAAAAAATTAATTCTGTTACATATTTTATTCGATTTTCTTAAAAACCAAGCCCTTTATCAAAAAATGTGTTTAATACTTTATTGTAGATAATAAAATTTACTTTTAAACGGTGTATAACAAAGTCGGATTGGTTGCATGGTAATAACTTCACAGGCGCCCGTAAATTAAACCAATTTTAAAAAATTTGTGATTTAAAAAAAATTGTTTTTAATTAAGCACACCACTGGAGCGGTAAATATGAAATATTTTTTACCATGTTACACAACGTTTAAAAGGAAATTTTATTATCTACAATGAAGTAAAAAACAATTTTTTTGATAAGGGGTATGGTTTTCAGAAACTCAAATAAAACCTGTGCAAAACATAATTTTTAAAAAATTAATTAAATGGCTCCCATTTACGGACGTCGCTGGCGGGTTCGTTGTAAGCCAAACCCCACCGTGTTATACACCGCTAAAAAGAGAATTTTACTGTCAATAAAGTGCATCATAGCATTCTTTTAAATTGGGCTTAGTTGTTGAAAAAATTAGATAAAACTTGTAACAAAAATATTTTAGATTGTAATTTTTTAAAATTGGTTAAATTTACGGACGCCTCTGAATTTATAACCATGAAACCAATCCGACTTTCTTGTGCAGCATTTTAAAGGAAATTTTATTTGCTACAATAATGTATAACACATTTTGTTCTATAAACAATGGTTTTAAAAAAAATCGAATAAATCATGGAAAAAACATGGATATTTTTTTACTTTTTTAATTTACTTCAATTAACGGACGCCGCTGAAGAGTTTATAAATAGTTGACCACCATCGAGTGGGGGTACGGGGTAGACCTCGTCAGACGTCTATCAGGGGAAATGAATCGACCCCTGCCCTCCGTAGATTCCAGGTACTCTCTGACCCGGAGAGTTAGCACCTGTTTAGGGTCCCATTCCCAGGGTTACGAGAGAAGACCACATCGGTATGAAAGGCGGAGAGGATGGACCTCGGTACGGTGATCATAGCGCAGGTGGCAACCCTTTCTTTTAGGGATAGTATAAAAGAAGAAGATGCTGCCTTGTAGTACCGGCGTTGGAATCGTCAAAGGCTAGGGGAAGAAAACCTCGATCAAAAATCACCTGGTCCTCCAGGTTGGGGGTTGGGGCATTAGACTAACTCTCTGATACCCGGAAAAAAACGTACACTGTTAAAAAACCCAATCAAACGCCTCGGAAAGAAATGAAAAACCTAAGACGAACCAAGCAAAGAAACAGGAATATGATTTTTGGTACATGGAACGTACAAGGAATGAGTCGAAAAGTGAATGATATAGTCCATGAGTGCAGCAGAATGAAGGTTGACCTTGCTGTACTAACAGAAACGAAGAAGAAAGGAAAAGGATCTGAAAACCTAGGACAGTATGACCATTTCTATAGCGGAGTGGCAAAAGAAAAACATGCGCAACAAGGAGTATCTATTTTGGTCAACAAAAGATTTAGAAAATATATCACCAACTGGGAAGCAGTAAATGAACGGCTAATAAGAATGAATATAACAATAAAAGGAATGAGACTTACGATTTTTGGAATCTATGCGTATAATGACGATGCAAATGTAGCCGTGAAAGACAATTTTTTTGAAGAAATATACAATGAAATATCAGCAATAAGTACATCTAGAGAAATTGTAATATTGGGAGATTTAAATAGTAGAACAGGTAACAGAGTAAATGATCTGACAGTTGGCCAATATGGAGAAGATGTTGTTAATGACAATGGAAACCGGCTTATCACAGTATGTGAGCAATTAGACCTAAAAATCCAAAACGGTTTTTTCCAACATAAGAAAATACACAAATATACCTGGACCAAACCCTCACAAAACCTGAAATCCGTCATTGATTATCTTATCACTAAACAAAAGACAAAACTAAAAATTCAAGATGTCAGAACAAAGCGTGGATCAACATGCGGAAGTGATCACTATTTTCTGGAGACCAAAATTCTCTTTCCTTATCAAGGCCGAAGCCTACATCAACAAAATCTTGATGATACAGTGAATGAGAAAATTGATCACTGTCAATATAATCTACTAAGCCTAGAACATGACAGCGTAAAAAACTTATACAAAAAGAGACTGAACGAAAAACTTAATTCAAGTTCAGGTGAAACCCCAGATGAGGAATACGAATGTATCACATTAAGCATCCATCAAGCTGCAAAAGAAGCACTAGGATTAGTGGAAGAAACTCCTAAAAGAACAAAACCATACTGGTGGGATGCTGAGATTGAAAGTGAAATAGAGGAAAAAAGGAAATTATATCACACGTACTTATCCCAAAAGACAGATAGAAGCAGAGAAGAATACAAAATCGCGCAATCAAAGGTGAGAAGAATGATCAGTGATAAGAAGAATCAATCATGGATGCAAAAGTGCCAGAAAATAGATTCTTACTTAGGAGGTAGGAGAAGTACCGAAAGCTAGAAAACTATAAGATCGATCAAAAAAGAAACATGCAGAGATATTATTTCACCAATACCAGACAAAGAATGGGATGAGCATTTTAAAAAACTTTTAACTGAAGATAGAGCAGAATTCAAGGAAGACGAAAGAGACAATATCATTAGAACGATGGGATCTCCAGTACCCCTCACAATATCTGAGGTCAAAAACGTGTGCAAAACCTTAAAAAGCGGTAAATCTGCCGGACCCGGAAATATCCCAGCTGAACTTATTAAATATGGCACTGAAGAATTGTTTTGTAGATTACGGAATCTTTTCCAAAGATATTTAAATGGAGCTGTAGTACCAACTGAGTGGAAAACGTCATATATATCCACAATACACAAAAAAGGAAGGAAAGATATATGTGACAATTATAGAGGTATATCTGTAACTAGTACGCTAAGCAGAATATATGGCAAAATAATAAGAAATAAAGTGGAGAGCGAATATAAAGATATGGAGGCAGAAGAACAAACTGGTTTCAGGGCGGGTAGATCGACTTCAGATCATCTCTTTTGTATAACCCAAGTTATTGAAAAGAAAATGGCATACGGACAAGAGCTCCATCTGCTTTACGTAGATTTGCAGAAGGCATATGATAGTATACCACTAATTCTGCTTTGGAAAGCGTTGGAAAAGACAAACATAAGCGTACAACTAATTAAGGCCATCAAAGAGTTATACCGCAATAGTAAGGCAAAAGTTAAAATAAAAGCAAAACTAACCAAAGGCTTTCAAGTAAATAAAGGTCTTAAACAAGGTTGCTGTATCTCGCCTACGCTCTTCAAGATATATTTGGAACAGGTCCTTAAAGTCTGGAAGAGAAAATGCCAAAACATGGGAATTCCGTTGAATGAAACCACCTTGTATACTTTATGTTTCGCCGATGATCAGATAGTGGTGGCTCAGGATTATGACGACCTCGAATATATGACACGAGAACTAATAGAAGAGTACAATAAGTGGGGACTAGAGGTTAATATCAATAAGACAGAGTATATGTGTATTGGTGGAACGAAACAGGATCTAATCTTAAATACTGGGCAGCGAATTCAGTCCTGTGATGAGTATGAATACTTGGGTCTAAAAATTACAGCTGACGGAACACTAGACAAAGCTATAAAAGATAGAAACGTACAAGGAAGAAAAGCAATAACTTTATTAAATGGAATAACTTGGGACCAAAGTATATCAAAACATAACAAAAAGCTTATATATAACACCATTGTAAAAAGTATTATTACATACGGCTCAGAAGTATGGCCAATCAAAGATAGAACAGAAAAAATGCTTTCCGCTACGGAGATGGACTATTGGAGAAGAGCAGCAGGGAAATCAAAAAGAGAAAGAGTTACCAATCAAAGAATAAGAGAAAGTATGAAAGTGGGTGAACGTACTCTAGTGGATGATATAAGAACAAAACAACTGGTGTGATACGGACATGTACAAAGAATGGATGATGGAAGACTACCTAAACAAATATTACAATGGAAACCAACTGGCCGAAGAAAACGAGGAAGACCAAGGAGAAGCTGGAGAGAAGGAATAGATAGTGAAATAAGAATAAGAGGCCTAGATGATGAATTATGGGCAAACAGAAACGAGTAGAGATTGGGTATCGGAAGACGTAGAACGTTGTGAAACCGATAAATATATATATACCACCATCGAGTTGTACCTTTTTCAAAAGGAAATTTCATTGTCTACAATAAAGTATATTACACATTTTTCTCTTAGAAGCGTATTTTTTGAGATAATTTGAGAAAACCTAAATATGTTAGATTTTGGGGGGTCTGGGGGAGTTTTTTAAGAGGTGGTTAGTTTAAGGAGGTGTTTGACCCCTAAGCTCTCTTACCTTTTTGTACGTCACTAAATTTACACAAAAAAATAAAAATAAATAAAAAACGTGCCATTTAAAGCACTAAATTTATTATTATTATTTTCTACTTTAAGTTAAAAGTTACTCCCACTCCATTACAATATTTAAAAATACATTTAAAGAATGATTTTGTAGCTGATAAAATTCTCTACAAGATATGTTCTTACAGCTTTTACCCTAGAACAAAGTATTTCGGAGCTTATGCCGTCTAAAGTAGAAAAAATCTAAAAATTTGCCCAAGCACGTGATTTTAGTCATTTTTGGAAATTACCTAGGTCCGTTACTACTGCTCGCAGAACAACCGCAGTACCACCTAACTGTAGATAATTATATCCTCTAAAAAATTTCATATAATTCTTTTTGCGATTTAGTGTACTGGAGCGAAGTTACAGGCAAAAAACTACAAAAAGTGCCAATTTTTGATGGTTTTTCAAGATGGCGGAGGGAGCACAGGGGTGGGGGTGACGAAAACTCAGATTTTTAACTGCCCTCCTGAGCTTAACAACATATCCAAAATTCAGAACTACCGGACCTTTTGTAGGGTAACCCCCCTATTTTGGCCTCTATTCATTGAACTATAGAAGAGCTCATAGGATTAAGTTCAAATCAAAACATGAAAATTATTATTAAGCTTTATTTGTATGGTTTTGTAAACCTATCTTCTTAAAATAAAATAAAACCAACCAAAAAACTAAAAATCTAAAATCTAACTAAAAAACAAACTATGCAAAAACAATTTATTCTCATTATCCAAAAAACTTCATTTCATAAACTGCCGTCGTCAGTTATGACGAGAAGAGTGACATCAATAGCTTTTTCATTTTCTCAGTGTTCCAAAATTAGTTTTTCGCAAGACATCATGTAATTTTAACAATACGTTTTTAAACAATAGTTTTACAAACTTTTTGTATTAGTTTTCTAAAGACGTTGTTTTGAATGGCATCAGAAAGTCTTCATACTTTTTGTCATTACCTATTACTGTGTTTCTTAAAATTTTGCACTGTAGTTATTACGGATGGGACTGAAGATCAAAAACAGGGTGGCATTTTTGTATGAATAATTTATCTTTTTTTACCATTTTGACAATTTGCCAAAAATTTTTTGTTTTGAAAGTTGTCTTTTATTGTCAATTTAAAGTTTGATAGACAGACAGGCTTGCAACTGCCACTGCAATCTGGGGCCAACAATGATTTTCGATGCTATTTTCTGTCTTCTTTATAGGAGAAAAATAAAATAGGATAGCAAAGGGACTTGGGGTATTGCAAGGACTATAATTGGTTGCCCTCAGTAATTTTTACAAAAATTTTGTAGTCCTGTGGGAGAATGTACAAATTTGGTTCAGTTGATCACCCCCTTGTATTAAAAAGTTTAATCCTCTTTGTAAATCAACACTTTTAAGATATTTTTTTGTAAATCCACTCTGCTTACCTTTCCAATAACAAGAGCCTCCAAGTTTGTTCTCTTAGCCCTTGCCTCTAGTAGGTACATGCCCGGATTTATAATATTTGTATCCTCCTCAGGTCTATTATTAATAGTGCGGCCAAGGACTGCAAATTTTTGACACTCAAGTCTTTTAGTAGATATGGATCCAGGCCATTAATAATGTTCCAGCTGCTTAAAATAGGAACTTTTTCAAATAAGAAACACTAGTTTATATATATATAGTGGTCGGGCAGCAAAACGCTATTTTCGTCAATTTACATCGACCCAAGAAAAGTAAAAAACCAAAAAAATGTTTGTGGCTGCGTATCAGTGCCCTGAACTTTCCGGTTTGCACCTTTCCACTTTTATTAAAATATCTCAAAATCAAAAAAAGTAAAAATATTTATTGCTACGGTTTTCATTAGGCAAGACCTGTCTTTATGGGCGTAAGTACCAAAACTTTTAGAAATATTTATCGATTAAAAAAAAATAATGTCAAAGTCAAAACTTTGACAAATTTACCAAAGTAGTGATTTTTTTAAAACTTGAATTTTTGGACGCTGTCAAGAAATTTCTAAGGCGGATTTTATCTGACATACTTTTTTTTCTGCCTTTTGAGTCTTGCTATACTACCCTTTTTAAAATAATAAAAAATATAGCAGGGAAAATCTGTAGCAGAATCACAAGTACCAAGCTGTCGCGTTTTTCGCAAAATTCAAAGGCTTTGCACTGCTTATACAAATCAATTTTTTAAAACTTTATTTGCACAAAACCTAAAAGACTATTTACTGGTTCTAATGGACAACTGAATATTAAATTTACTCTCCGAAAAAAAACTTAGAAATATAGTTCAAAATATTTAAAAATTTACCGCAAACATGGAAAAATCACTGACTCCAAATAACGATTTTTTAAGAAAAAACTACACATTTGGAGATAAACGGCTGGAGATTTTTTATTTTGCGTTTAATTTTGGGTCCCCCAAAAAACCTTTGTTCTAATATAGACAAGTTTTAAACGGTATGAAATTTTTTTCAAAAAATACTTGGTAAGTGGTAGCAAAAAAGCGTTTAAAGTTGGATTTTTTGCAGTTTTTAAAAAAAATATCCAAATCGTATACTGGTCGGTCACTCAGCCGCCATTTTCGTCAATTTTGATGGGAATTTCATAAAAATTGGCAAGTTTGTACATGGACTTTAGAAAAGTAAAAAATAAAAAAAAAGTTGGTCGGTACTTCACTCTAAGGTGCGTTTTAGTGCCCTTAACTTTCCAGTTTGCACCTTTTCACTTTTTTCAAAATAACTGAAAATCAAAAGAGTCACAATATTTTTTACTACGGTTTTAATTAGGTAATACCTGTCTCTATCGGCCTGTCTTACATAACTTTTAAATATATTTTTTATTTTAAGAAAAATAATTTCAAATTAAAAATATTTAAAAAAAAGTAGTGATTTTTTAAAACCTAAATTTTTTTAACTCTGTGAAAAAATTTCTAATAAGAGTTTTATCTGACGTACTTTTTTTCTTCCTAATATTAAAAAATATTGCAGGAAAAATCTGTTGCACAATCATAAATACCAAGCTGTTGCGTTATTCGCAAAATTCAAAGATTTTGGATTACTTATGCATTACCACTTTTTTAAACTCTATTTGACCATAATTTAAAAGAGCATTTACCGTTTCTAATAAAAAAAACTACATACCAAATTGTGTAAGCGAAAATGACGCGTTTGGACATAAACCGGTGGGTAATTTTTAGTTTGCGTTTAATTTTGGGTTCCAGGAAAATCTTTTTTTTACTATTATATAGACAAGCTTTGAAACGGTGTAATTTTTTTTTAAATATACTTGGTAAGTGATAGCAAAAAAGTATCTAAAGTTGGATATTTTTTAGTTTTTATAAAAAAATACTCTGCCAATCTATGGGCACCTAAGCTCACACTAGGTACTATAGTTATAGTGTGAGCTAATATAATCAAAAACTGAAATATATTTTATTCAACTCCAGACTCAATTACCTTTCGTTTGATACCACACAAGCAATGTTTTGACTTAAACTCAAATTTTTTTAATCTACCCCCCACCCTTTAAAAAAAAACTAAAATGTATTTTGTTTAACTCCAGACTCAATTACCTTTCGTTTGATATCACACACGCCATATTTTCACTTAAACTCTAATTTTTGACATCTACCCCCACCCTTTTTTTAAAAATAAACTAAAATTCATTTTTTTTAACTTTAGACTTAATTATCTTTCGTTTGATATCACACACGCCATATTTTCACATAAACTCTAATTTTTGGAATCTACCCCCACCCTTTTATTTGGCTTGCGTTCGGTGGATTTTGTTCATTTTTAAATGGGACCATCACGGCCCAAGACCCAACTTAGGTATCAAATTTCATTAAAATCGGACAAGCGGTTTTTGAGTTATGCGGGTTGGTCGTTACAGACAGACATACAGACAGACAGACAGACAGCAAAACAAAAAAGTTTCAAAATCATCTGAAACGCAAAGATATATAAAAATTTTTGAAATCGGAGCAACTTTTTTTTTCTCGAAAAAATTAGGATCACCATAGCTCACACTACTTATAGTAGTAGTGTGAGCTAATATCCAAGTTATATAGTGGTCGGGCAAATTTAAAGATTTTGGACTGCTTAAATACAAAACCATATTTTAAATTTTATTTGACTAAAATTTAAAAGCGTATGTTTCTGATAAAAAAAACTAATATATACAAAATTATTTTAAAAAATAGAAAAATAAAAAATTTACTACAAACTTGGAATTTCTTCTGGTTTAAAATAGCAGGTTTTAAAGCGAAACTGTAGATAAATGGCAGGTGATTTTTTAGTTTGCGGTTAATTTTGGGTTCTTACAAAAATTACCATGTACTAAAATAGTGTTAAGTTCTTAATATACTTTAGAAGCCTGAAATAAATGGAATTAACACATTAGTAAAGGTGCTAACTTTATTTTATTTTATTTATAAGCTCAGAAATATTTATAATTTTCCATAAAAAATATTAATTTCTTAATAAATACAAAAGGTAAAAAAAACAGAATTATTTCATACATTAAATAGTACATGGGTGCTAACCCGATTTTAAAATTTAACAAATGTTACGGCACATTAATATTAAAATAGTATCTCATAATACAAGTGAGCCATTAGAAATAGGTTCTTCATAAAATTATATTTCATTAGAGACAATTAAGTTGATATAAGTGCTAAGCCCATTTTACTGGAATAAGTGTAATTTTAATTTTTTTAACCATTTCTTTGGATTCGATGCAAAGGCATAAATGTCATATCCTGTCCTCAGTGACAAATCTGTTCATTTTAATTAATTTTGCCTGTAATAGCCAGCTATTTTAAGGTTTATACATAAATAAGTATTTATTAGCATTAAAAAAAAACACAAGCCAACATATTGAAACATTTTTGATTGAGTGATCGCCCTTAATCCGCCCTTCTTCACAGAGTTAAAAAATTTAGGTTTTAACAAATCACTACTTTTTTTTAAATATTTTTAATTTAAAATTATTTTTCTTAGAATAAAAAATATTTCTAAAAGTTATGTACGACAGGCCGATAGAGACAGGTCTTATCTAATTAAAACCGTAATAAAAAATATTTTAACTCTTTTTGATTTTCAGTTATTTTGAAAGAAGTGAAAAGGTGCAAACTGGAAAGTTATGTGGAGTACCAACCAACTTTTTTTTTTACTTCTCTAAAATCGATGTACAAACTTTTTTATGAAAGTCCCATCAAAATTGACGAAAATGGCGGCTAAGTGACCGACCAGTATACGATTTGAAAAAAACTGAAAAATACCCAATTTTAAACGCTTTTTTGCTAAAACCTATTTTTATATTTTGAAAACAATTTCACACCTTTTGAAAGCTTGTCTATATTAGAACAAAAGTTTTCGGGGGACCCAAAATTAAAGGCAAAATAAAAAATCCCCAGCTGTTTATCTCTAAATGTGTAGTTTTTTCTTAAAAAACCGTTAGTTTGAGTCAGTGATTTTTCCATGTTTGTGGTAAATTTTTTTTTAGTTAAGTAAATTTTATATTTAGTTGCCTATTAGAACCAGTAAATAGTTTTTATGTTTGTTCAAATGAAGTTTTAAAAAATTGATTTGTATAAGCAGTCCAAAGTCTCTAAATTTTGCGAAAAACGCGACAGCTTGGTATATGTGATTCTGCTACAGGTTTTTCCTGCAATATTTTTTAATGTTTTAAAAAGTGAGATAGAGACAGGCTTAAAAGGAAGAAATGAAAGTATGTCAGATAAAATCCGCCTCAGAAATTTCTGGACAGGATCCAAAAATTCAAGTTTTGAAAAAATCACCACTTTTGTCAAAGTTTTGATTTTGACATTATTTTGTCTGAAATCGATAAATATTTCTAAAAGTTGTGGTTCATGGGCCCATAGGTCTTACCTTATTAAGACAGTAATCAAAAAATAATTAGCGTTTTTTGATTTTGAGATATTTTGAAAAAAATGGAAAGGCGCAAAGCAGAAATTTAAGGACACTGATACGCAACTTATAGTGGCGTACCAACCATTGTTTTTTTCTTTTTTTACTTTGCTCAAGTTGATGTACAATCGTGCCAATGTTTATCAAAATCCCTCAAAAAATGACGAAAATGGCGGTTTAATGACCGACCAGTAAACGATTTGAATATCTTTTAATAAAAACTGAAAGGTAGCGAACTTTAAACGCTTTTTTGCTACCACTTACCAAGTAGATTTTGAAAAAAATTGCATACCGTTTGAAAGCTTGTCTATATTGGAACAAGGGTTTTCGGGGGACCCAAAATTAAACGCAAAATAAAAAATCCCCAGCCGTTTATCTTCAAAAATGTCATTTTTGCTTAAAAAACCGTTATTCTAAACCTATGATTTTGCCATGTTTGTGGTAAATTTCTGAATCTATTGGATTATATTTATTAATTTTTTTTTAAGAAAGTTAATTTTGTATTTAGTTCTCCATCAGAACCGGAAAAAATTATTTTAAGTTTTGGTCAAATAAAGTTTTAAAAAATAGTTTTGCATAAGCAGTCCAAAATCTTTGTATTTTGCGAAAAACGCGACAGCATGGTATTTGTGACTCTGCGACAGATTTTCCTTGCAAGATTTTTTCAAATTTTAAAAAGTGAGATATAGCCAGACTTAAAAGAAAGAAAAAAAGTATGTCAGATAAAATCCGCCTCAGAAACTTCTTGACAGGATCCAAAATTTTAAGTTTTAAAAAAATCACTACTTTGGTAAATTTTCAAGTTTTGAGTTTAACATTATTTTTCTTGATATGAAAAAAATATTTTTAAAAGTTGCGTTACATGGGCTTATAGACACAGGTCTTACCTAATCAAAATTGTCATGAGAAATATTTGAGCTGTTTTTAGTTTTAAGATATTGGAAAAAAATGTAAAGGAGCAAATTTGAAATTTAAGGGCACTGAAACGCGACAATCAGTAGAGTTCGAACCTACTACTCTACTTCCCTTGGGTCGCTCTACAAACGTACCAAGTTTTACCAAAATCACCAAAAATTGTGTTTTGCTGCCCGACCATAGGTACTATTTTTTCACTGGGAATACCCTAGCAAGAGTTTATTTACTTAATGGGTTTACTATTAAATAAAAAGTATGTGTTTTTCACTTCACAAAATGTTCTTTTAACTTGTTTTAAAACACAAAAAGTAAGGTAAACAAGCAAGACAACGATTTGTAATCGGCTTAAAAAACACTGTATAATACGAGACTTGGGACCACTATATGCCCAAAATGATAAACGATAATTACTTTTAACTATAATTAACTCCTGGTAATTTGTTTAAAAATCCCAAAATAATTAGATGATTCGTACTGTTTCAAATTCATATGTCAAGAAGGTGGTGATTCATTCTAATATTTGTGCCACAGCAAAGATATGATATTTCTCCACAGACCGTAAAGACACCGGTTGTCTGGTAACTCGGTGTCGTGGCGTGACGTCAGGGCCACATCACAGTTTGCCTAGAAATCAGCAGTCAAACGCTAATTATAGCGTAATTTCGTCTTTTGCGAGGAAATTTTATACATTTTGAGTCTTGTAAGTGTTTAAATACCTTTTCCGTGTCTGCTATAAATGTATTAAAGACTAAATAAAATAAATTTTATCCGCCTGTTATTATTTTGTGCTTAATGCAGGTCAACATCCAATTGTTTAAATTCCCTAAAGCTGGATTTAGAGGTCCGTTAAATTGAGTTATAATAAGGAGCTTTTCGTGTGAAGAAAACAATAAGAAATTGTTGATTTCTTAGTTCTTTCTGCTTACTTTTTACTTTAACTTTACCGATCAGTTCCTTGTAGCTTATGTCATACGAAACCTCAACCTCAACCCAGCTTACAACTTATTTTTTAATGAAACTTATATGATATCTGTCAACAACAAAATTAACTAATACCTTACCTAGAAAAGTAAAATAAACTGGTGAGTGTTTACGTATAATTTAAATTTTAACAAACACAAATTTTCCTGTTTTGGTTGTTTTCTACCAAGACAATGTGGGTCATACAAGGCTACGAGGGAAGCTGGGACATAGACTTGGGGGGTATGAGTTTTCTCTCTACTGCATCTAATATCTGCAACCAACACATAATTTTTAAGATAACTTTTTGATAGTTATCATCACAACCAGTATGGGCCAGGACAAAAATTATGAAATGAATTTTACATACACATAAAAAATTACTAATAATTTAAAAAATACTTAATGTTGTTGAATCTTAAATGATGTGCCTATTACACAGCATACCTACCTTTTCTTGAAAAAAAAATCACTAAATATAAAAAAATATATTTTTAAAATTTTGTAAAACTCAAGGTAAAAATAATATTGTTGTTATTGTATTTTAAATATTTGACTTTGTTATTATTAAAAATAGAAAAATGTTTAAATTGGTAAACTAATAGAATTTTTGACGCTCTTTAAATTGCTTAAATCAAAAAAATTAAACATCAATTTTTTTTTTCGAATTTTTTCAAAAAACATAAATCCAATTTTAATAAACATCCTGCATTTTATAATTTTTTCTGATAGGTCTTTCGATTCTTGTATTTTGACTTATTTTGATAAAGTTAGAAATAACGAATATATTCGAAATTCAAAATTACGCTATACCCTGTTTCCACCAATGCATGCCCACCCCGAGCAAATCTAAAAAGTGCAGAAAAATTACCCCTACCCCCTCTCCAAACTAGAAAGAGCGCGTGCAAAAAAATTAAAAAATAACTCTCATTCTTCTACTTTCTATTATAAGATTTAATTTGTACAAAATAGATACAAGCAGAATAAAATGGAGAAATGAGATTAAAGTACAGCCAAGTTTTTCAATATATTTTTTTTCATTTGAATATAAAAGGTTCTCTCAGTCATCTGGACAGTTTATTTAAACTTGGCTATAACCGCTGCATAATTGATTCTTAGATACAGTACTACAAGAACACAAACAAGTTTGGCTGGAATAGCAAAATTTAAATAAACATTTCCAAATTAGTGAGAACCTTTCATTTTGAGATGTGTAAAAAAACTTAGCAATACTTTGATCTCAATTCATTTTACGGGATGCCATTTTCGCGTATTTGGCCTTTTTTATTTGAAATGGTTTTATATTATTGTTATGAAGAAGAGCCTGAACGATGTCTAAAAGAAAAACAAAACTAGAAATACACAAAAAAAATAAAGAAAAATATAAAGGAATATTATGTATTAAAAAACACATAAAAGTATTGAAATAACTTGCCTGTGAAAATGTAGCGGGTAGCGTTTAGATCATTTGGATGGGCGGCGGATACTAGGTCGAAAGTACAAAAGGTCGAAGGTACAAAAGATCAAAAAATATTCTAAAAACTTCCCTGACTTCTTTCCCAGGATCCTAGAGGATGTGATTCAGAACAGAACCCGTTTATGTACTTTTGACCTTTAATCCGCCGCCCCATTTGGACATAGAAGTCAATGGACACAGCCTGTTGCGATCTACCCTAGCATTACTCGAATAAACTAGACGTTTGTAGGTGTCATATTTGCATAAAATGTCTCATATTATGGCACATTTTTCGTCGACATTTTTATCAGAACTTATAAAAATCACAAAAAAAACTGAAATGTAAAGGAGCTATGTATTACAACAAATTAAATAGTTTAATCATAATGAATCCCAAAATCATTCGACGATATCCATTGACCAAAAGTTAAGAAAGAAAATTTTTTCGGGTTTCACCCCTTGAAATGAAAGCCACAACTTAAAAGACAAACTAATTATATCATGTTTATTAAATTTTGTTATTCTTTTAATATATTAGACACTTATTGGAATAAAACCTGACCTTATTTTAAAATCGACCCTACGGTGACAGATTTACATATAAAAACCAGCTGCTTTGCTTCAAAATTCGGCCTTTGTGTATTTAAAACCCGGATTTATTAGTGTCGGTATTTATTAAATGGAAGTTAGCGACTGTATTATTAAATTTGGCTTTCGTATGTCAATATTATGAGGCCAGCTGTTAATTTTCTGTGTGAATGTGTCAGAATAAAGTCGACTCTAAAATAAAGTCAGGTGTTATTCCAATAAGTCCCTATTAGCAATAACTGTAAAACGCAAGAAACTAAAGCCTAAAAAATCCAATTATTTATTCATTAATATTTAACTATCTCACCAGTGGCGTGCGGTGCTAATCAAAGTAGAGTAAATAAAAATTAGCAAAATAAAACTAAGTTCGGTTCGGTTTGAACCAAATTTTAATTATTTTAATAAAACTTAAGACATGATGATAAAAAAGACAAAAACACTTTTAACTTGCATTGTTTTGCCACTTAGATAGAACTGATACAAGGCTAAAAGATCCCAAAAAAACTCCCGCAATACTCTACAGTGAAACCTCCCATAAGCGGACACTCACGGTTCCGTCGATTTTGTCCGCTTATTGGAGGTGTCCGCTTATGAGAGGGAACTGCGAAATTTTAACATATATTTATTAAAAATTTCCGCTGCTTGAGTTTTTCCAATATTAAATTTTTAGCGATCTTTCGTGCTGATAGATTTTCCTTCTCCAAAATGTTAACAACTTCAATTTTTTCACGTAAACTAAGAAGTTTTTTACTAGGCACCATTTCAAAGAGATCTATTACCACCCTATTGAACAATAAACATAAAACACAGCAGTCCCGCCCCCGTCGAATAAATTATGTTGTAAACACGACAGAAGTATTTAGTCTTAGCATTAAGAGGTAATTCCCTGGCTGCAGAGTGCGTTGTTGCCAACATACTACATAATATTTAGGCCCATGTCTTGCAGCCCTCCGTCCCGCTGTCAGTGGTTCGCGTCCGGTTAAGGGAGGTTTCGGAATTTTTTAACCAAAAAAAATTGTCCGCGTCCGGTTATTAGAGTGTCCGGTTATAGGCCCAAGTAACATTTTTGGTTAAAATTAGGTAAAGTTACTTAAAATAAGAGAGTAATTTTTCCCCATAGGAAATTAAAAGGTTAAAAAAGAGGGAAATTTCCCGACATTTTCCCAAAGTGGGAACAAAAACAAAGGTAATTTGGAAGGAGAAAATAGGTAATTAGCACAGTTTGTGTTCCATGTCTAACTAATCTAGATGAGACTTTGACCAAGGTTCACACATTAAGTCTCTGTTTAGACTAGTTTTCAACTTCAGTTTAGCCTATATGGTTCAAAAGAAGTAAAAATGCCTTCTGTTGTCCCTGTATTGTGGCGCCCCTACATCTGTCAGAATAGAAAGAAATGAAAACATTTTTAAATAAAAATAAACAAAGAGAAACACAATAATAATGGTTGATAGGTGTTTAACCAGTTGTGAAAAAACATGGTGACGTTTCTTTATCAACTATTGAAATTATATGGGGGTTTTAAATATAATTTTAATACAGATTGAGATAAAACAAACTTGCGGCGGAAATATTTTCGTAGAGTCCATGACTTTTACGTCCAAAAAACTCACGCGCCCTTCAAAACATTTTAACAAAAAAAAGTTGTGTTTTTATGTTTCTAAAAATACAAAAACTGTAGTTTTTTTAATTTATGACCAAATTTTGATGTTTGGTCATAAAAGCAATTCAGTTACATCATTTTACTGAAGATTATTGGGATTGTTTAAGGAAAATTAACAAAAACACAATAAACATTTTTCACAAAGAAAAAAAAACATGGCGTATATCTTTTTTCCCCCGAAGATCGTCTTAGAGGTTGATTTTACCTTTATTTTCGTCCTCAAAGGCGCAATGTCTAATTTCGTAGCCCAAATTTCTTCTAATTTTGACAAGAACGACAAATATGCCTTTTTTTAACCAAATAAACTAGACGACGACAATCACCGCAGATTCTTACTCATAGTCACCCAGAGTCCCCCGGAAATATGTTGTCTTTTTCTGTCTTAGCTGTACACAGAGAGAGAGTGACATCGGGTGAGTCTTGGAGAGTTGAAAATTTTCTTTCAATTCGAGTTCATTTGGTTTCTGCAGTGCGCGTGCGTGGACCGTCATCGTCCGGACATTTAGGCACGCTCTGTAATGAAACCGGTTGTCTAGTAACCACCAGTCAATAAGAACTCGGCAGCCTATGACGCGGAAGTTTACCTGCTCCAGACATATACGTTATATTATGAGAGAAATAAAGATTCATCTATTTAAGCCGGAAAAATACAAAAATGTATTAAAAAAATTAATAATTTAAAAATGTATAATAAAAATTCCCATAGTTTTTTAAATATCAGGTTCAGGACCCGATTATAAACACTTTTATAAGTTAAATGGACTCTTTTGTTCAATTTAATTAAACTTTTTTTGCCGAACACTAAGATAAACTAGCCACATACTATTGATTTTTTGATGGATAGGAAGTAACTAAAATAATTCTTTAAAAAATTGAGAAATTTTATCCAAAAAATTAAAGGAAAGGAAATTGTATATTCATAAATTACATAACGCAAAGATACAAGATTTTTGATCAACCTTCTTAACGCATTTTCAAGAAAAATCATAATAAAAATACATGACTGTAACGCAAGGCTAATATTCCTTCCCTCCTGCTTGAGCGTTATATAATAGGGTGTTTTAAGTTAAGTGTCCACCATTGCTAAATTTTTTATTATTAAAGATAGAAAAAAGTTTAAATTCGCAAACTAGTAGAATATTTGATGCTCTTTAAGGTACTTAAATCTAATCTAATCTTTTGATATTTTTGCCTACAGTTTAAAATAATAAAGATATCTGAAATTTAAAATTACGTATTGTAATTTTATTTGGTAGACAGAAGTCTAACCCTGTTTCCACCACTGCATGCCCACCCCGATTCAAAAAACGCATCAGGTGACGCTGCATTTAAAACCGGTGCAAATCCATGGGCCATCACGTGATGCGTTTTTTGATTCGGGGTTGGCATGCATTGGTGGAAACAGGGTATTAGACTTCTGTCTACCAAATAAAATTTATTATTTTAAACTGTAGGCAAAAAAAATCAAAAGATTAGCTTAGATTTAAGTACCTTAAAGAGCATCAAATATTCTACTAGTGTGCAAGCTGTGCTTGACAATTACACTTGCTTAACTCGGCTTGGTTAAGCAGCGGGATTAAAGTAAAAAGTTTACTGCCAGGGAGCAGCCTCACTCCCTGCAATGACCAAGAAGGCTTATGGTACAGTAAACTAATTAGGTATAGTGAGAACAACTATCAAATGTTGAATCTGCTTTATTGAAATAAATCCTCTCTTTTTATATTCAAAAATTGTTATGGTTCGTGATAAATTGTAAAATATAAAATTCCATATAATGTGTTGTTTTATAAACTAAATTTATATAATTTAAATAGGTAAACTTGAGAAGGTTAGTTTATGTTATTAAAACCTAATTTCTCAAGATCACCTGTGTTTAAATAATAAATTTAACTAAAAATGAAGATTTATGAAAAATGGTAAAACAAAGAATAATGGAATTATGTAATTAAACATTTTCCCCTCTCTCCAGAACGGGTGACTGTATGGACCTCAGGTTGAATAATGCTGTTGATGTGGTAGGAAGGTATCGAAATAGGTACTGCTTTATAAGGTGGGTCAGTTTCTTAAAACTGCTGATGAATCTAGGCATCGGTTGTGTTTGGATTTTGCGGTCATCGTACGTCGTCGAACTTTTCACTGTAGCGACAAATTGTTTCTGTTGCAAAATATTATGATCTATTGTTATTGTTGTTATTCCCTTACTATTGTAAATGCCATGAGGAAATTGTAAATTGGGAGGCAAGAATTTAAAAATGGTTTGTTGCATATTTACAATGGCAAAATGTTTATGCCATTGTCCTTCCGCCTCTTCAGTACATTTTAAGATTGAATGTTTCTTCTTTTGGGATTTCTTTCTAATAAGGATTGCTGCTTCTTGTTTAAAAGTTTTCTTCTCTTTAATATGTCTTCTTGACTTTTGGTTATTTTTGGACTTGCTTTTTATTGTGAAGGTATTCCTGGTTGAGTACAGGATAGGCACCAATTTTCTTTTTGGCTTTAAATTGAGAACTTTTTTTCTTTTGCTATTTAATTTGATATGCTGAATTTTTTCGTCTTCTATAACCAAGATGACTGGAGTTATCTGAGCATATTTTTTGTTCTGATATACATGATCTGGGTAACATTCTAAGTTCTGTTCTTTTTCAGTTTGTTCTGTTTGAATAAAGTTGCTTATTTTATGGTTTGTCTTTGTTTCTTTGCTTACTTTTTTCTCTTTGAGTGTATATATTTCTTTTCTTAAATACTGAAAAAAGTCTTCGATTGTGGGAATTTTATTTTGAAACCCTTGGAACCAAATATCGTACGACTTTTCTAGTTCAGATGTCAATTTCTTTGACAATAATTTCATCAATGGTAGGTACCAAGTTTCTGTATTTTGCCCAGAGGTTTGAATGTCTAAGGTACTGACGGCTCATCTCATAAGGCTGTTGTAATTCTTTAACTGTTTCTTCATCCATACTTGGGATGTCTCGGATATCATCTAAATGATCCATAATGACTTTTGGAATGTGAAAAATTTCATTGTAGTTAAAATCAGTTGATGGGCTCTTGTTCAACTCTTCAATTCTTTCAATTAAGTACTGAAGAACTTCTTTCAATGTGGGCAATCTGCCTAGTTAGTAGTTTACCCATTCATGGTGTAAAATGTGCGTCTCGACATCCCATTTCTGGTAAATTATGTTTATGATTATTGGCTCCCAATTGACTTTAATCGCTTGTGAAAATTCAAGTACATCTTCGGCATGCAGTAGGAGCTTTTTTAGTTCTTGTGCTGACGCATACTCCATTATATGTATGTCTAGGAGGCAATCTAGAAGGTGTGAGCCCATTTTGTATCTTCTTAGCTGTCTTTCTAGCAATATTCTTTCTAGATTTCCTATCATTGTGGTCCGTTGGCTCTTGTACTGGTTTCTGCTTAATGATTTTTTTGTTTATGTTGGTGTTGGCCTGTTAATTATGAAAGTTGCGTAGCGGCTTCGGACAGGACAAGTGTACGGACAGTCGTACGGGCAAGTGGACGGCTTTTTAACGCTTGTAGAATGGACGGACTTTCTCGTGGAAGGTCGCTCTGGTTGAAGCTCTCTTGCATAGTAGCTTTGGACAGGACAAGTGAACGAATAGTCGTACGGGCTGTCGACGGCTTTTTGACGCTTGTACGATGGACGGACTTTCTCGTGGAAGGTCGCTATGGTTGAAGCTCTCTTAAATAGGGGCTTCGGACAAGTGTACGGATAGTAGTACTGCCAGGTGGACGGCTTTTTGCAGCTTGTAGAATGGACGGACTTTCTCGTGGAAGGTCGCTCTGGTTGAAGCTCTCTTGAATAGTGGCTTCGGACAAGTGTACGGCTAGTTGTACTGTCAGGTGGACGGCTTTTTGCAGCTTGTAAAATGGACGGACTTTCTCGTGGAAGGTCGCTCTGGTTGAAGCTCTCTTGAATAGTGGCTTCGGACAAGTGTACGGGTAGTCGTACTGTTAGGTGGACGGCTTTATGCAGCTTGTAGAATGGACGGACTTTCTCGTGGAATGTCGCTTTAGTGGACGGTTGACGCTGTCTTGAGTACTGGTTTTGGACTGGACAAGTGTACGAACAGTCGTTCCGGCAGGTGGACGGTTTTTCGACGCTTGTAGAATGGATGGACTTTCTCGTGGAAGGTCGCTCTGGTTGAAGCTCTCTTAAGTAATGGCTTCGGACAAGTGTACGGGTAGTCGTACTGTTGGGTGGACGGCTTTTTGCAGCTTGTAAAATGGACGGACTTTCTCGTGGAAGGTCGCTCTTGTTGAAGCTCTCTTGAGGACAAGTGTACGGATATTCGTACGGGCAGGTGGACGGTTTTTTGATGCTTGCGGAAAGGCTGGACTTTTTCGAGGAAGGTCGCTTTGGTTGAAGCTCTCTTGAGTAGTAGCTTCGGACAGGACAAGTGTACAGATAGTTGTACGGGCAGGTGGACAGTTTTCTGACGCTTGTAGAATGGATGGACTTTCTCGTGGAAGGTCGCTCTGGTTGAGGCTCTCTTTCGTAGTGGCTTCGGACAGGACAAGTGAACGAATAGTCGTACGGGCTGTCGACGGCTTTTTGGCGCTTGTACGATGGATGGACTTTCTCGTTGAAGGTCGCTATGGTTGAAGCTCTCTTAAATAGGGGCTTCGGACAAGTGTACGGATAGTAGTACTGCCAGGTGGATCTTCTTAGCTGTCTTTCTAGCAATATTCTTTCTAGATTTTTTCCTATCATTGTGGTCCGTTGGCTCTTGTACTGGTTTCTTCTTAATGATTTTTTTGTTTATGTTGGTGTTGGCCTGTTAATTATGAAAGTTGCGTAGCGGCTTCGGACAGGACAAGTGTACGGACAGTCGTACGGGCAAGTGGACGGCTTTTTAACGCTTGTAGAATGGACGGACTTTCTCGTGGAAGGTCGCTCTGGTTGAAGCTCTCTTGCATAGTAGCTTCGGACAGGACAAGTGAACGAATAGTCGTACGGGCTGTCGACGGCTTTTTGGCGCTTGTACGATGGACGGACTTTCTCGTGGAAGGTCGCTATGGTTGAAGCTCTCTTAAATAGGGGCTTCGGACAAGTGTACGGATAGTAGTACTGCCAGGTGGACGGCTTTTTGCAGCTTGTACAATGGACGGACTTTCTCGTGGAAGGTCGCTCTGGTTGAAGCTCTCTTGAATAGTGGCTTCGGACAAGTGTACGGGTAGTCGTACTGTTAGGTGGACGGCTTTATGCAGCTTGTAGAATGGACGGACTTTCTCGTGGAATGTCGCTTTAGTGGACGGTTGAAGCTGTCTTGAGTACTGGTTTTGGACTGGACAAGTGTACGAACAGTCGTTCCGGCAGGTGGACGGTTTTTCGACGCTTGTAGAATGGATGGACTTTCTCGTGGAAGGTCGCTCTGGTTGAAGCTCTCTTAAGTAATGGCTTCGGACAAGTGTACGGGTAGTCGTACTGTTGGGTGGACGGCTTTTTGCAGCTTGTAAAACGGACGGACTTTCTCGTGGAAGGTCGCTCTTGTTGAAGCTCTCTTGAGGACAAGTGTACGGATATTCGTACGGGCAGGTGGACGGTTTTTTGACGCTTGCAGAATGGCTGGACTTTTTCGAGGAAGGTCGCTTTGGTTGAAGCTCTCTTGAGTAGTAGCTTCGGACAGGACAAGTGTACAGGTAGTCGTACGGGCAGGTAGACAGTTTTCTGACGCTTGTAGAATGGATGGACTTTCTCGTGGAAGGTCGCTCTGGTTGTGGCTCTCTTTCGTAGTGGCTCCGGACAGGACAAGTGTACGGACAGTCGTACAGGCAGGTGGACGGACTTTCTCGTGGAAGGACGCTCTGGTTGAAGCTCTCTTGCGTAGTGGCTTCGGACAGGACAAGTGTACGGGCAGGTGGACGGACTTTCTCGTGGAAGGTCGCTCTGGTTGAAGCTCTCTTGCGTAGTGGCTTCGGACAGGACAAGTGTACGGACAGTCGTACAGGCAGGTGGACGGACTTTCTCGTGGAAGGTCGCTCTGGTTGAAGCTCTCTTGCGTAGTGGCTTCGGACAGGACAAGTGTACGGGCAGGTGTACGGACTTTCTCGTGGAAGGTCGCTCTGGTTGAAGCTCTCTTGCGTAGTGGCTTCGGACAGGACAAGTGTACAGACAGTCGTACAGGCAGGTGGACGGACTTTCTCGTGGAAGGTCGCTCTGGTTGAAGCTCTCTTGCGTAGTGGCTTCGGACAGGACAAGTGTACGGATAGTCGTACGGGCAGGTGGACGGACTTTCTCGTAGGTGGAAGGTCGCTCTAGTGGACGGTTGGGCTGTAGTGGTGTTCTTCTTACAGGCGTCGGCGGTGGTTTCTTTCTTCGAAGGACCAATGCGCTTGATCCGGTTCGAAGGACCAATGTGCAAGCTGTGCTTGACAATTACACTTGGTTAAGCAGCGGGACCAAAGTAAAAGTTTACTGCCAGGGTGCAGCCTCACACCCTGCTATGACCAAGAAGGCTTATGGTACAGTAAACTAAGTAGGTATAGTGAGAACAACTATCAAATGTTGAATCTGCTTTATTGAAATAAATCCTCTCTTTTTATATTCAAAAATTGTTATGGTTCGTGATAAATTGTAAAATATAAAATTCCATATAATGTGTTGTTTTATAAACTAAATAATTTATATAATTTAAATAGGTAAACTTGAGAAGGTTAGTTTATGTTATTAAAACCTAATTTCTCAAGATTTATGAAAAATGGTAAAACAAAGAAAAATCTTTTTAATTATGTAATTAAACAACTAGTTTGCCAATTTAAACTTTTTTCTATCTTTAATAATAAAAAATTTAGCAATGGTGGACACTGAACTTAAAACACGCTCAAGTAGGAGGGAAGGAATATTAGCCTTGCGTTACAGTCAATGTATTTTTATTATGATTTTTCTTGAAAATGCGTTAAAAAGGGGGATCAAAAATCTTGTATCTTTGCGTTATGTAATTTATGAATATACAATTTCCTTTCCTTTAATTTTTTTGATAAAATTTCTCAATTTTTTAAAAAGTTATTTTAGTTAAAGAGTCGATTTAACTTATAAAAGTGTTTATAATCGTGTCCTGAACCTGATATTTAAAAAACTATGGGAATTTTTATTATACATTTTTAAATTATTAATTTTTTTAATACATTTTTGTATTTTTCCGGCTTCTAAACAGATGTATCTTTATTTCTCTCATAATATAACGTATATGTCTGGAGCAGGTAAACTTCCGCGTCATAGGCTGCCGAGTTCTTATTGACTGGTGGTTACTAGACAACTAGTTTCATTACAGAGCGTGCCTAAATGTCCGGATGATGACGGTCCACGCACGCGCACTGCAGAAACCGAATGAACTCGAATTGAAAGAAAATTTTCAACTCTCCAAGACTCACCCGATCTCACTCTCTCTCTGTGTACAGCTATGACAGAAAAAGACAACATATTTCCGGGGGACTCTGGGTGACTATGAGTAACAATCTGCGGTGATAGTCGTCGTCTAGTTAATTTGGTTAAAAAAAGGAATATTTGTCGTTCTTGTCAAAATTAGAAGAAATTTGGGCTACGAAATTAGACATTGCGCCTTTGAGGACGAAAATAAAGGTAAAATCAACCTCTAAGACGATCTTCGGGGAAAAAAGATATACGCCATGTTTTTTTTTCTTTGTGAAAAATGTTTATTGTGTTTTTGTTAATTTTCCTTAAACAATCCCAATAATCTTCAGTAAAACGATGTAACTGAATTGCTTTTATGACCAAACATCAAAATTTGGTCATAAATTAAAAAAACTACAGTTTTTGTATTTTTAAAAACATAAAAGCACAATTTTATTTTTGTTAAAATGTCATGTTTTGGGCGCGTGAGTTTTTTGGATGTAAAAGTCATGGATTCTACGAAAATATTTCCGCCGCAAGTTTTTTTCATCTCAATATGTATTAAAATTATATTTAAAACCCCCATATAATTTCAATAGTTGATAAAAAACATCACCATTTTTTTTTCACAACTGGTTAAACACCTATCAACCATTATTATTGTGTTTCTCTTTGTTTATTTTTATTTAAAAATGTTTTCATTTCTTTCTATTCTGACAGATGTAGGGGGCGCAACAATACAGGGACACCAGAAGGCATTTTTACTTCTTTTGAACCATATAGGCTAAACTGAAGTTGAAAACTTGTCTAAACAGAGACTTATTGTTTGAACTTTGGTCAAAGCCTCATCTAGGTTAGTTAGACATGGAACACAAACTGTGCTAATTTATTAATTCTTTTTGGTTAAAAAATTCTGAAACCTCCCTTAACCGGACGCGAACCACTGACAGCGGGACGGAGCGCTGCACGACATGGGCCCAAATATTATGTAGTATGTTGGCAACAACGCACTCTGCAGCCAGGGAATTACCTCTTAATGCTAAGACTAAATACTTCTGTCGTGTTTACAACATAATTTATTCGACGGGGGCGGGACTGCTGTGTTTTATTTTTATTGTTCAATAGGGTGGTAATAGATCTCTTTGAAATGGTGCCTAGTAAAAAACTTCTTAGTTTACGTGAAAAAATGGAAGTTGTTAACATTTTGGAGAAGCAAAATCTATCAGCACGAAAGATCGCTAAAAATTTAATATTGGAAAAACTCAAGCAGCGGAAATTTTTAATAAATATATGTTAAAATTTCGCAGTTCCCTCTCATAAGCGGACACCTCCAATAAGCGGACAAAATCGACGGAACCGTGAGTGTCCGCTTATGGGAGGTTTTACTGCAGAGTATTGCGGGAGTTTTTTTGGGATCTTTTAGCCTTGTATCAGTTCTATCTAAGTGGCAAAACAATGCAAGTTAAATGTGTTTTTGTCTTTTTTATCATCATGTCTTAAGTTTTATTAAAATAATTAAAATTTGACTGAAAGTTTAGAGATTTTTTTGTGTTGCAGTTAGTTACCTATTAGCTCGGAAAGTAAATTTTCAAGACTTAGTTTTATTTTGCTAATTTTTATTTACCCTACTTTGATTAGCACCGCACGCCACTGGTGAGATAGTTAAATATTAATGAATAAATAATTGGATCTTTTAGGCTTTAGTTTCTTGCGTTTTACAGTTATTGCTAATATATTGAAAGAATAACAAAATTTAATAAACATGATATAATTAGTTTGTCTTTTAAGTTGTGGCACTAATTTCAAGGGGTGATAGGGGAGGTCATAACCCGAAAAACTTTTGGTCAATGGATATCGTCGAATGATTTTGGGATTCATTATTATTTAATTTGTTGTAATACATAGCTCCTTTACATTTCAGTTTTTTTTTTGTTCTGATAAAAATGTCGACGAAAAATTTGCCATAATATGAGACGTTTTATGCAAATATGACACCTACTAACGTCTAGTGTACGGACAGTCCATTGACTTCTATGTCCAAATGGGGCGGCGGATTAAAGGTCAAAAGTACATAAACGGGTTCTGTTCTGGATCACATCCTCTAGGATCCTGGGAAAGAAGTCAGGGAAGTTTTTAGAATATTTTTTGATCTTTTGTACCTTCGACCTTTTGTACTTTCGACCTAGTATCCGCCGCCCATCCAAATGATCTAAACGCTACCCGCTACATTTTCACAGGCAGGTTATTTCAATACTTTTATGTGTTTTTTAATACATAATATTCCTTTATATTTTTCTTAATTTTTTTTGTGTATTTCTAGTTTTGTTTTTCTTTTAGACATCGTTCAGGCTTTTCTTCATAACAATAACATAAAACCATTTCATATAAAAAAGGCCAAATACGCGAAAATGGTATCCCGTAAAATGAATTGAGATCAAAGTATTGCTAAGTTTTTTTACACATCTCAAAATGAAAGGTTCTCACTAATTTGGAAATGTTTATTTAAACTTTGCTATTCCAGCCAAACTTGTTTGTGTTCTTGTAGTACTGTCTAAGAATCAATTATGCAGCGGTTATAGCCAAGTTTAAATATACTGTCCAGATGACTGAGAGAACCTTTTATATTCAAATGAAAAAAAAAATATTGAAAAACTTGGCTGTACTTTAATCTCATTTCTCCATTTTATTCTGCTTGTATCTATTTTGTACAAATTAAATCTTATAATAGAAAGTAGAAGAATGAGAGTTAATTTTAAATTTTTTTGCACGGGCTCTTACTAGTTTGGAGAGGGTGTAGGGGTAATTTTTCTGCACTTTTTAGATTTTAATACTATTAATTATTTATTTGTTATAGCTATATATCTATGTATTGTACATAATTGCGTTAATGCCCGTTTTTGCTAATGAATACATGCTTTTACAAGAAAAAAATTAGTAGGGCGGGAGGTTTATTTTTAAAAACTACATAATTTCTGCCATTTTTGCAAGTGGCCAATATTAGTTTTACATAACTTTACATGTGGTACGAAAGTTAATTAAAAGTTTGGGTTTTTAATATATTTAATAGTTTTGAAATAAAATTTCGGACTTCCATTGTCTTTATCTATTTTAAACACGACGTTTCGGTTAGTAAGTATCACTAACTGTATTTAAGTGTAAATTGCAGTTTACACTTGAAAACGGTGAGAGATACTTACTAACTGAAACGTCGTTTTTGAAATAAATCAAGGCAATAGAAGTCCGAAATTTTATTCCTACGCAATCTTTGTCTATTGAGTTTCAAACAAAGAGTTTAATAGTTTTGTTATAATTTTTATCAGTCTGCCAAATCTCAGCTGTCTAGCTTTTCTGGAAGTGGGCAATGTCAGTTTTACATAACTTTACATGTACTGGAGAGGAGGGTAAATGAAATTTTGTTTTTTTTACTTTTTCCAAGGGTTTTGTCATAATTTCTATCAGTCTGCCAAATTTCAGTCTTCTAGCATTTCTGGAATACATGAGAGTGAGTAAGTGGCAAATTCGTTGTTTTTCAAAACTACTTTACTGCTTTATGGAAGTCTATGAAACTTGGAGGAATAGTTAGGTCTATCGAGATCTACGACTGCAAAGTTTGAGTTTTGAAGTTTATTCCAAAGTAGAGTTATAGATAGGTCAATCAATATGGGCTGAGTGGTTTCAAGAAAAGGTGGTATAACAGTGTGCACGAATTTGGCTGGGCACTGCTATGCCCCAAGATTATAGAGTTTATTTAAATATTATTGTTTTCTTTTATAACAGTAAAATTTGTATGCAGAAATGCGGTGGGGTCTGTGTGAATGTCTTTTTGTTTATAGTTTATAGAAAGGCGATAAGTTTTGAAAAACAAATTTTTGCCTTTTTCTTAAACCCCCAGTAAAAATGTAAAAAAACGCCATTTTATATATTTCTATTGCCTTATTGCAAAATATATATATTCACTTATAAACGTTTAGCCCTAATTTTACTATTTTTAAAAATAGTCGTATAAGCCCTGCGTTGGTTTTAATTTAAACATTGAAATTTTCTTTCTTTGTGGAAGTTAGACGGCATGCGCAAAAACATCGTATTGTATTGTATTGAAGTGTGCCCACGTATCTACTGAGTTTATCTTAGGTGGCATATTTTTTTTTGTCACCCAGTACATAGAAAAACTCGCTAGACTACAGCAAAAAATGATTGAAGCTTTAACCATTGGCTTAAAAGGTATACCACTAAAAGTCTAAATTACCCTAACACCCTTCTTATAGTAGAGAGTGCAACCAATAAGCAACCTCAATTCCTTTATTTCATCTTGACAGATCCACGGTTTCTGGATTAGGGCTGCATTGATCTCTCTCTCTCTCTTTTAGAATCAGTGTCAGGTGTGTGGAAGAACATACCGTAGTGTTTCTTGTCTCTGCAAGTTCGATAGAATAAACATATTACTTAAGTTCCTTTTTTCCTATTGTATAAATGTTTTTTTTTATTTAGACGGAACTGGTGCCACGAATACTTCATAAACATGCGCAACATTCTGTACGTGCGTAGCGTCAGGGAGCAGCTGGAAGAAATCTGTAAAAAGTGTGACATCGCGGTGTCCTCTTGCGGCAGCAATATGGACCAAGTTAGGAAATGTCTGTTGACTGGGTTGTTCATGAATGTTGCTGAGTTGCAGAGGGACAGACAATACGTTACTGTAAGTATTTTGAGGATTAATTTTCTTTTACAACGAATTTTTTAAAGCCTTTCTCGGTGGGGAGAATCTAAAATGGGTTTATGAAATGGCACCTATGCCTATTGGCATTACTGATACGATTAATTTGGTTAACGTGGCGAAGCTAAGGCCAAAAAAATGTTATTACCGATTTTTTCCTTATTAATAAATAAGCATGCTGCAGCTACTGGTGTACAGCTCCTACTATATCAAAAATTCCAATGAGAATTAAAAAAAAATCATATATAACCCAATAGTAAAGAAACACTAACAAGAACCCTAACGATTTATATGTATTTAACTATGTATAAATAAAGTTTTACTTAATTGGTGGTTAACTATACAGACTTTTAACAGAGTTAAGCTTCCTAAATCTTAGATTTATGCTACATATTTTTTGCTTTACCCTTATTCTTTTTTATTTGACAACAGAAATGCAGAGATTATGAAACAGCTAGAGTTTGGATTTCACAACCAACTATAATAAAAAAGTGGGTACACCATGCGTTTGACATTACCATTGAAAAACCTGAAATTTGGCTGAAATAGAAGCGCAGTGGTAGGCAACCCTTAGGCAGCATAGTCAAACTTATGATACTTTGATTTTATCGCGGCATTGTTAAAATGTCAGTTGCTGTTGTTTGTTTTTGTTAAAAAAGAAAGAAATTCTCAGACTTTCCCTACTCTGATGGAAAAGTAATGTTTTAAGGCCCCGGTTTTGAACAGTTAGATTTTATACCACCACTATGTCGGTTTAGAACGTTTTTCTACATTGTCTGATGCCTATTCTCCACCTCCTTTGATCCTGTCATCTTCTGTCAGGTTTTTTTTACTCATTGAGCTTTGCATTGATTGTTGCCATTCCAGTTTAGGACGCCCTCTTTTTCTGCGCCCTATTGGTTGCCATTCTAGGACCTGCTTTATAATCTTTCGTTGTTCATCCGTTGTACATGACCCTACCATATCAGTTGTCTTTTAGTAATGTCCCAGTCTTCCTTTTATGGTCTCATTTCTTATATGATCTGGTTTAGATATTCTCATTGATCTTCTTATTCCACCCAGTCCGTCATTTTTCGTTTGTATTTTTCTGTTACGCGACAAGTCTCTATTCCATACAACAGCGTGCTTTTAACGATTCTTTTATATATGTTAAATTTTCCATTCTTTTCTTATCACTCTTCTCCATAAAATAAAGACATTCCCAAACCCTTTTTTGCTGTTACTATTCTTTTTTCCAGTTCTTTCCAGTCTGTTCCTGTCTTATCAAATGTGACACTTAAGTAAACATACTCATTGCATGGAGATATTGTTTGTCCATTGTCTAGTTCGAACTTACTTAATTCGTTTCCAATACATAAGTACTGTATCTTGTCCACGTTCAATGGGAACCCCCACATTTGGTATTCTCCCATTAACTTTTTCATCATATAATCCATTGTCTTCTTTATCATTAGCTACAATTACTTGGTCGTCAGTCAACTGTAGTGTGCATATGGTAAATCGGTAATTAAGTTGTATTTCCTACTGCGATATATTTTAAAAAGAGTTGGGGAGATACAACATCCCTGTCTTAAGCCTTTCGTTACCAGGAATTCTTTTGAAAGTAGATTTCCAATTTTAATTTTAGATTTTTGTTCTTTTATCGCTTTTATCTATATTGGAACGGTATCATATGCTTTTTGAAGATCCACATAGGTCACACGACTCTCTATATTTCTAGCTCTCCTTTTCTGAATTACTTGTTTAAAACAAAAACCATTATCACTACAAGATTTTATCCCAAATTTAATTAAAAAAAAGTGGGAAAACCACGAATACACAAAAGCAGCGGTTGACAAACACTTGACATTTCTAACCCAGAGAACGAAATGTCAGGCGAAAAACGCAGTCGGGTGGCGGTCATTTTGGATTTGCTATTTTAACTTTGATCAAATCCAATCCGTTTATATTCAATAATCCGTTCAGAAATGGGCATTATGACTGTTTTTGTAATTGTCTTTTCATTACGTGACAAAACTCAGAATTGGTCCTTATTATTATTTATATTTAGCTCAAATGTCATCTATCGTGTGTTAAATCCAGTCGACAACCTTGCAAAAGTAGTCCTTTATATAAAATATTAGTGAAGAAATCAGAAATAATAAATTGTACCTTATTAAAACGTATAATGAACCTTAAAAATGTCGCTAGTTTTAATTTTAAATCCTAATACAGTTATTAAATATACATATGCATATCTTTATTTGTCAACATTTTATTTTAGGTATCTTAACAGCTCTTTGGTACACTATTTAAATAGAGATACATAGATAAGCAATCTAATTTCTTACCATTTCTATGTATAGTCGATTAAACTTAATTTAATTACATAGTTAATATTACGTCATTTCATCTTGTAAAAAGCAGGTTTGGTAATTTTTTACGCACCATCTGCCTACCATGCGCCCACATAATGAAAAAATGACCTTAAATAAATTTTAAACGTGCAATATATTACCGATGAATGAAATTGAGATTACATAACATGTTAATTAGGATCATCTTCTTTTTAGTTTTTGGCAGTTTTATGTTTGAATCCCGGAGTTATAAACAAAATTTTTGCGATAACTTTAAAGGGTTTTTGGGTATTTCTGAGAGAGATAAAAAGTTTGGCCCTGACTGATAAGCCTAGATTTTCAAGATCTATCCTCCATTTTGAAAAGCAATACCGTACTTTTTTTATTTTTGAAAACTATATTTAGATATTAATTTGTATTATTTCCTTATATTCTTTGTTTTGTTTAATTTATATTTTTTATTTTTATTATATAATTTAATTTATTTGATTAGAAAATAAAGAAATCAATCAAATTTTCAAGGAAAATGTATTCGCTGATTTCAATAAAAAATACCATCCAGTTTAACAGTTAATTATTTAAAAAAAACTATTTAAAAATCAATGCGGTTTTATGTGTTAATCCCGGAGGTATAAACAAATAACTTCATCCACCATATTTTTAAATTTTTTGCGATAACTTTAAAGGGATCTTGGGTATTTTTAAGGGATAAATAAAAGATAAAAAGTCTGACCCTGACTGGCTAAATTTTCAAGATCTATTCACCATTTTGAAAAGAGATCCATCCTTTTCTTTATTTTTGTAAACTTTAGTTAGATATTAATTTTTAATAGTTTTTTAAAATAATAATAAACGATCAAACGAATTTCATTTTTTACTTTAAGCATTTAAGAAATTATAAAAGTCTGTATTTTTTAGACGAAATGCCTTTTTTTGATTCGATTTTTAAATTCGGCGTAAAATTTCTGTTAAAATACGTAATATATTAATTGTTTATTTCCTTATATTATTTGTTTTTTTTTTAAATTTTTATTATATATTTGAATTTGTTTGATAAGTCGAAATGTTTTTAAAACAGTAAATTAAGAAATCAATTAAATAAAAAAGGTAGGAAATCAAAAAATAAAAATATAAAATATAATTTTAAAAAATTTCAAAAAAAATGTATGCTAAGTTCAAAAATCGAATAAAAAGAGTGTCTTTCAATAAAAAATACCAACTTCAGTTTAACAGTTGAGTATTTAAAAAAAAAACTATAAAAAGCAAGGTATACCAAAATGAAGTTTTCAAGAACATTTAAATCATAACAAAATCATTTCATGTAAAAAAAGCGAATAGAAAAAAAAGAAGCGAAAGTGGTATTCCGTAAAAAGAATTGAGATAAAAGTTAAGCTAAGTTCTTCAATACAAATTTGAAAATGAATGGTTCTTACTAGTTTGAAAAAGTTTTTTTTAAACTTTGCTATTCCAGCCAAACTTCTTTACGTTCAATTTAGCACTATGCCTAAGAGTCATTTGCAGCCGTAATAGCCAAGTTTAGAAAAACATTTCCAAACTAGTAAGAACCATTCATTTTCAAATTTGTATTGGAGAACTTGGCTTTACTTTTATCTCAATTCTTTTTACGGAATACCATTTTCGCGTACTTGGGTTTTTTTACATGAAATGTTTTTGTTATGATTTCACTGCTTTTTTAAAGGATTTGGATAATATATAAGTTTTAAAGTAGTAAAATATGCGGGATATTGTTCAAAACTTTTGCAATGCCTTATTAAAAATGTTGAGGTTTTTTTAAATATTTTCCGATGGTTTTATCATAGTTCAGCCTTTTAAAGCTCAGCTCTCTAGTGTTCCTGAAAATAGGCAATGTTAATTTTACATAACTTTACATTGATAGGGGAGGAAAGTAAATTAAAATTTTGGTGTTTTTAATTTTTTTCCTATAGTTTTATTATAGTTCCTATCAGTCTTTCAAAGCTCAGCTCTCTAGCGTTTCTGGAAACTTTGGGCTTTTTTAATTTTCTTTTATAGTTTTATCATAGTTACTATCGGCCTTCCAAAGCTCAGCTCTCTAGCATGTCCGGAAGTGGGCAATGTTACTTTTACATTACTTTACATTTATAGGGGAGGAAAGTAAATTATAATTTTGGGGTTTTTTAATTTTTTTCTATAGTTTTATCATAGTTCCTATCATTCTGCCATTTCTGGAAGTGGGCAGTGTTACTTTTACATAACTTTAGGGAAGGGGAGTAAATTAGAATTTTGGGGTCTTTTCCAGGGGTTTGGTAATAATTTCTATCAGTCTGCCAAATTTCGGCTTTGTAGCATGTTTGGAGGTACAGTAGAATTTTAATGATCTATACATCAGTGAGTGAGTGGCAATTTAGACGTTTTTTGAAATTTCGTAACTGCTTTATGGAATTCCAAGAAACTTGGAGAGGTTGTTAACTCCATTAAGATCTACGACTGTGCAAAGTTTGAGATTTGTAGCTCATTCCGAAGTAGAGTTTTAGATAGGTCAAATATCGGCTGAAATGTTTCAAGAAAAGATTAATTTGGCGAATTTGGCGAGGCACTGCCGTGCCCTCAGATTCGGGAACTTTGTACAGTATTTTCCATTTAAAACGCACCACCCTGAATCTGTCGAGAACTGCTAAAAATGTAGAGAATAACAAAGGTGAGTTTTAGCTAAGGACACTCATCGTAAAGCAAGCTTTACGATGATTGTTTAGTTTTAGCGCCCTAGTTAAAAATTGTACAATGGAGAGAGTTTAGTGGCATAAGGGCAAGGCAAGTAAAATATTATTTTGCCTATTTCTTCCTTGCTCTTAACTTAAATTAAGTCACATAAGAGCAAGGAAGATCCGTTGTATAATTTAAAAAATATTTAAGATACGTCGTGCGTATTTTTGATGTGGTGACACTTTCAGAGGGCATGGTTGCTATTGGAATTTAGTTTTAGGTTTTACTTGTTTTCCACTTGTCAATTACAGCATATACCTAGGAAGGGGAGGGACCACCCAGACAAAAATTGACTTGTTTAAAAATCGTAGACAATGATTAGGCTCTACTTATACTACTTGGTGTGCAGTCAGGTGTGACAGCCCGCCCCCTTTTTAATCCTAAGACGCCTGTTTTCCTTAAGGAGTGGTTTCCATATGTTTGGTATGTCCGTGCTTGGTTGACTGAAAACTTCTTTATTCTGCATTATAAACGCGGCTTCAATAAACTTTCGTTTTCGTCAATGCGACTCCTTATGTAAAACTTTAGCTTCTGACCACTGAATCCTGTGAACATTTGACCATGCATGATCTGCTAAACCGGATTTTTCAATATCCCCTAATTGGGTACTTTTTAGATGTTCATTTACTCTAACCTGAAGAGGGCGTTTCGTTTCACCTACATATGATTTACCACACTCACACGGGATTTGGTAAATACATTCCTTATTATTTGAGGGATTGTCTGGTTTTGTTTTAGTTACAAATGATTGGTTAGTTATATCATAATTAAAATTATTTAAATTATGGAAAAAATGATCTGAAAATAAAAATATTAAAATAAATATAAAAAAGTAATGTAAAATAAAAAATAAATTATTCAAATTGTTAATGAATTAAATATACTTATTAAAAGCCATCATCGTATTTCCAGAAGAAAATACTGTTTTTATATTATAGTGTTTAGCTATTCGTCTTATGTTTTCTGAAATCCCTTGAACATATGGAATGTTAATAACACCTAACGGATTATTATTTTGAGAATTTGGTACATTTAGTTTGTGTTTTATTTTAAATATCGTTGAGTTTATTAATTTCTCGGAATAACCATTCTGTTGTAAGTCCTTGTTAATGTTGTTAATTTCTGTGGTTAATTCTTCATTATTACTACAAATATTTACGGCTCTTAAATACAAACTTCTTATAACTCCTTGTTTTGTTGCAACAGAATGATTAGACTTAAAATTTAGGTACTGTCCCGTGTGTGTAGGTTTCCTATATACAGTGGTTTGAATGTTTCTGTCTAATCGTTTGACAAGAACATCCAAAAGAGGTAAGGCCGAATCTTTTTCAATTTCCATGGTGCACTTGATTGTTGGTCAAATACCGTTTAAATGGTGCAGAAAATTCTGTATTTCATCATCATTTTCCATCATCCATGTATCGTAGCCATAGTTTTGGTTTGACTCTTGCTGTGTTAATCGCATGGTCCTCGATCCACTCCATGTAGATGTTTGCTACCACTGGCGAAAGAGATGAACGGACATACCAAACATATGGAAACCACTCCTTAAGGAAAACAGGCGTCTTAGGATTGAAAAGGGGGCGGGCCGTCAAACCTGACTGCACACCCAGTAGTATAAGTAGTAGCCTAGAGACTAGATTGTTTAGTTTACACTTGATAACGGTTAGAGATACTTACTAACCGAAACGTCGTGTTGACTTATTACGAAAACTTACTTATTAAAGACTACTTTTTCTTTAAAAAAAAATTACTTTTATAAAAATTGGTTCATTGCTTATGTCTCGGCAGCTAATGTTGTCTGCAAATATATTGAAAATGGGACTCAAAAAATCAGTGCTTTAAAGGCAAAGGTTCGATTTTTTTCCAAAGTGCCATTTAACATATGTTCTTTATTTTAATTGCTAACTTTAAATTAGAACAATTAACATAGGTAAAGTAATAGTATGTTGGAAATTTGGGCTTTTGATTAGTGTTTATTGTTTCTTTTAGCGAGCTATTTTCAAGATATATTTGAGTATAAAGTTAAATACTACTACCATTTTACATGCTCAAAATGTAGAAATAAATAGATTAATTTTTAAAATAATCGAGCACTGTAAAGGCAATTTAGGAACCTTTCTGGCGAGGTATCCCTTGACTCAGTTTTCGTATAGGTAAAAAAATTTCATAGTACTATTTTGAATGTTTTAAAATGTCAATTTTAACATTTAACAGTGCATTCAAACACACAGAGCTTTTTTTACTTTCACGTTAAAATATTTTGTACAGTGGGATCTTGATCTATCAATTAACGACAATAATTTTCTTTGATTTCATTGTTTGAAAAGGTCAAGCATTTCCCAAACGCAGATTTTATTGTGCGTGCCTTTCAGATTGCCTCATTTTGCCAAAAGTAAATTTTACTCGTAGATAAAGATTAAATAATGCACTACGCGTAGGTACTTCTTTTCATACCTTATTCAATTTAGCACTATGCCTAAGGGTCATTTGCAGCCGTAATAGCCAAGTTTAGAAAAACATTTCCAAACTAGTAAGAACCATTCATTTTCAAATTTGTATTGGAGAACTTGGCTTTACTTTTATCTCAATTCTTTTTACGGAATACCATTTTCGCGTACTTGGCTTTTTTTACATGAAATGTTTTTGTTATGATTTCACTGCTTTTTTAAAGGATTTGGATAATATATAAGTTTTAAAGTAGTAAAATATGCGGGATATTGTTCAAAACTTTTGCAATGCCTTATTAAAAATGTTGAGGTTTTTTTAAATTTTTTCCGATGGTTTTATCATAGTTCAGCCTTTTAAAGCTCAGCTCTCTACTGTTCCTGAAAATAGGCAATGTTAATTTTACATAACTTTACATTGATAGGGGAGGAAAGTAAATTAAAATTTTGGTGTTTTTAATTTTTTTCCTATAGTTTTATTATAGTTCCTATCAGTCTTTCAAAGCTCAGCTCTCTAGCGTTTCTGGAAACTTTGGGCTTTTTTAATTTTCTTTTATAGTTTTATCATAGTTACTATCGGCCTTCCAAAGCTCAGCTCTCTAGCATGTCCGGAAGTGGGCAATGTTACTTTTACATTACTTTACATTTATAGGGGAGGAAAGTAAATTATAATTTTGGGGTTTTTTAATTTTTTTCTATAGTTTTATCATAGTTCCTATCATTCTGCCATTTCTGGAAGTGGGCAGTGTTACTTTTACATAACTTTAGGGAAGGGGAGTAAATTAGAATTTTGGAGTCTTTTCCAGGGGTTTGGTAATAATTTCTATCAGTCTGCCAAATTTCGGCTTTGTAGCATGTTTGGAGGTACAGTAGAATTTTAATGATCTATACATCAGTGAGTGAGTGGCAATTTAGACGTTTTTTGAAATTTCGTAACTGCTTTATGGAATTCCAAGAAACTTGGAGAGGTTGTTAACTCCATTAAGATCTACGACTGTGCAAAGTTTGAGATTTGTAGCTCATTCCGAAGTAGAGTTTTAGATAGGTCAAATATCGGCTGAAATGTTTCAAGAAAAGATTAATTTGGCGAATTTGGCGAGGCACTGCCGTGCCCTCAGATTCGGGAACTTTGTACAGTATTTTCCATTTAAAACGCACCACCCTGAATCTGTCGAGAACTGCTAAAAATGTAGACAATAACAAAGGTGAGTTTTAGCTAAGGACACTCATCGTAAAGCAAGCTTTACGATGATTGTTTAGTTTTAGCGCCCTAGTTAAAAATTGTACAATGGAGAGAGTTTAGTGGCATAAGGGCAAGGCAAGTAAAATATTATTTTGCCTATTTCTTCCTTGCTCTTAACTTAAATTAAGTCACATAAGAGCAAGGAAGATCCGTTGTATAATTTAAAAAATATTTAAGATACGTCGTGCGTATTTTTGATGTGGTGACACTTTCAGAGGGCATGGTTGCTATTGGAATTTAGTTTTAGGTTTTACTTGTTTTCCACTTGTCAATTACAGCATATACCTAGGAAGGGGAGGGACCACCCAGACAAAAATTGACTTGTTTAAAAATCGTAGACAATGATTAGGCTCTACTTATACTACTTGGTGTGCAGTCAGGTGTGACAGCCCGCCCCCTTTTTAATCCTAAGACGCCTGTTTTCCTTAAGGAGTGGTTTCCATATGTTTGGTATGTCCGTGCTTGGTTGACTGAAAACTTCTTTATTCTGCATTATAAACGCGGCTTCAATAAACTTTCGTTTTCGTCAATGCGACTCCTTATGTAAAACTTTAGCTTCTGACCACTGAATCCTGTGAACATTTGACCATGCATGATCTGCTAAACCGGATTTTTCAATATCCCCTAATTGGGTACTTTTTAGATGTTCATTTACTCTAACCTGAAGAGGGCGTTTCGTTTCACCTACATATGATTTACCACACTCACACGGGATTTGGTAAATACATTCCTTATTATTTGAGGGATTGTCTGGTTTTGTTTTAGTTACAAATGATTGGTTAGTTATATCATAATTAAAATTATTTAAATTATGGAAAAAATGATCTGAAAATAAAAATATTAAAATAAATATAAAAAAGTAATGTAAAATAAAAAATAAATTATTCAAATTGTTAATGAATTAAATATACTTATTAAAAGCCATCATCGTATTTCCAGAAGAAAATACTGTTTTTATATTATAGTGTTTAGCTATTCGTCTTATGTTTTCTGAAATCCCTTGAACATATGGAATGTTAATAACACCTAACGGATTATTATTTTGAGAATTTGGTACATTTAGTTTGTGTTTTATTTTAAATATCGTTGAGTTTATTAATTTCTCGGAATAACCATTCTGTTGTAAGTCCTTGTTAATGTTGTTAATTTCTGTGGTTAATTCTTCATTATTACGACAAATATTTACGGCTCTTAAATACAAACTTCTTATAACTCCTTGTTTTGTTGCAACAGAATGATTAGACTTAAAATTTAGGTACTGTCCCGTGTGTGTAGGTTTCCTATATACAGTGGTTTGAATGTTTCTGTCTAATCGTTTGACAAGAACATCCAAAAGAGGTAAGGCCGAATCTTTTTCAATTTCCATGGTGCACTTGATTGTTGGTCAAATACCGTTTAAATGGTGCAGAAAATTCTGTATTTCATCATCATTTTCCATCATCCATGTATCGTAGCCATAGTTTTGGTTTGACTCTTTCTGTGTTGATCGCATGGTCCTCGATCCACTCCATGTAGATGTTTGCTACCACTGGCGAAAGAGATGAACGGACATACCAAACATATGGAAACCACTCCTTAAGGAAAACAGGCGTCTTAGGATTGAAAAGGGGGCGGGCCGTCAAACCTGACTGCACACCCAGTAGTATAAGTAGTAGCCTAGAGACTAGATTGTTTAGTTTATACTTGATAACGGTTAGAGATACTTACTAACCGAAACGTCGTGTTTTAAAATAAATAAAGACAATGGAAGTCCGAAATTTTATTTCTAAAAGTTGACTTATTACGAAAACTTACTTATTAAAGACTACTTTTTCTTTAAAAAAAAATTACTTTTATAAAAATTGGTTCATTGCTTATGTCTCGGCAGCTAATGTTGTCTGCAAATATATTGAAAATGGGACTCAAAAAATCAGTGCTTTAAAGGCAAAGGTTCGATTTTTTTCCAAAGTGCCATTTAACATATGTTCTTTATTTTAATTGCTAACTTTAAATTAGAACAATTAACATAGGTAAAGTAATAGTATGTTGGAAATTTGGGCTTTTGATTAGTGTTTATTGTTTCTTTTAGCGAGCTATTTTCAAGATATATTTGAGTATAAAGTTAAATACTACTACCATTTTACATGCTCAAAATGTAGAAATAAATAGATTAATTTTTAAAATAATCGAGCACTGTAAAGGCAATTTAGGAGCCTTTCTGGCGAGGTATCCCTTGACTCAGTTTTCGTATAGGTAAAAAAATTTCATAGTACTATTTTGAATGTTTTAAAATGTCAATTTTAACATTTAACAGTGCATTCAAACACACAGAGCTTTTTTTACTTTCACGTTAAAATATTTTGTACAGTGGGATCTTGATCTATCAATTAACGACAATAATTTTCTTTGATTTCATTGTTTGAAAAGGTCAAGCATTTCCCAAACGCAGATTTTATTGTGCGTGCCTTTCAGATTGCCTCATTTTGCCAAAAGTAAATTTTACTCGTAGATAAAGATTAAATAATGCACTACGCGTAGGTACTTCTTTTCATACCTTATTCTTCTTCTGGTGGGTCTTAGCCTGATCAACGAGGGCCCTCCATTCTGCCCTCACTGGAACGATTTTTCGCCACCTTCTTATTCCTATATTCTTGATGTCATCCTCGACTTTTTCGTGGCCTCCCTCTTACTCTCCTTCCTGCAGGTCTCCAGTTCATAATTTTTCTTGGTGTTCTTGTCTCATCCATTTTCTTTACATATCCCAACCAAGTTGGGCTCATCTTTTACTTTTGATGTATCTTACGATGTTTTGCGCCATCTGTTAGCTTCTGTTTGCACCAATCCAAAAATCTTACGAAGAATTTTTTTTCAAATATTTTTAGTTGTTCTTCATTTGCTTTTTTAATTGTCCATGATTTGTATCCATATGTCACTACTGGCCCAATTTTTGTAGTAAATTTTCTCACTTGCTCGAAACTAAAACCAAAGTTGCTGAAAATTAAAAGCATATCTCTCGTTGTTTTTTGATAGGTTAATGTATTTAGTTTTTAACTCATTTATTTTTATTTCTCGTTTTTTGGATTCTACAGTGTGTCCACGGATTGAGTGCAGGTATTCCGTTCCTTTCCTGCTTGGTATGAAACTAAGATGGTAAAAAAATATGCCAAATCCTTTAATAACAGTAAGCTGATTTGATAAAAAGTGTTAAGAATAAAGTACCTTTGTTTTAAAAGATATCGGAAAAGGTTATAAAACAGAGTTGTTTAAAATCAAAAATTACGGCAGATTCCTAATTTTCAGGAAAAATCAGCCCACTTTGATTTTATATGTCGGTTAGGAAAATTGTGTTTATCATCATCAGCCGTAAATTTTAAGTCAAAATAACTTTTCTTAATAACCTTTTCTTATGTCGTAAAACAATGGTACTTTAATACTCTTAACACTTTTTATCAAATCAACCTACTAAAACGCCCTGTATATTAATTGATTTGGCTCATTTTCTTAACATGTTAGTTTAAGGCCAAGCAGGAGCAATTACCAGAAAATCAGAATTTAAATCGATTTTTTTTTGTAATTTATTCCTTACCTGCACTTAATCCGTGGACACATTGTATATCAATGTAAGTGTACATTGTAAGTTTTGGTTTAATTTCGGTCATAGATCTTTAGTCTCTATTCAGAACACCAATATTGTCGTGTACAAATTTGTTTTAAATCGAGCCCTTAAACGAGGGTACCGTAGGATCTCTTTCGTGTGTATAAAATAATGATAAAACAGTTTTAGAAACGTTACAAACTTTAATAAATACAAAATAAACTCTGTTGCGATTTACAAAATGTAACAAGACTTTTATTATTAACGATAAGACCAGCAAGACCCAAAATTATTATAAATACTAACTTACCATAATAACAAACTGTAAAATGTACTTCAAATAGACAAATCTTATCTTTCTTTACTGACAAGTAATTTAGAGGTTTTTGTTTAAGTTGAGCAAAACTTAGAATGTGACTACCGACTTGTCTCCTCAAAGTTTGGGTTTTCATTGGAGGAATTCTGGACCCAATTAATCCATTATCCCCTCTTTAAGTAATGAGCTAAACAAGAAAACCTAAACGAAAACAGAGATAAAATGACATTTTATAGACACTTTCTTATCTCACAGTTTTTCCATAGCCATTGAAGGGAAAACCCTCTATCTACTCGAGGTTTCCTCTCGCTTAACCACTACAACTCCCACACTTAACTTTTTAGTACCTTTCCTCGCATCAACCACCTGCTGAGTAGGTAGGCGGCAACCAAATGTTTACCATTGTGGCCGGAGGCGGAATCACTTTCTTATCTCTGCAAAACCAGGTTTTGCGCTTTTTGTTTTTCCAAGTTGGTTTCGTACAGTGGCACAAACAAGGGTAATTTGCATTCCTGACAATACTACAATATTTCTTATCAATATATCCGTTTGTGTCAATTATCGTAACAGAAGCTTTAAGGACCAGAATAAACAATAATGAAGATGCACCTTAATCGTCAAGTTACACAAAATGGCCCTGAGAACTGGTTATTTATTCTGACAACAGCCTTAGAATCCTGAATGCTTAATATATTACGGGCATATTATTATCACACCTATTAACTATTTTTTTAGTTGCTGATATAAATTTATTGCATTAAGTCTAATTTCCAAATAATATGAAACAGACTATTCATTTGTAACGATTTTTTTTTCTTAACCCTGATAGCAAGTAACGTTTTTAACAAAAAAAAAATAAAATACTTGTAAGACCCTGTACAACTAAAAATAAATCAAAGAATTATCCACATATAAAAACAAAAACAGTATCGTCGAGGGAGCGATCCTCCGGTGTCTGCGTGTTGGGCGTTTTCCTTTGTCGCCTTGTCCACTGGACCACGGTACTTCGTGATAAAATTTGTTTCAACAAGTGTTTTTTAGAGTCGCTTTACGGCGCGTTCCCCACCCAAGGTTTTCGTCGTCGCGCGGCTGTATTCAGACTGATCCAAGCTGCTTTGTTCAGTCAGGGAAACCCGCCGTCTCTTTCCAAATGCACGTAGCAGAGAGAGTCAGTTACATGCGGATTCTTGATGCAGTTTAACTTCTATATGGTAACCGAACTACCTTAGTTTTTGCTATAGCAAGTACTCGTTTTATCGCAGATTTTTGCATGTTTCAGAGAGCATTTTAACACCGTTATAATATGTGCTAATAAAATATATTAAAAACTTATTTTAACCAAGCATTACTGCTACTCAAAATGTTGTAAAACTTACAGAAATTGTACAGTGTTTTGTAACAGAGTTAGTTTCGTGAAAAATGCTGTTGTGATTAAAACGGTGGACCATTGTTCATTACTGGTGAGTTTTCCTAATTTTTTTATTAGACTTTTTGCTGAAAACATAAACTTTTAATTCTATAGAAACTTAAAATACTATTCTGAAAATTGATTAAACTTAAGAAACATAAAATACTATTCTGAAAATTGATTAAACTTAAACGCACTTCTAAGACAACAATGACCTTTTTAGGCCATTTTATGGAGTTCGTTTTCGTGGATCCGTATATGTTTTGAAGCCCGTACATCACACATACTTTGAGCAGAAGCCCGTAATTGTTTACTGAAGTAAAAGCCATTTTGTACTAGCCGATGTTACTGCTTTCTTTTTGTTTTGCTGTCCCATTTTGAAATCTGTTTTGTTGAAGTACCGACCACACTACCTACTCAAATCTTTTGAGGACTCAACCTCCAGCGTGGGATTTGGCAGATAAGATTTAATACTTATTTTTACTAACCATTTTATTTAACTGTGATATATTTCTTTTATATAGCACTGGTTATCATTTGTTAATATTTTTGGTAAACCTATTTATTTCCCTTGTTAAGATCTGGCAACAATGCACCCTTGTTGAGTAGATGCGCATTTACCCCCCCAAGGTATTAATTTTTCTTAGGTCCCAAAAATATATTATAATTTTTTTGTTTTTAGCCAAATAGGTACATACTTTTTATTTAGGTACTTCGATAATTTTTTTGTGTGGCTTGATTTTATCGTCCGTGTATTTTCTTCTTACTTTTTATTAACATAAAATAATAAGATAAATTCTTTTATTGAAATAAAAAACCAACTCTTTATAAATAGAAATTAAATTACATTCTTGAGATAATAAAAATAAATAGTAACGAACATTCTGTGATAAGAAACAAGGATATAAAATAATATTTTTAATCGATAGCTATATAATTAAGTATTTAGGTTAAAAGATCCTTATATATTTATTTTTTTGTAAATTTCCTTCTTGCAAGTCGTTTGCTGATAAAAAAAAATTAGAGACTATTTTTTTAAACCTTTTGCGTTTTAATCAAACATTCACCATCTTTATTAATACTTAGTGAATAATACAAGGTTCACTAAGATCCCGACACATCCTTTCTATTTTACTTTTAAACTTGTATTGGCGCCCTTTACGCAAAAGAAAGTTAATTTATTTCACAAGAATATTGATGAGTTTTTTTGAGGTGAACACCACGACCTCAGTCCCAACTGAGCTACCGAGAGCATTTTAGTTTGTAACAAAAAACCGTTACAGATTAAGCGGCGCGACAAACGCGGGGCCCGAGTTTTTTTTATTGTTGTTTAAATTTCTTTTGCCTATAAATAAAGATATTTTTTTGAGTTTTTTTTAAATTTTATATCTTTGGTTCATAACTAGTTAAAAAATTAAATACTTAAAAATAAATCAAGATAAATCTAAGATAATTAAATAAAAATAAATAAAGTCAAATATTATTTAATTAAAATAAATGAGAACAAATATAACCTAATAAAATTGATATAAAAAGAATTTTTGCATTTATGGAGGTAAATTTTAATGCTAAAAGTAATAAGGCGGTTTTCTTTTTCTTATATGGCATCTAGTACAGTTTAAACATACAAATCAAATTATTTTTGTTTTTTCTTTTTAAATTGTTTTGAATTGAATATTTATAATTGTTATTTAGGGGATCAGTAAAACGAGTGTTTTTCTTAGTGAAAAAAGGCTAAAAATATTTTTAATAATTTTTTTGTTATTCTACGTGGCCAGTATTGAACTATATGTAGATGGTACCTACCTAAAGTTTTATCAGCCATATATTTTTTTATATAGAATTTTTTTTCCAACAATTTTGGTGTTGGGTATTTTCGTGATTGAATCTTGAGTACGTTTTGATCAGTCTGTGCGGGGACCGATTATTCATTTTAATGTTTTTGCATACGTTCCACTAAATTAAGAGCGAGTTATGAAAACTATATTTTGAGGTTTTTATTTTTTTGTAATTTTTATGCAGGGCGCTCGATGTTATTTAAAGATACTGCAGTTCGATTTTAAAGTTTTCTTTATTAATTATACGACGATTGCGACTTAAAAGAAAAAAAATATATATAAATAATTTTTTTAGCATTCTCTTTTTTAAATTTTTTTTGTTGCTAAATTTTTTAAATTTTAAAATGAATATCCGTGATATCGATTTAATGATGCCCATTCATTTAACTCAACCGGAGTTATCTTATGAATTAAGAATTCGTGGAGTTATTGCTACGAGACATCAAGATGCAGCACAAAAACGAAATATGTTAAATCGCAGAATACAAGCGGATAAAAATCGAAATCTTTCTTATTCGGATCCGCAGTATGAGTTCGAAAACGAAAAAAAGGTTATCGAGGAAACCTTAGTAGCTTTAGAAGTTTTAATTTCGGAATTTGAAGGACCACAAACAGACTCTGCTTTTCAGCGTTATCGATCGCGATTAATTCATATTTCAAATCGTCTTTGTCGCATTATAATCCCTCTTATAGACCAAGACTCTGTCGTTATTAATTTTAAGCAAGAAGCTTATGCAAAATATTTAGAGCTAGAAGCTAACCTTTTTGAAAAAGCTGATATTTTTGACTCTCTGACCCGGAGAGTTAGCACCTGTTTAGGGTCCCATTCCCAGGGTTACGGGAGAAGACCACATCGGTATGAAAGGCGGAGAGGATGGACCTCGGTACGGTGATCATAGCGCAGGTGGCAACCCTTTCTTTTAGGGATAGTATAAAAGGAGAAGATGCTGCCTTGTAGTACCGGCGTTGGAATCGTCAAAGGCTAGGGGAAGAAAACCTCGATCAAAAATCACCTGGTCCTCCAGGTTGGGGGTTGGGGCATTAGACTAACTCTCTGATACCCGGAAAAAACGTACACTGTTAAAAAACCCAATCAAACGCCTCGGAAAGAAATGAAAAACCTAAGACGAACCAAGCAAAGAAACAGGAATATGATTTTTGGTACATGGAACGTACAAGGAATGAGTCGAAAAGTGAATGAAATAGTCCATGAGTGCAGCAGAATGAAGGTTGACCTTGCTGTACTAACAGAAACGAAGAAGAAAGGAAAAGGATCTGAAAACCTAGGACAGTATGACCATTTCTATAGCGGAGTGGCAAAAGAAAAACATGCTCAACAAGGAGTATCTATTTTGGTCAACAAAAGATTTAGAAAATATATCACCAACTGGGAAGCAGTAAATGAACGGCTAATAAGAATGAATATAACAATAAAAGGAATGAGACTTACGATTTTTGGAATCTATGCGTATAATGACGATGCAAATGTAGCCGTGAAAGACAATTTTTTTAAAGAAATCCACAATGAAATATCAGCAGTAAGTACATCTAGAGAAATTGTAATATTGGGAGATTTAAATAGTAGAACAGGTAACAGAGTAAATGATCTGACAGTTGGCCAATATGGAGAAGATGTTGTTAATGACAATGGAATCCGGCTTATCACAGTATGTGAGCAATTAGACCTAAAAATCCAAAACGGTTTTTTCCAACATAAGAAAATACACAAATATACCTGGACCAAACCCTCACAAAACCTGAAATCCGTCATTGATTATCTTATCACTAAACAAAAGACAAAACTAAAAATTCAAGATGTCAGAACAAAGCGTGGATCAACATGAGGAAGTGATCACTATTTTCTGGAGACCAAAATTCTCTTTCCTTATCAAGGCCGAAGCCTCCATCAACAAAATCTTGATGATACAGTGAATGAGGAAATTGATCACTGTCAATATAATCTACTAAGCCTAGAACATGACAGCGTAAAAAACTTATACAAAAAGAGACTGAACGAAAAACTTAATTCAAGTTCAGGTGAAACCCCAGATGAGGAATACGAATGTATCACATTAAGCATCCATCAAGCTGCAAAAGAAGCACTAGGATTAGTGGAAGAAACTCCTAAAAGAACAAAACCATACTGGTGGGATGCTGAGATTGAAAGTGAAATAGAGGAAAAAAGGAAATTATATCACACGTACTTATCCCAAAAGACAGATAAAAGCAGAGAAGAATACAAAATCGCGCAATCAAAGGTGAGAAGAATGATCAGTGATAAGAAGAATCAATCATGGATGCAAAAGTGCCAGAAAATAGATTCTTACTTAGGAGGTAGGAGAAGTACTGAAAGCTGGAAAACTATAAGATCGATCAAAAAAGAAACATGCAGAGATATTATTTCACCAATACCAGACAAAGAATGGGATGAGCATTTTAAAAAACTTTTAACTGAAGATAGAGCAGAATTCAAGGAAGACGAAAGAGACAATATCATTAGAACGATGGGATCTCCAGTACCCCTCACAATATCTGAGGTCAAAAACGTGTGCAAAACCTTAAAAAGCGGTAAATCTGCCGGACCCGGAAATATCCCAGCTGAACTTATTAAATATGGCACTGAAGAATTGTTTTGTAGATTACGGAATCTTTTCCAAAGATATTTAAATGGAGCTGTAGTACCAACTGAGTGGAAAACGTCATATATATCCACAGTACACAAAAAAGGAAGGAAAGATATATGTGACAATTATAGAGGTATATCTGTAACTAGTACGCTAAGCAGAATATATGGCAAAATAATAAGAAATAAAGTGGAGAGCGAATATAAAGATATGGAGGCAGAAGAACAAGCTGGTTTCAGGGCGGGTAGATCGACTTCAGATCATCTCTTTTGTATAACCCAAGTTATTGAAAAGAAAATGGCATACGGACAAGAGCTCCATCTGCTTTACGTAGATTTGCAGAAGGCATATGATAGTATACCACTAAATCTACTTTGGAAAGCGTTGGAAAAGACAAACATAAGCGTACAACTAATTAAGGCCATCAAAGAGTTATACCGCAATAGTAAGGCAAAAGTTAAAATAAAAGCAAAACTAACCAAAGGCTTTCAAGTAAATAAAGGTCTTAAACAAGATTGCTGTATCTCGCCTACGCTCTTCAAGATATATTTGGAACAGGTCCTTAAAGTCTGGAAGAGAAAATGCCAAAACATGGGAATTCCGTTGAATGAAACCACCTTGTATACTTTATGTTTCGCCGATGATCAGATAGTGGTGGCTCAGGATTATGACGACCTCGAATATATGACACGAAAACTAATAGAAGAGTACAATAAGTGGGGACTAGAGGTTAATATCAATAAGACAGAGTATATGTGTATTGGTGGAACAAAACAGGATCTAATCTTAAATACTGGGCAGCGAATTCAGTCCTGTGATGAGTATAAATACTTGGGTCTGAAAATTACAGCTGACGGAACACTAGACAAAGCTATAAAAGATAGAAACGTACAAGGAAGAAGAGCAATAACTTTATTAAATGGAATAATTTGGGACCAAAGTATATCAAAACATAACAAAAAGCTTATATATAACACAATTGTAAAGAGTATTATTACATACGGCTCAGAGGTGTGGCCAATCAAAGATAGAACAGAAAAAATGCTTTCCGCTACGAAGATGGACTATTGGAGAAGAGCAGCAGGGAAATCAAAAAGAGAAAGAGTTACCAATCAAAGAATAAGAGAAATTATGACAGTGGGTGAACGTACTCTAGTGGATGATATAAGAACAAAACAACTGGTGTGGTACGGACATGTACAAAGAATGGATGATGGAAGACTACCTAAACAAATATTACAATGGAAACCAACTGGCCGAAGAAAACAAGGAAGACCAAGGAGAAGCTGGAGAGAAGGAATAGATAGTGAAATAAGAATAAGAGGCCTAGATGATGAATTATGGGCAAACAGAAACGAGTGGAGATTGGGTATCGGAAGACGTAGAACGTTGTGAAACCGATAAATATATATATCTATATATGATATTTTTGAACAAAACAACAGCGACACGAACCTAACGTTGAACCAAACCGTTCTTCCTGTTCCAACCCCTATCGTTACCCCTGTTTTTACTCAGAGCAAGTCAATACCTGTTCATCAGTGGAATTTGTCATTTTCTGGCGAAGCAGATTATCATGTCGTTCTAGAATTTTTAGATAAAGTTGAGGAATATTGTAAGTCCCGTCGTGTTTCAAAAATAGAGTTATTCGAGAGTGCTGGAGAGTTATTTTCAGGACCTGCGCATAACTGGTTTAAATCTGCTGTTAATAGAGCTACTAATTGGGAATCATTAGTTAAAATTTTAAAGACGGATTTTTTGCCTGAAGATTTAGACGATTTAATTTGGGAGGATATTAAAGCAAGAAAACAATATAAAACAGAACCTTTTCATCTTTTTGTTGCAAATATGGAGTCATTATTTAGACATTTAGATAGACAACCCTGCGAAGCCACATAGTTAAAATACTTAAGGAAAAATGTGTGTGATTTTTATAAATCTCCTCTAGCTTTGGTCAGCATTGACTCAATCCTTTCTTTATTGGAAAACTGCCGAAAAATAGAAAATTCAAAAACGACAGATGGCTCTTCTCTTCTCGTTTCTTCTTTCCACTCAAATGATCGAGACAATTTTTGTGAACCATCAACGTCTGGTTATAACCAAAACCAAAACCATAAAAATAATTTTAAAAATACATCCTTTTTATCTGGAAATTATCGAGGCAATTTTAAAAACAATCAAGGTCGTGGCAATCAGCATGGCTATCTGAATACCAATCATAATTTAAATTACAGTAACCAGTACAATAAATTTAATTCGAATCGTGGCAGATCTTATGGAAATCATCATGACTATTCGAGTAGCAATCATCATTCGCAGTCTAACAGTCAACGTAATAATTTTAGTAATCATCGTGGTAGTTTTCGAGGTAATTTTAAAAATAGAAATTCGAGTAGAAATCTTCAAGATAATTTAAATCCGAGTAATAATGTAACTTCTATTAATACTTCAGATACTAATAACAATCCTAATACCGTTCAATCTAGTGACTCTTCTAAAATAGTGTGTTGGAATTGTGGATTACCCAATCATGTTTTCTCGTCATGTAAAGCTCCGAAAAATAAATTTTGTTACCGATGTGGAAAATCCAATGTAACAACTCGTGATTGGAATTGTTCAAAAAAACTAGTTTCGAGGACGTTTGGTAACGGTCGACGAACTCCTTGTAATTTTAGGGCCGAGAATAATAAAAGAAAAATTTTTGTCAGTTTGAATGGGACAATTGGAAGAAATTTGTTTATGATTTTTATAAGAAAGTTAAAGTATCGGAATTTGGTAATAAAGCACATTTAAGCACCGTTGAATCGAATTTGGTTTCTAATGATAGTTCTTTAGCTCCATTATTTGTTAGTTTACCTCATGATAATAGGCCTTATATTGAGATAAATATTTTTGATACATTAGTTACTGCACTTTTAGATAGTGGTGCAAATCACAGTGTGCTTGGCAAGAAATCTTTAGAGTTAATAGCAAAATTTGAACTTGAAGTTGACAGTTTTGGAAAAAATAACCCGGTGTACACAGCTAGTGGACAACCACAAGAAGTTGTGGGTGTAATCTATTTGCCGATATGTGCTGATAATCTATGTAAGATTACAGAAGTTTTAGTTGTACCTTCATTATCGCATGGATTAATTTTGGGGAGTGACTTTTGTAGAAACTTTAACGTTAAGATTGATTTTGAGGATAATTCTTGGACAGTTTGTAGTTCTGTCAGTAATTTTGTTTTCTCTATTTCTTCAGAGGACAAAGATACGTCTTTGGGCATTGAAAGTCAAAACTTTTCAGAAAGTGAGTTGCGAGACATCGAAAAAATTAAATTAGCTTATGAAGCTATCAGTTGTAAAGATAAACTAGGACGCACAGATAAACTTGTATTTAATATTGATACTGGAGATGCTCCACCTTTTAGAGAACGACAATATCCTTTGCCACCTTTTATAATGAACATACTAAATAAAGAATTAGATGAAATGCTTGCCTTAAATGTAGTTGAACCATCACATAGCTCTTATAATTCTCCAGTTTTGTTAGTTAAGAAAGAAACGATGAATACCGATTCTGTTTTGACGGACGTTGTCTAAATAAAATAACCAAGCATTATGCATATCCTCTGCCTAGAGTAGATACTATTTTAAACACTTTGCGTGATGCACGTTATATCTCTTCCATTGATCTTAGAAAAGCTTTTTGGCAGATACCCCTGCACCCTGATTGTAAAGAAAAAACTGCTTTCTCTGTACCAGGTCGTGGTCTATTCCATTTTAATGTTGTTCCGTTCGGTTTACGTAACTCTGCTCAATGTCAGCAAAGTTTAATGGATAAAGTTTTAACCCCGAAGCTTTCTCCTAAGGTATTTTGCTATTTGGATGACATAATTGTTACTTCCAGTAGTTTTTCTGAACATATTTCACTGTCATATGAAGTGTTAGAAAAATTGAAAAATGCAAAATTAACCTTGAGAAATGTCAACTTTTTAAGTCAAGTCTCAAGTACCTTGGTTACGTAGTGGACTGCTCGGGATTACGTACCGACAGTGACAAGGTTGCTGCTATAGTGAATTTTCCTCAGTGTAAGACTACTACTGAAATCAAACGTTTTGTTGGTATGGCTTCTTGGTATAGAAAGTTTATTAAAGGCTTTTCTACTCTTGTTTCACCGTTGAACGATTTGTTGAAAGGTAAAAAGAAAGGTCAAGCTGTGAAATAGACTCCTGACGCGGATAGTGCTTTTATTAAGTTAAAAGAGGCTCTGGTCTCTGCTCCAATTTTATGCAGCCCCGATTTTGATATTCCTTTTATTATTCAGGCTGATGCTTCTAATACCGGTTTGGGCGGTGTGCTTTTGCAAGAAATAGATGGCTCAGAAAGAGTTATAGCTTACGCTAGTAGATCTTTTTCTCGAACAAAACGGAATTATACTGTGACTGAAAGAGAATGTCTTGCTGTAATTTTTTCCTTATCAAAATTTAGACCCTATGTGGAGGGTACTGCAAATCTAAAAATTATTACCGATCACTATTCACTTTTATGGTTAAATAATATGAAAGAACCAACTGGAAGATTAGCCAAAAGAAGCACTAGGATTAGTGGAAGAAACTCCTAAAAGAACAAAACCATACTGGTGGGATGCTGAGATTGAAAGTGAAATAGAGGAAAAAAGGAAATTATATCACACGTACTTATCCCAAAAGACAGATAAAAGCAGAGAAGAATACAAAATCGCGCAATCAAAGGTGAGAAGAATGATCAGTGATAAGAAGAATCAATCATGGATGCAAAAGTGCCAGAAAATAGATTCTTACTTAGGAGGTAGGAGAAGTACTGAAAGCTGGAAAACTATAAGATCGATCAAAAAAGAAACATGCAGAGATATTATTTCACCAATACCAGACAAAGAATGGGATGAGCATTTTAAAAAACTTTTAACTGAAGATAGAGCAGAATTCAAGGAAGACGAAAGAGACAATATCATTAGAACGATGGGATCTCCAGTACCCCTCACAATATCTGAGGTCAAAAACGTGTGCAAAACCTTAAAAAGCGGTAAATCTGCCGGACCCGGAAATATCCCAGCTGAACTTATTAAATATGGCACTGAAGAATTGTTTTGTAGATTACGGAATCTTTTCCAAAGATATTTAAATGGAGCTGTAGTACCAACTGAGTGGAAAACGTCATATATATCCACAGTACACAAAAAAGGAAGGAAAGATATATGTGACAATTATAGAGGTATATCTGTAACTAGTACGCTAAGCAGAATATATGGCAAAATAATAAGAAATAAAGTGGAGAGCGAATATAAAGATATGGAGGCAGAAGAACAAGCTGGTTTCAGGGCGGGTAGATCGACTTCAGATCATCTCTTTTGTATAACCCAAGTTATTGAAAAGAAAATGGCATACGGACAAGAGCTCCATCTGCTTTACGTAGATTTGCAGAAGGCATATGATAGTATACCACTAAATCTACTTTGGAAAGCGTTGGAAAAGACAAACATAAGCGTACAACTAATTAAGGCCATCAAAGAGTTATACCGCAATAGTAAGGCAAAAGTTAAAATAAAAGCAAAACTAACCAAAGGCTTTCAAGTAAATAAAGGTCTTAAACAAGATTGCTGTATCTCGCCTACGCTCTTCAAGATATATTTGGAACAGGTCCTTAAAGTCTGGAAGAGAAAATGCCAAAACATGGGAATTCCGTTGAATGAAACCACCTTGTATACTTTATGTTTCGCCGATGATCAGATAGTGGTGGCTCAGGATTATGACGACCTCGAATATATGACACGAAAACTAATAGAAGAGTACAATAAGTGGGGACTAGAGGTTAATATCAATAAGACAGAGTATATGTGTATTGGTGGAACAAAACAGGATCTAATCTTAAATACTGGGCAGCGAATTCAGTCCTGTGATGAGTATAAATACTTGGGTCTGAAAATTACAGCTGACGGAACACTAGACAAAGCTATAAAAGATAGAAACGTACAAGGAAGAAGAGCAATAACTTTATTAAATGGAATAATTTGGGACCAAAGTATATCAAAACATAACAAAAAGCTTATATATAACACAATTGTAAAGAGTATTATTACATACGGCTCAGAGGTGTGGCCAATCAAAGATAGAACAGAAAAAATGCTTTCCGCTACGAAGATGGACTATTGGAGAAGAGCAGCAGGGAAATCAAAAAGAGAAAGAGTTACCAATCAAAGAATAAGAGAAATTATGACAGTGGGTGAACGTACTCTAGTGGATGATATAAGAACAAAACAACTGGTGTGGTACGGACATGTACAAAGAATGGATGATGGAAGACTACCTAAACAAATATTACAATGGAAACCAACTGGCCGAAGAAAACGAGGAAGACCAAGGAGAAGCTGGAGAGAAGGAATAGATAGTGAAATAAGAATAAGAGGCCTAGATGATGAATTATGGGCAAACAGAAACGAGTGGAGATTGGGTATCGGAAGACGTAGAACGTTGTGAAACCGATAAATATATATATCTATATATGATATTTTTGAACAAAACAACAGCGACACGAACCTAACGTTGAACCAAACCGTTCTTCCTGTTCCAACCCCTATCGTTACCCCTGTTTTTACTCAGAGCAAGTCAATACCTGTTCATCAGTGGAATTTGTCATTTTCTGGCGAAGCAGATTATCATGTCGTTCTAGAATTTTTAGATAAAGTTGAGGAATATTGTAAGTCCCGTCGTGTTTCAAAAATAGAGTTATTCGAGAGTGCTGGAGAGTTATTTTCAGGACCTGCGCATAACTGGTTTAAATCTGCTGTTAATAGAGCTACTAATTGGGAATCATTAGTTAAAATTTTAAAGACGGATTTTTTGCCTGAAGATTTAGACGATTTAATTTGGGAGGATATTAAAGCAAGAAAACAATATAAAACAGAACCTTTTCATCTTTTTGTTGCAAATATGGAGTCATTATTTAGACATTTAGATAGACAACCCTGCGAAGCCACATAGTTAAAATACTTAAGGAAAAATGTGTGTGATTTTTATAAATCTCCTCTAGCTTTGGTCAGCATTGACTCAATCCTTTCTTTATTGGAAAACTGCCGAAAAATAGAAAATTCAAAAACGACAGATGGCTCTTCTCTTCTCGTTTCTTCTTTCCACTCAAATGATCGAGACAATTTTTGTGAACCATCAACGTCTGGTTATAACCAAAACCAAAACCATAAAAATAATTTTAAAAATACATCCTTTTTATCTGGAAATTATCGAGGCAATTTTAAAAACAATCAAGGTCGTGGCAATCAGCATGGCTATCTGAATACCAATCATAATTTAAATTACAGTAACCAGTACAATAAATTTAATTCGAATCGTGGCAGATCTTATGGAAATCATCATGACTATTCGAGTAGCAATCATCATTCGCAGTCTAACAGTCAACGTAATAATTTTAGTAATCATCGTGGTAGTTTTCGAGGTAATTTTAAAAATAGAAATTCGAGTAGAAATCTTCAAGATAATTTAAATCCGAGTAATAATGTAACTTCTATTAATACTTCAGATACTAATAACAATCCTAATACCGTTCAATCTAGTGACTCTTCTAAAATAGTGTGTTGGAATTGTGGATTACCCAATCATGTTTTCTCGTCATGTAAAGCTCCGAAAAATAAATTTTGTTACCGATGTGGAAAATCCAATGTAACAACTCGTGATTGGAATTGTTCAAAAAAACTAGTTTCGAGGACGTTTGGTAACGGTCGACGAACTCCTTGTAATTTTAGGGCCGAGAATAATAAAAGAAAAATTTTTGTCAGTTTGAATGGGACAATTGGAAGAAATTTGTTTATGATTTTTATAAGAAAGTTAAAGTATCGGAATTTGGTAATAAAGCACATTTAAGCACCGTTGAATCGAATTTGGTTTCTAATGATAGTTCTTTAGCTCCATTATTTGTTAGTTTACCTCATGATAATAGGCCTTATATTGAGATAAATATTTTTGATACATTAGTTACTGCACTTTTAGATAGTGGTGCAAATCACAGTGTGCTTGGCAAGAAATCTTTAGAGTTAATAGCAAAATTTGAACTTGAAGTTGACAGTTTTGGAAAAAATAACCCGGTGTACACAGCTAGTGGACAACCACAAGAAGTTGTGGGTGTAATCTATTTGCCGATATGTGCTGATAATCTATGTAAGATTACAGAAGTTTTAGTTGTACCTTCATTATCGCATGGATTAATTTTGGGGAGTGACTTTTGTAGAAACTTTAACGTTAAGATTGATTTTGAGGATAATTCTTGGACAGTTTGTAGTTCTGTCAGTAATTTTGTTTTCTCTATTTCTTCAGAGGACAAAGATACGTCTTTGGGCATTGAAAGTCAAAACTTTTCAGAAAGTGAGTTGCGAGACATCGAAAAAATTAAATTAGCTTATGAAGCTATCAGTTGTAAAGATAAACTAGGACGCACAGATAAACTTGTATTTAATATTGATACTGGAGATGCTCCACCTTTTAGAGAACGACAATATCCTTTGCCACCTTTTATAATGAACATACTAAATAAAGAATTAGATGAAATGCTTGCCTTAAATGTAGTTGAACCATCACATAGCTCTTATAATTCTCCAGTTTTGTTAGTTAAGAAAGAAACGATGAATACCGATTCTGTTTTGACGGACGTTGTCTAAATAAAATAACCAAGCATTATGCATATCCTCTGCCTAGAGTAGATACTATTTTAAACACTTTGCGTGATGCACGTTATATCTCTTCCATTGATCTTAGAAAAGCTTTTTGGCAGATACCCCTGCACCCTGATTGTAAAGAAAAAACTGCTTTCTCTGTACCAGGTCGTGGTCTATTCCATTTTAATGTTGTTCCGTTCGGTTTACGTAACTCTGCTCAATGTCAGCAAAGTTTAATGGATAAAGTTTTAACCCCGAAGCTTTCTCCTAAGGTATTTTGCTATTTGGATGACATAATTGTTACTTCCAGTAGTTTTTCTGAACATATTTCACTGTCATATGAAGTGTTAGAAAAATTGAAAAATGCAAAATTAACCTTGAGAAATGTCAACTTTTTAAGTCAAGTCTCAAGTACCTTGGTTACGTAGTGGACTGCTCGGGATTACGTACCGACAGTGACAAGGTTGCTGCTATAGTGAATTTTCCTCAGTGTAAGACTACTACTGAAATCAAACGTTTTGTTGGTATGGCTTCTTGGTATAGAAAGTTTATTAAAGGCTTTTCTACTCTTGTTTCACCGTTGAACGATTTGTTGAAAGGTAAAAAGAAAGGTCAAGCTGTGAAATAGACTCCTGACGCGGATAGTGCTTTTATTAAGTTAAAAGAGGCTCTGGTCTCTGCTCCAATTTTATGCAGCCCCGATTTTGATATTCCTTTTATTATTCAGGCTGATGCTTCTAATACCGGTTTGGGCGGTGTGCTTTTGCAAGAAATAGATGGCTCAGAAAGAGTTATAGCTTACGCTAGTAGATCTTTTTCTCGAACAAAACGGAATTATACTGTGACTGAAAGAGAATGTCTTGCTGTAATTTTTTCCTTATCAAAATTTAGACCCTATGTGGAGGGTACTGCAAATCTAAAAATTATTACCGATCACTATTCACTTTTATGGTTAAATAATATGAAAGAACCAACTGGAAGATTAGCCAGATGGGCCGTTCAATTGCAATATTACTCATAAAAAAGGATCATTAAATGTAGTTCCAGATTGTTTGTTCAGGATCCCTTCTGATAATCTAGTTAATAACAACCATGAGAATGTTGATGTTTTAGCTTTGACTAATTTTGAGACACAGAAATTAGATATCCGTTTAGAAAACCTTGACCCTTTTTATTTAAAGATGCAACAAGATATTTTATCAAAACCTGAAAAATTTCCTAATTGGTGCGTTAAAAATAATTTTGTTTACAAGCACGTTCCCTTAAAAACTAAATTTAAATTTTGATTCCCTAGAAAATTTTAGTTCCAAAAAGTCAAGTTCAAGAAATAATTAGAAAACATCATGACCCTGTTGTAGCAGGTCACTTTGGATTTTTTAAGACCATTAGTAGAATTCAGGAAACTTATTATTGGAAAGAAATCAGAAAAGATGTAGCTAAATATATCAGATCTTGTGTAGTATGTGGGGAACAGAAGGCATCAAATGAAGCTAGAATGGGTTTAATGGATGCTGAGAAGTCTTGTAACTTTCCATTTCAAATTATTGCAGTAGATATTATCGGTCCTCTGCCTAGAAGTCGTTCTGGTTTTAGTCACTTGTTAGTTGTGGGCGATTGGTTTTCTAAGTATACAATATTACATCCTTTAAGAAAAGCTGAAGCAAGTAAGATTTGTCAGTTCATGGAAAAGGAGATATTTTTGGTACATGAAGTACCCCAATTTATTATCTGCGACAATGGTAGCCAGTTCACTGGAAAGGTTTTTAAGAAAATGGCCGAAAAATATGAAGTTCAGAAAATTTGGTTTAATGCTCGTTATCATCCCCAGACTAATTTTGTTGAAAGGTCGAATAGAGTAGTTGGTACAGCTATACGTAGCTATATTAAAGAGCATAGAGATTGGGATCAACACTTGTCAGAGATACAATTTGCTATTAATTCATCGGTTCATGAAGTTACACAGTTTAGTTCTAATTTTATGAATTTTGGTCGCAATGTTCCTATTACTGGAAAGTATTATGGTGAAATTATAGATACTGAAGATCTTGAACTTTTGTCCAGAGAGCGCGTTGAGTTTTGTGATAATTTAAAAGGACTTTCGGAGATTTATGAAAATGTTAAGAAAAAGCTACATCAAGCATATGAGAGAAATAAACGCCAATATAATTTGAGAAAACGTGATGTTCAGTTTAATGTCGGAGATAAAGTATGGAAGCGTAATAAGGTGTTGTCTGACGCATCAAATCAATTTGCTGCCAAATTGGCAAAGAAATATGTTCTATGTAAGATTTCTAAAAAGATTTCTCGATTAATATATCGGCTAGTTCATATTGACGGTTCTGATGCAGGCAAATGGCACATTAAGGATTTGAAACCTCATCTTGGTTCGAATTCTGACGTTTCCGTAGGCTCTGATAATTAGTTTTGAGTATTTTGTAAATTAAGTACTGTGTTACATATTTTTGAGGGAGGAAAATATTGATTGAAGATACGATTAAGTTTCGTAGTGAGGAAGTGTATTTGGGTACCCTAGTCATTTGCGAATTTCCCCTGTCTAAGACTGCAGTCGATTCCCCATTAGCTTATAGATATTGTTTAAGGTATGTAGTTTCGATATCTTCGATTTTTGAGTATGAGCAATTTAGTTATCATGTTTTAGTTGCCTTGTGAAGTCTTTGTAGATTAGTCCCTACTTATTTTGTCCCTTTCCTGATTTAGACTGACCGATGGTGACTCCAATTTTGGCGGATGATACACGAAAGATATCAAGCTTCTATAAAGAATCATTCCAAGGAACCCCTATTTGCACATAAAATGAATTTGTGTATGCTCATAAATACCTTTTGTAATGAATACCTGGTTGTTTCATAGCAACTTTCTCTTAAGTTAATATTTTTTACCACTTAGGTTAAAAGTTTGTTAGTAGAGATTTACAATGTAATCCTATGAATATATTCTTGTTTCTAATTAATTTGTAACTCGTAGTATTCATACTGCATAAATAAAATTTGTTTTTCCCCAAATTTTATTCTTTTAGGAGAGGGGTGGTGTAACGATTTTTTTTCTTAACCCTGATAGCAAGTAACGTTTTTAACAAAAAAATAATAAAATACTTGTAAGACCCTGTACAACTAAAAATAAATCAAATAATTATCCACATATAAAAAAACAGTATCGTCGAGGGAGCGATCCTCCGGTGTCTGCGTGTTGGGCGTTTTCCTTTGTCGCCTTGTCCACTGGACCACGGTACTTCGTGATAAAATTTGTTTCAACAAGTGTTGTTTAGAGTCGCTTTACGACGCGTTCCCCACCCAAGGTTTTCGTCGTCGCGCGGCTGTATTCAGACTGATCCAAGCTGCTTTGTTCAGTCAGGGAAACCCGCCGTCTCTTTTCAAATGCACGTAGCCGAGAGAGTCAGTTACATGCGGATTCTTGATGCAGTTTAACTTCTATATGGTAACCGAACTACCTTGGTTTTTGCTATAGCAAGTACTCGCTTTATAGCAGATTTTTGCATGTTTCCGAGAGCATTTTAACACCGTTATAATATGTGCTAATAAAATATATTAAAAACTTATTTTAACCAAGCATTACTGCTACTCAAAATGTTGTAAAACTTACAGAAATTGTACAGTGTTTTGTAACAGAGTTAGTTTCGTGAAAAATGCTGGTGTGATTAAAAAGGTGGACCATTGTTCATTACTGGTGAGTTTTCCTAATTTTTTTATTAGACTTTTTGCTGAAAACATAAACTTTTAATTCTATAGAAACTTAAAATACTATTCTGAAAATTGGTTAAACTGAAGAAACATAAAATACTATTCTGAAAATTGATTAAACTTAAACGCACTTCTAAGACAACAATGACTTTTTTAGACCATTTTATGGAGTTCGTTTTCGTGGATCCGTATATGTTTTGAAGCCCGTACATCACACATACTTTGAGCAGAAGCCCGTAATTGTTTAGTGAAGTAAAAGCCATTTTGTACTAGCCGATGTTACTGCTTTCTTTTTGTTTTGCTGTCCCGTTTTAAAATCTGTTTTGTTGAAGTAGCGACCACACTACCTACTCAAAATCTTTTGACGACTCAACCTCCAGCGTGGGATTTGGCAGATAAGATTTAATACTTATTTTTATTAACCATTTTATTTAACTGTGATATATTTCTTTTTTATAGCACTGGTTATCATTTGTTAATATTTTTGGTAAACCTATTTATTGCCCTTGTTAAGATCTGGCAACAATGCACCCTTGTTGAGTAGATGCGCATTTACCCCCCCAAGGTATTAATTTTTCTTAGGTCCCAAAAATATATTATAATTTTTTTGTTTTTAGCCAAATAGGTACATACTTTTTATTTAGGTACTTCGATAATTTTTTTTTGTGGCTTGATTTTATCGTCCGTGTATTTTCTTCTTACTTTTTATTAACATAAAATAATAAGATAAATTCTTTTATTGAAATAAAAAACCAACTCTTTATAAATAGAAATTAAATTACATTCTTGAGATAATAAAAATAAATAGTAACGAACATTCTGTGATAAGAAACAAGGATATAAAATAATATTTTTAATCGATAGCTATATAATTAAGTATTTAGGTTAAAAGATCCTTATATATTTATTTAAATTTCCTTCTTGCAATTCGTTTGCTGATAAAAAAAAATTAGAGACTATTTTTTTTAAAACCTTTTGCGTTTTAATCAAACATTCACCATCTTTATTAATACTTAGTGAATAATCTAAGGTTCACTAAGATCCCGACACATCCTTTCTATTTTACTTTTAAACTTGTATTGGCGTTAATTAATTAAAGTTAATTTATTTCACATGAATATTGTTGAGTTTTTTTGAGGTGAACACCACGACCTCAGCCCCAACTGAGCTACCGAGAGCATTTTAGTTTGTAACAAAAAACCGTTACACATTATAAAATTTTATAAAATAAGCCATAAACTGTCTTTATTTTAAGTCAAGTTTGACTTTCAAATAGAAACAAAAGCAAATTAAGTTCCTTGTCTTATGCCACTAAATTCTCCCCGTTAAATGGGAACTGCTTATCTTAAAGGTGCATCGCCATTAAACATAACATACAATTTTATTTTTATATGTATTTACGTTTTAAACTATTGTAAATATTCTTAGTTGCGCCACCTTTCTTTCTATGTGTCTGTAACCAATACTTATAAGTCAAATTATACTAAACGGATTTTTATGCAACCTAATTCCTGTGCTGGCTTTCGACTTTGTAGATTACGTTCAAGTTCCCCCTTTTCGAAGCGCAAGACCTCAAAAACAAATTCTTTGTTCAAGGTCAAACCTTACACGTAGGCCAGTGCATTTTGTGCCCACGCTAACTACAACGTTATTAAAAATGGTAATTGAAGACATACCATCTTGTAGTTTAGAAAAACCGGCCAGATCATTACTTTAGGTTCCGGTTACGGCTCCGATGGTTAGCCAACCAATTAAAATTGGGAGTGTGTCAGGTGCTTCCTACCCCTTTCCAGAGGGCTCTACAAGAAGACACCGTAAAACCCCCAATGATTCTTAAGGAGACGTCTTTAGTCATGATCGCACCCCCGGGTAGCTATTTTGGGTATTGAGCAATGTGACCATCCACATCAAACGCTTTGGGGTCAAATAGACAACTCAACAAGCGGTCGCGTGTTGTACGAAATGACTTGTCTCGACCAATGGCATGGTCGCCCGCTCTTCAGAGTTAGTGAATTTTAGATCTCTTCTTCTCCTGCCCTGTACCGCCTGAAGGTTTCTCGGTCGGATCGTAGGAGAAGCTTGCGCAATGGATGTCTTTTCGCATAGCACGTGACGGCGGAGCAAATTTAAAGCTTGCCATTGGCCAAAGCATGTGATAGAAATCATATCGTTCAAGACCCAGAATAGCTACCAAGATGGTTATATCTAACCAAACAAACTATGATGCTCCCATGTCCAGGTGTGCTTATGGTCACTGCATCCGGGCAGTCAGGCCAGATTCCCAGGATGCAGTAACCTTAGGTGTGCTTCCCAGAAATTAAGAAAAGCAGTAAAAGGGTTTTCAAAAATTAAAATTTTAGTCAAAATATGGCGTGGTATAAAATAAATGATAATTGAGTCAGGAGTTGACAAATTAAGTTTTTTTGTTTTAATATGTTAAACGCTACTTGGTGTACTGACAATAATCTACCATTAAATACGTCCAAATGTTTTCTTTGGAGTATGGTGCGATTGTCTGGTGTCCCATAACATCTGGAATTAGTGCAGATGAGACTTCTAAAATACCTTTCTTTTAAAACTGACGGTGTGTACCCGCGAATTGGTTTTCCTCACAGTGAACTTATAACGAGACATTAAATTGGCACACTGGAGAATAGAAGAATCAATTCTTGTAAATTATCATTATATATTTTTTTCTCTTTTCCCTTATTCATTAAAATTGTTATTGTTGCCAATTCAAAGTTTTATGATTTGTTATTTCAATCTGTATTTAGGTCGTTTTTAAGATTAAAATTTTTCTTTTTTTTTTGTTGATTTTGAGGTTTCGTTAAGTTTTTATTTTTGTATTAAATTTTCACTCTCTACAAATTTAGTTTTAAGAAAATTACGAGGAAAATTATTATAATTTTTCATTTTTTCCCATTCTGTAATTGCATCGGTTTGGCTGTTGAATAGTGTAAAATAAATAAATAAATTAATAAGAGGGTGTGGCATATTTAGTTTTCATGTATACCTGAAATAAATAAATACTGCGGTGAAAAACAGACCCATTTAATCACTAGTGCGTTTTCATGTATTTTTTTCTAATTTAATTTTCAATTATTTTTTACTTAAAATAATATTATTACTTAAGAACGTTTTTAATATTTATTACGCCATATCGCACTTAAAAATGTGTTTTTATAAAACATTTAATCGTGTGAACTTAGGCGCTCAATAATAGGCAGATAATCTTTTTTGCGCTTAATAGTTGGGCAAGAAATGGGTAAAACACACGTTAGATGTTTTTAAATTTTAAACTGCGTGTGGTAGTCATTAATTTATTATAAACATGAACACTGACCTGCCGAAGTCAGTAATTGAAAATGGTAAAACTTATTGCACAAATTGTGCGTGCACATAATTATTTTATTCAAGTATATGTGCATCTCAAAAGTGGAAATATACCTATGTCTGGTAAAATTTAGAATTTGATACACACTTTTGCCATAATCAAAAACCGCAACAAAGTTTTTGCTACAAGAAACTGGTTTGGCACCAAGGGGTCATTGATAAATTTCAGATTTTACAATTTAATACAACCAGGTGCTGTTGTGCATGTTAAAATATTCCCAAATGCAAATAAGATTAAAGAAATATTTAATATTAGGGAAATACAAATATTGTTCAAATTATACCCATTTGTAATGACGTCATTTTTGTTTATCTTTGTTTAGTATATTATAAACAGCGGTGACAATAAACTTTAAAAAAAAAGTAGTGTCTAAGATTTAAATAGGTAGGTAATTGGTTATGTGAAGTATCCGTCACTGTCAATCAAAAAAACATTGATTGGCAAAATATCTACGTCATACGTTTTTTCTCACCTGGTGACGTCATTTCAAATGCGTATAATTTAGACTATACTTTTTCATAGTCAACAAGAACGTTTGTATGCAAACTTAGACTACTGATATTTTATCTAAGCACACCGCTGGGCCTAGTCTATTAAAACTGATCGATTGTTCCGTATAAATTTATGTTATGCAAGCACCACGCATCGCTCGATAGGGTGGGCTTTTCTTTTCTTGAGGCATAACTTTTTGTCTTTGAGGGATGAAGTTTTTTAAGGGTTGTATTTCGTCTACGTTTTAAACCAATGGCTGACGATATGGACGTCGAAAACATTAAAATTGACGGTCGAGAAATCTCTACGTTAGCCCAGATAGGAATTATAATTTATTAATTTCCCATGTCACTGGTCTAAACGATGCAATTTTTGTATTCTCTGTAGGTGTAAGAAATAATCAAAATAAAGGATATGAACGGCATAGAAACTAACGTTAAAGAAAATATTATATAAATATGACACAACTATTCTATCCAATTTGCAGCGCTTTTAGACTTGTTCCTAACTACAAATCCTAACTTGTACACAATTCAAGTAGATCCCCCACTTGGTTCATCCGATCATAAACTTATAAGAACAAAATGCGAAATGTTCATACCGCCAAGCCAACAATCACTTCCTCGTAAAATGTGGCACTATAAATCGGCAAAATGGAATGACCTTAAACAGTTTTACCTGGATTTTTCATGGCAAGAGGTTTGCTTTAAAACAGCTGATCCCACTATTTGCTGTAATGAAATAACAAAAGTAATCTTATCTGGAATGGATGCATATATCCCACATACAATAAAACGAAGAGCTAATGCAAAACCTTGGTTCAACAGCCAGTGTCAAACGGCTGTACAGAAAAAACACAACCTTATAACCTTTGGAAACGACAACAAACCGCTCAAAACCACGCAGAATTTATAGAAGCCAGAAATAGTTGTAAAATTACTATTGACGCCGCCAAAGAAACATACAATCAAAGAATAAAAAACAGGTTGCTGAATTGTCCAAGTAGTTCTAGGTCCTTTTGGTCTCTTGCAAAAGCCGTTGGATCAAACTTCACCAAGTCATCCATACCACCACTTACAGATAAAAATACTCACTTAGCCACAACATCAGAGGAAAAAGCCAATATGCTGGCCAAAATCTTTTCCTCCAACTCAAACCTAACAGTGCCAAATGGAAAAACTCCACCGTTCATTGAAAGGGTTTCCCACAGTATGCCAGAGGTACCCTTTTGTCACAGAGAAATACGAAAATCCCTTAAAAAGTTGGATACAAACAAAGCAATGGGCCCAGATGGCATTCCCGCGATAGTACTCAAAAATTGTGGTAGCGAACTCACCCCAACTTTCGCAAAATTATTCAATTTATCTTATAGGCAAGGAGTATATCCATCATCATGGAAGTCTGCCGCAGTACAACCCATTCCAAAGAAAGGAAAAAAGACAGATCCGTTAAACTATAGACCAATTGCTATACTTCCGGTGATATCAAAATTAATGGAAAGAGTTGTGAACAATCACCTAACCAAGTACTTGGAAAAGTACAAAATTATCAACGACAAGCAATACGGATTTCGAAAATATAGGTCAACTGGCGATTTACTTACATACGTCACTCACTTATGGCAAAAAGCGATTGAGTTGCGAGGTGAAACAAGAACAATTGCCTTGGATATATCTAAAGCATTCGATAAAGTCTGGCATGAAAATCTGCTCAACAAGCTCAAAGCAACGGGATTGTCGCCGAGACTTTGCACTTGGTTTGAAAGTTACCTTAAGGATAGATCCATTTATGTTGCACTGGATGGCCGGAACTTCAACTCTTACCAAATAAATGCTGGTGTGCCACAGGGAGCAATCCTTTCGCCAACACTTTTTCTGATTTACATAAATGACCTCATAGATAAAACAGTAAATCCACTTTATTGCTTTGCAGATGATGGCAATGTAGTCTCCTCAGTCATACCACCCACATGTCTCTTCGCACGTGAATTCCATTACCTAGCGAAATATCACAGATAAATAACGACTTGGAGATAATAGAGGACTGGGGCAACAAAAACATTGTACAGTTCAACGCGCAGAAAACCCAAGCAGCCCTGTTTTCAAAAAAGACCAGCACCGTGCTATTTCGTACAAGATATCTGTATACACCAAGCCAACTGCTGACACTCTACAAAGCCCAGATTCGACCAACTATGGAGTACTGCTCACATATATGGAGTGCGGCACCCAAACATACCTTAATGCTTTTGAACACCGTGCAAAAACGAGCTATCAAGCTGATCAATGACCCCGCACTTACCCGTAGCTTGGATAGTCTCGAACATCGAAGAACTGTGGGCGATCTATCTCTCTTCTACAGGTATTATCACGGAAAATGCTCTGAAGAGTTGGCACGTATGATCCCCCCGGGAGTAGCACCTACTAGGCGAACACGTCAAACAGACGGTAACCATCAATTTATTGTCAAAATAGAGGCACCAAGAACCTCATTATATCAGAATTCATATCTCTGGAGAACAGCATCGCTGTGGAATAAACTCCCTGCGACAGTTTTCCCTGCAGGTTACAACCTGAACCGTTTCAAAACCAACACACACCAACATTTCCGCGCACTTGCCGCTACTCGAGCGTGATAGGGACCTCCTTGCGAGTGCGCATACCCGTAAAAAAAAAATATACCAAACAAAAAGGGAAACATAAACGCAGAACTACAACCTGAAATAAGCCAACCGTAAATAAAGAAAGCATTAAAGAAAATGAAAAATAACAAATCACCTGGAAAAGACGGAATAAGGGCAAGAATGCACAAGTACGGTGTTAAAGCTGTAGTTAATACCCTCAATGTTCTTCTGAATATAATGCTAAAAGAAAAAATAATCTCATACAACTGGAAATAATTCATACCCATTATCCTACACAAGAAAGGCGATAAAGCAGACCTAAAAAACTGTCGACCTATAACACTCCTTAATATAAGCTTTTCACGAAAATATTAACAGATAGACTAACAACAAGATTTAACGGAGATCAGTCAACAGAACAAGCAGGCTTCAGAAACGGTTTCAGTACAGTTGACCACCTATTAACCATAAATCCTAATAGAACGAGCCAACGAATACAACATTTCACTAAATATTGCCTGTATAGACTTGTAAAAAGCTTTCGATAGCATCGAGCACTGAGCAGTAAAAGCATGTTTAATTATTAGTCGAATAGATCACAGATACACATACTTCTTGGCCAATATATATAGCGAAGCAACTACATCAATCAAAATCCACGAAGGAACCAATCCACAAAAGAAGAGGTGTCAGACAGGGTGATACAGTATCCCTTAAACTATTTCGTCAGGAGATTTTGTATAATTTTTAACACCCCGTATCTCAAAAGTTAAGACGTTTAGGATGTTTATATAAAGTTTTTTTTTAAATGAACCCAAGAATAAATACCTTCTTGAATATTAGCATCTTATTTAATAACACGCTGTATATCAACAAACTGTGTAGGCTTAGTCTCTGAGGACCAATGACCGTAGGGTGACTTGACGGAACGGTGACTTGACGAGACGGTGACGTGACGAAGCTGTGATGTGACGGGACGGGTATGTGACGGTAGCAATACGTATAGTGGCGCCTTAGGCTTAAAATATTCTTATGCTATCATGCTATCTGGAAGTGCTGTCGCATTGCAGAGCCAGTTGAACATCTTAGGAGTCACTGCAGAGACCAACATGTCTTGGCACAGTCACGTGGCAGATATAGCTAAAAGGGCGTCCCAAAAGCTTGGGGTGCTATTTCGTACAAGATATCTGTATACACCAAGCCAACTGCTGACACTCTACAAAGCCCAGATTCGACCAACTATGGAGTACTGCTCACATATATGGAGTGCGGCACCCAAACATACCTTAATGCTTTTGAACACCGTGCAAAAACGAGCTATCAAGCTGATCAATGACCCCGCACTTACCCGTAGCTTGGATAGTCTCGAACATCGAAGAACTGTGGGCGATCTATCTCTCTTCTACAGGTATTATCACGGAAAATGCTCTGAAGAGTTGGCACGTATGATCCCCCCGGGAGTAGCACCTACTAGGCGAACACGTCAAACAGACGGTAACCATCAATTTATTGTCAAAATAGAGGCACCAAGAACCTCATTATATCAGAATTCATATCTCTGGAGAACAGCATCGCTGTGGAATAAACTCCCTGCGACAGTTTTCCCTGCAGGTTACAACCTGAACCGTTTCAAAACCAACACACACCAACATTTCCGCGCACTTGCCGCTACTCGAGCGTAATAGGGACCTCCTTGCGAGTGCGCATACCCGTAAAAAAAAAATATACCAAACAAAAAGGGAAACATAAACGCAGAACTACAACCTGAAATAAGCCAACCGTAAATAAAGAAAGCATTAAAGAAAATGAAAAATAACAAATCACCTGGAAAAGACGGAATAAGGGCAAGAATGCACAAGTACGGTGTTAAAGCTGTAGTTAATACCCTCAATGTTCTTCTGAATATAATGCTAAAAGAAAAAATAATCTCATACAACTGGAAATAATTCATACCCATTATCCTACACAAGAAAGGCGATAAAGCAGACCTAAAAAACTGTCGACCTATAACACTCCTTAATATAAGCTTTTCACGAAAATATTAACAGATAGACTAACAACAAGATTTAACGGAGATCAGTCAACAGAACAAGCAGGCTTCAGAAACGGTTTCAGTACAGTTGACCACCTATTAACCATAAATCCTAATAGAACGAGCCAACGAATACAACATTTCACTAAATATTGCCTGTATAGACTTGTAAAAAGCTTTCGATAGCATCGAGCACTGAGCAGTAAAAGCATGTTTAATTATTAGTCGAATAGATCACAGATACACATACTTCTTGGCCAATATATATAGCGAAGCAACTACATCAATCAAAATCCACGAAGGAACCAATCCACAAAAGAAGAGGTGTCAGACAGGGTGATACAGTATCCCTTAAACTATTTCGTCAGGAGATTTTGTATAATTTTTAACACCCCGTATCTCAAAAGTTAAGACGTTTAGGATGTTTATATAAAGTTTTTTTTTAAATGAACCCGAGAATAAATACCTTCTTGAATATTAGCATCTTATTTAATAACACGCTGTATATCAACAAACTGTGTAGGCTTAGTCTCTGAGGACCAATGACCGTAGGGTGACTTGACGGAACGGTGACTTGACGAGACGGTGACGTGACGGAGCTGTGATGTGACGGGACGGGTATGTGACGGTAGCAATACGTATAGTGGCGCCTTAGGCTTAAAATATTCTTATATTGAAATCAATTAACGTGTTCACACTATACCTTTTACGGTGTAGTGTGAATGCATCCATTGCTTTCAATGTAAAAATATTTTACGTGTCGGTGATGGTAAGGTGACGGGACGGTGACGTGACGGTGCCGGGAATGTCCGGTCAGAATAAAATGAGGCGAAAAAGAAGAGATGGCTTCAATTAGCGCTATCTTTTTCTGTCCAGTGGCGTGTTATAATTTTTTAATTCATCATTATTAGGTATTAATTTTATATTTTACTCCTCCTAAGCCCTTTTATGCCGGAAAACTCCATACCTTATTTTTCTTTAAAAAATAAATATTTTTTTAAAGTTCTTATACTTATTATGTTATATAAGTACCTACCTTTTTCATTAGGTAGGTGCGTACAAATCTAGAAACCTAAAAAAAACCAATTGACTTTCTAAAAATTGCAAAAATCCAAAACCATTCGTTATATCTTCAAAATATATACAGGGTGTCTCTAAAAGGTATGTAAAAAATCTTAGCACATATTCCTGAGGTCAAAATAAGTCGATTTAAAGCAACTTACCTTAGTCCGAAATTGCTGTGTTTCAGAGATACAGGGTGGTAAATTTAAAAATTAATTAATAAAAATTTCATGAGCGAAATTGCCGAAAAGCAACAAACTTGAATAAAGCTTTGAGAACAATAGTCAGTAGAAAACTGGGCGTTGGACATTTTGCCAGTGTAAAACACTCTAGTGAAATATTCATTCAAAATGATTTCAGTATTCCGTTGCGGCATCGAACACTAAAAACGGAAATATCTCGAAAACGATTTACTTTAGCGCATGTTAACAAGAGTACCTTTTTGGCTTAAAAAGATTCAGGAAAATATTTTTTTCACAAAAAAAGTTAAAAGTTACACTGAGAACAAAGTTATAGCCGTTTTAAACTATAAAAAGAGCATTGTGAAGCGCCCTCTAACGGCCACAGTGAAAAGGTATCCATATTTAGGTTTCGCATCCCAAAAAACCCCCGAGTACCAATTTTTAAAGTAATGCGTTGAGAAATGTTCAAAAATTTTAAGACAATCGATTTTTAATTTTTAAATTTACCACCCTGTATATCTGAAACGGATTTTGACCTCAGGAATATGTGCTAAGATTTTGTACAGACCTTTTAGAGACACCCTGTATAACTCCACACAGTTTTTTTGAATTTTAGAATGTGTATGAAAGGTGCCTAGTCATCCTGTTTGAGCCCAGCGATAACAATAGAAGCCCAATAAAAGGGCCTGAATTGTGAACAGGCCGTAGTCTAATTGAGCCAGCGGTAGGAATAGAAACCCAATAAAAGGATGTGAATTAGGAACGGGCTGGAGTCGATTTCGTTAAACGTACCAGACGAGTACCGTGTTTTCTTGTGATATTAAAATTTTGATCATGGTACATTTGCTACAAATGAAGTAAGACAAAAGTGCTGCAAATAGAGGGAGATAGATTGAGTTGAACCATTTCTTTTGCACCTTATTTTATTCTGGCCGGACAGTACGTATAGCCTAAGGCGATGCCGGTGCCAAAAAATAAATATACTAACAAAATACTCTTATTTTAAGCTGTCAAATTTTCTTTCAGCTCGACAAAAGGCAAGTGACTCTTATCCACCCAAGTTCAACACTGCACGGCCAACAGCCTCAATACGTGATCTTCACTGAGGTCGTGCAAACCTCCAAGTGCTACCTCAGAGGACTAACAACCATCGAAGGCGACTGGATGCACGACGTGGCCCCTGAGTATTTGAAGACGCATAATTTTAGGTATACGAATGGAAGCTGATGGGAAAAAGGTATGCTCAGCTAGGAATTTAACTGTATAAATGAAGAGGATCTTGCAAGTGAGCATTTTTATTAACTAAAAAATAAGTACTTTGTTTCTCTGCATTAACGTGACGTGGATAAAGAAAGAGAGAGTGGGTATTTTTTTTTCTAGTTCACTGTCTATGAACAGCTCGTAAAATATCTACGGACAAGACTAGAGGGGACAGTACCTCAGGCGATTTTTTTTTAATTTGAGTAGAGTCGTGATTTTCTTGGTTTTGTATTTGTATTTCTACGTGGTGTATAAATATGATTTACGCACTCCCCTTTTTCTTACGCCGGGATGCACGGTCGTCACCTTGTCGGTTCTGAACGATCGAAATTATTTTATGGTTGTAATTTTGACAAATTGATGCTGAAAGTTACGAAATGTCAACTAGCGTTTAAAAAATGTGATTTTGAAAGGTACAGTCGCCTCCAAAAATCGCATATCGTTTTTCTCCTCATAAGCAAATAACTTGAAAAATTGATATTTTAAGAGTGTGTGTACGTAATTGGCTTAAAGCATTTTATTATTTGACATAATTTTTTCATAAAAATTTAACTAAATTATTATTATATCAATATAGATCAATCACTATCAAATTTTGCAACGTTTTTTTACCATGCACTGATACTCTTTGTCTTAGTCTTTATATTAACTATTTTCAAATGCATAGTTTAAAACGGATTGATTTTTATGCTTTGAAACCGGTGGCTTGTGCCACACGTTAAATAAATTACGTCGATCAATCTCATGCGCCAACGCTGAAACAATAAATCATAGCTAATACTCCTGTAAGAACCGGCAGCTGAATGTAGCACAAATACAACTTTTGATACATGGTTGAAATAATGAAGTCACAAAAGCAATTGATACATAATGATATGGACTTTTTTAGTCCAATATATGTAATACATATTTAAAAAAATTATAATAATTCAATACACAACTTTCATCTAATTTTTTTAATGAACTAATTTATATATATATATATATATATATATATATATATATATATATATATATATATATATATATATATATATATACATATTTATCGGTTTCACAACGTTCTACGTCTTCCGATACCCAATCTCCACTCGTTTCTGTTTGCCCATAATTCATCATCTAGGCCTCTTATTCTTATTTCACTGTCTATTCCTTCTCTCCAGCTTCTCCTTGGCCGTCCTCGTTTTCTTCGGCCAGTTGGTTTCCATTCTAGTATTTGTTTAGGTAGTCTTTCATCATTCATTCTTTGTACATGTCCGTACCACACCAGTTGTTTTGTTCTTATATCATTCAATAAAGTACGTTCACCCACTGTCATAATTTCTCTTATTCTTTGATTTGTAACTCTTTCTCTTTTTGATTTCCCTGCTGCTTTTCTCCAATAGTCCATCTCCGTAGCGGAAAGCATTTTTTCTGTTCTATGCTTGATTGGCCATACTTCTGAGCCGTATGTTATAATACTTTTTACAATGGTGTTATATGTAAGCTTTTTGTTATGTTTTGATATACTTTGGTCCCAAATTATTCCATTTAATAAAGTTATTGCTTTTCTTCCTTGTACGTTTCGATCTTTTATAGCTTTGTCTAGTGTTCCGTCAGCTGTAATTTTTAGACCTAAGTATTTATACTCATTACAGGACTGAATTCGCTGCCCGGTATTTAAGATTAGATCCTGTTTCATTCCACCGATACACATACACTCTGTCTTATTGACATTCACCTCTAGTCCCCACTTATTGTACTCTTCTATTAGTTTTCGTGTCATATATTCGAGGTCGTCATAATCCTGAGCCACTACTATCTGATCATCGGCGAAACATAAAGTATACAAGGTGGTTTCGTCCAACGGAATTCCCATGTTTTGGCATTTTCTTTTCCATACTTTAAGGACTTGTTCCAAGTATATCTTGAAGAGCGTAGGCGAGATACAGCAACCTTGTTTAAGACCTTTATTTACTTGAAAGCCTTTGGTTAGTTTTGCTTTTATTTTAACTTTTGACTTACTATTGCGGTTTATCTCTTGGCCTTAATTAGTTGTACGCTTATGTTTGTGTTTTCCAACGCTTTCCAAAGTAGATTTAGTGGTATACTATCATATGCTTCTGCAAATCGACGTAAAGCAGATGCAACTCTTGTCCGTATGCCATTTTCTTTTCAATAACTTGGGTTATATAAAAGAGATGATCTGAAGTCGATCTACCTGCCCTGAAACCAGCTTGTTCTTCTGCCTCCATGTCTTTATATTCGCTCTCCACTTTATTTCTTATTATTTTACCGTATATTTTGCTTAGCGTACTAGTCACAGATATACCTCTATGATTGTCACATATATCTTTCCTTCCTTTTTTGTGTATTGTGGATATATATGACGTTTTCCACTCAGTTGGTACTACAGTTCCATTTAAATATTTTTGGAAAAGATTCCGTAATCTCCAAAACAGTTCTTCAGTGCCATATTTAATAAGTTCGGCTGGGATATTTCCGGGTCTGGCAGATTTTTGGCCTCAGAGATTGTGAGGGGTACTGGAGATCCCATCGTTCTAATTATATTGTCTCTTGCGTCTCACTTGAATTCTACTCTATCTTCAGTTAAAAGTTTTTTAAAATGCTCATCCCATTCTTTGTCTGGTATTGGTGAAATGATATCTCTGCATGTTTCTTTTTTAATCGATCTTATAGTTTTCCAGCTTTCGATACTTCTCCTACCTCCTAAGTAAGAATCTATTTTCTGGCACTTTTGCGTCAACGAATGATTTTTATTATCACTGATCATTCTTCTCACCTTTGATTGCGCGATTTTGTATTCTTGTCTGCTTCTATCTGTCTTTTGGGATAAGTAGGTGTGATATAATTTCCTTTTTTCCTCTTTTTTTCTTTCAATCTCAGCATCCCACCAGTATGGTTTTCTTCTTTTAAAAGTTTCTTCCACTAATCCTAGTGCATCTTTTGCAGCTTGGTGGATGCTTAATGTAATACATTCGTATTCCTCATCTGGGGTTTCACCTGAACTTGTATTAAGTTTTTCGTTCAGTCTCTTTTTGTATAAGTTTTTTACGCTGTCATGTTCTAGGCTTAGTAGATTATATTTACAGTGATCAATTTCTTCAATCACTGTATCATCAAGATGTTGTTGATAAGGAAAGAGAATTTTGGACTCCAGATCAGTGATCACTTCCGCATGTTGATCCACGCTTTGTTCTGACATCTTAAATTTATAGTTTTTTCTTTTGTTTAGTGATAAGATAATCAATGACGGATTTCAGGTTTTGTGAAGGTTTGGTCCAGGTATATTTGTGTATTTCCTTATGTTGAAAAAAACCGTTTTGGATTTTTAGGTCTAATTGATCACATACTGTAATTAGCCGGTTTCCATTGTCATTAACCACATTTTCTCCATATTGGCCAACTGTCAGATCATTAACTCTGTTACCGGTTCTACTATTTAAATCTCCCAATATGACAATTTCTCTAGATGTACTTACTGCTGATATTTCATTGTGCATTTCTTCAAAAAAATTGTCTTTCACGGCTACATTTGCATCGTCGTTATACGCATAGATTCCAAAAATCGTAAGTCTCATTCCTTTTATTGTTATATTCATTTTTCATTTTTTTATTTCACTGGATGCACGACGTGGCCCCTGAGTATTTGAAGACGCATAATTTTAGGTATACGAATGGAAGCTGATGGGAAAAAGGTATGCTCAGCTAGGAATTTAACTGTATAAATGAAGAGGATCTTGCAAGTGAGCATTTTTATTAACTAAAAAATAAGTACTTTGTTTCTCTGCATTAACGTGACGTGGATAAAGAAAGAGAGAGTGGGTATTTTTTTTTCTAGTTCACTGTCTATGAACAGCTCGTAAAATATCTACGGACAAGACTAGAGGGGACAGTACCTCAGGCGATTTTTTTTTAATTTGAGTAGAGTCGTGATTTTCTTGGTTTTGTATTTGTATTTCTACGTGGTGTATAAATATGATTTACGCACTCCCCTTTTTCTTACGCCGGGATGCACGGTCGTCACCTTGTCGGTTCTGAACGATCGAAATTATTTTATGGTTGTAATTTTGACAAATTGATGCTGAAAGTTACGAAATGTCAACTAGCGTTTAAAAAATGTGATTTTGAAAGGTACAGTCGCCTCCAAAAATCGCATATCGTTTTTCTCCTCATAAGCAAATAACTTGAAAAATTGATATTTTAAGAGTGTGTGTACGTAATTGGCTTAAAGCATTTTATTATTTGACATAATTTTTTCATAAAAATTTAACTAAATTATTATTATATCAATATAGATCAATCACTATCAAATTTTGCAACGTTTTTTTACCATGCACTGATACTCTTTGTCTTAGTCTTTATATTAACTATTTTCAAATGCATAGTTTAAAACGGATTGATTTTTATGCTTTGAAACCGGTGGCTTGTGCCACACGTTAAATAAATTACGTCGATCAATCTCATGCGCCAACGCTGAAACAATAAATCATAGCTAATACTCCTGTAAGAACCGGCAGCTGAATGTAGCACAAATACAACTTTTGATACATGGTTGAAATAATGAAGTCACAAAAGCAATTGATACATAATGATATGGACTTTTTTAGTCCAATATATGTAATACATATTTAAAAAAATTATAATAATTCAATACACAACTTTCATCTAATTTTTTTAATGAACTAATTTATATATATATATATATATATATATATATATATATATATATATATATATATATATATACATATTTATCGGTTTCACAACGTTCTACGTCTTCCGATACCCAATCTCCACTCGTTTCTGTTTGCCCATAATTCATCATCTAGGCCTCTTATTCTTATTTCACTGTCTATTCCTTCTCTCCAGCTTCTCCTTGGCCGTCCTCGTTTTCTTCGGCCAGTTGGTTTCCATTCTAGTATTTGTTTAGGTAGTCTTTCATCATTCATTCTTTGTACATGTCCGTACCACACCAGTTGTTTTGTTCTTATATCATTCAATAAAGTACGTTCACCCACTGTCATAATTTCTCTTATTCTTTGATTTGTAACTCTTTCTCTTTTTGATTTCCCTGCTGCTTTTCTCCAATAGTCCATCTCCGTAGCGGAAAGCATTTTTTCTGTTCTATGCTTGATTGGCCATACTTCTGAGCCGTATGTTATAATACTTTTTACAATGGTGTTATATGTAAGCTTTTTGTTATGTTTTGATATACTTTGGTCCCAAATTATTCCATTTAATAAAGTTATTGCTTTTCTTCCTTGTACGTTTCGATCTTTTATAGCTTTGTCTAGTGTTCCGTCAGCTGTAATTTTTAGACCTAAGTATTTATACTCATTACAGGACTGAATTCGCTGCCCGGTATTTAAGATTAGATCCTGTTTCATTCCACCGATACACATACACTCTGTCTTATTGACATTCACCTCTAGTCCCCACTTATTGTACTCTTCTATTAGTTTTCGTGTCATATATTCGAGGTCGTCATAATCCTGAGCCACTACTATCTGATCATCGGCGAAACATAAAGTATACAAGGTGGTTTCGTCCAACGGAATTCCCATGTTTTGGCATTTTCTTTTCCATACTTTAAGGACTTGTTCCAAGTATATCTTGAAGAGCGTAGGCGAGATACAGCAACCTTGTTTAAGACCTTTATTTACTTGAAAGCCTTTGGTTAGTTTTGCTTTTATTTTAACTTTTGACTTACTATTGCGGTTTATCTCTTGGCCTTAATTAGTTGTACGCTTATGTTTGTGTTTTCCAACGCTTTCCAAAGTAGATTTAGTGGTATACTATCATATGCTTCTGCAAATCGACGTAAAGCAGATGCAACTCTTGTCCGTATGCCATTTTCTTTTCAATAACTTGGGTTATATAAAAGAGATGATCTGAAGTCGATCTACCTGCCCTGAAACCAGCTTGTTCTTCTGCCTCCATGTCTTTATATTCGCTCTCCACTTTATTTCTTATTATTTTACCGTATATTTTGCTTAGCGTACTAGTCACAGATATACCTCTATGATTGTCACATATATCTTTCCTTCCTTTTTTGTGTATTGTGGATATATATGACGTTTTCCACTCAGTTGGTACTACAGTTCCATTTAAATATTTTTGGAAAAGATTCCGTAATCTCCAAAACAGTTCTTCAGTGCCATATTTAATAAGTTCGGCTGGGATATTTCCGGGTCTGGCAGATTTTTGGCCTCAGAGATTGTGAGGGGTACTGGAGATCCCATCGTTCTAATTATATTGTCTCTTGCGTCTCACTTGAATTCTACTCTATCTTCAGTTAAAAGTTTTTTAAAATGCTCATCCCATTCTTTGTCTGGTATTGGTGAAATGATATCTCTGCATGTTTCTTTTTTAATCGATCTTATAGTTTTCCAGCTTTCGATACTTCTCCTACCTCCTAAGTAAGAATCTATTTTCTGGCACTTTTGCGTCAACGAATGATTTTTATTATCACTGATCATTCTTCTCACCTTTGATTGCGCGATTTTGTATTCTTGTCTGCTTCTATCTGTCTTTTGGGATAAGTAGGTGTGATATAATTTCCTTTTTTCCTCTTTTTTTCTTTCAATCTCAGCATCCCACCAGTATGGTTTTCTTCTTTTAAAAGTTTCTTCCACTAATCCTAGTGCATCTTTTGCAGCTTGGTGGATGCTTAATGTAATACATTCGTATTCCTCATCTGGGGTTTCACCTGAACTTGTATTAAGTTTTTCGTTCAGTCTCTTTTTGTATAAGTTTTTTACGCTGTCATGTTCTAGGCTTAGTAGATTATATTTACAGTGATCAATTTCTTCAATCACTGTATCATCAAGATGTTGTTGATAAGGAAAGAGAATTTTGGACTCCAGATCAGTGATCACTTCCGCATGTTGATCCACGCTTTGTTCTGACATCTTAAATTTATAGTTTTTTCTTTTGTTTAGTGATAAGATAATCAATGACGGATTTCAGGTTTTGTGAAGGTTTGGTCCAGGTATATTTGTGTATTTCCTTATGTTGAAAAAAACCGTTTTGGATTTTTAGGTCTAATTGATCACATACTGTAATTAGCCGGTTTCCATTGTCATTAACCACATTTTCTCCATATTGGCCAACTGTCAGATCATTAACTCTGTTACCGGTTCTACTATTTAAATCTCCCAATATGACAATTTCTCTAGATGTACTTACTGCTGATATTTCATTGTGCATTTCTTCAAAAAAATTGTCTTTCACGGCTACATTTGCATCGTCGTTATACGCATAGATTCCAAAAATCGTAAGTCTCATTCCTTTTATTGTTATATTCATTTTAATTAGCCTTTGATTGACTGCTTACCAGTTGGTGATAAATTTTCTAAATCTTTTGTTGACCAAAATAGATACTCCTTGTTGAGCATGTTTTTCTTTTGCCACTCCGCTATAGAAATGGTCATATTGTCCTAGGTTTTCAGATCCTTTTCCTTTCTTTTTCGTTTCTGTTAGTAGAGCAAGGTCTACTTTCATTCTGCTGCACTCATGTACTATTTCATTAACTTTTCGACCCATTCCTTGCACGTTCCATGTACCAAAAATCATATTCCTGTTTCTTTGCTTGGTTCGTCTTAGGTCAAAATTAAAGACACTAACCCATATTTATAATATGCATAAAATCACCATGTAAACTTTGGTCTACCAACTTGTAGCACTAGAAAATCGCTATGACTTGTTGTCGTGGCAAACGACGAGTTAGTTGATCGATTTTCTGCATTGGGGTTTACTAGTAAGGTAATTGGGCACTTTTTTAAGACTTAGTGGTTATGATAGAAAATAGTTCGATATTAAGGTTTTGATCGTTTAAATTATACAAGCTGACCACTGTGCGACGCCGACGGCAGAATATTTGACTCAATATTAGGTATCGAGAGGTTTATAGATTTAAAACAGAGTCTTTTTGTGTATTCATTTGGTATAATTGCATTTTAGTTAATCGATTTAATGTTCTAAATGCAAAAAAACTTTATCCATTGGGTAGATACCAATTTTTCTCTTTTTGATTCCACCGGTATTCTACAGGGTAGCGACTTTAAATGCAATACTGCCTCTAGCGTGTTAATATTTGGTTTTGTTTTATCGCAAAAATTTTTTTTGGTCGGTCGCCCGAAAAAGTACAGACACAATTTTTTTTAGATAGGATAACCTTACTTGTGGTACCTCGTTCGAGAGCTTATAAAAAAGAAAAACAACAAAATTTTTCGACGTCAATTAAAATATAATTTTTTTTGTTTTTTGAGTTTGCTTTGAAATTTTGATTGACATATTTAAAAAAATATATTAAGTTGTTTTTATTTTTCAGAATTGTTAAAATAGGGTATCACTAGTAGAAAATTGAAAAAAAAAGAGATTAGAATTGACGTATGGCTAAAAAAATTAATCCATTGTTTTTCTTTTTTATAACATTTCGAATGAGGTATCACAAGTGTGTTTATCCCATCGGAAAATAAAAGTTGTACGCCAGTAGACCCCTTTCCGACCAAACATTTTTTGCTTTAGAAATAAAGCTCGTAAAAAACTAACTTAACATGTTTCTCTTTTTTTCCCAAGAACGAAATATTAACCCATTTAAAGTCGTCACCCTGTATATCCCTAAAAATATGGCGCGTACATTTTTCATTTAAGAATTATACAACTTGCCACTGGCTTTTTTCTTGATTTAATATTTTAATTTTTATTGATTTTTATCTCTTAATATGTTATACATAGATACATACGACTATGTTTTAATTTAAGTGGGTTTATTTATTTATGTTTTTATGAAATTATCATGACAGTTTAATGTGCCTTTTTTTTTGTCTTATTAATAATAAGCTAACAAAGCATCCCAATACCCTGCGTCAGTTGTATAGCTGCGACAAGGGTAGAATATCGCCGCTGCACTGGGCCGAATGCTTTCAATAGTCAAGTTCTGCTGTTCAAAACGAGGTGGTTGTAGAAAACACTTATTAGTTAAAATAAACCTATCTGGTTTTTGAATTTTGAGGAGATGGTTTGGTCAATTAGAAGTCCAAATATGTCAATAACTCAGTTTTGTTTTTCTTGCAGTTACTGCCATTTTGTTTTCGACAGCAGAATTTTTTACTTGTCTTCGATGCGTTAAGTTTATACCTTTGCTTTTGAACTTTTTTTAACTAATAATAAATTAGAATTTGTTACGGATATAGTCCTGGCCATAGGTGCTTGTGTGACATATCCAACCTCTTTATTTATCATATGCATAATGACAGCAAAAAAAATTCTGGGTAACGGATTTTAAGTTTTTTTACCTGTTTATTTTTATCTCAACCTAATCTTTCAGCTTCTTTTCGTCCAGTGGCAGTGGCAGCTTTGACCGAACCTTTGATTTTATACCAACATGAATGACATTTACACAAGTGGAACTACCCAAAGTCTATATACTTTTACATAGGTTGCCTAGAGAATTTGACCAAATTGTCATAAAGCAAATGGTTTAAGGCAATCCGGTGACGTAGTTTTTTTTATCTGATTATGCTTGGTCAATCAGGTTCAATGACCTTTAACTGCCCATGGCAAGGACTATACTGAAAAGGATAAGTGTGCAAAAGTGTAGTGATACTTTTTTTAATGGGTTAACTTCTTTAGGCGCGTTTAGCACTTTTTGTGGGTACTGAATTGAACTGATTCGTCACGCTCGGCTATGTAACGCTCATTCGGGTGAAGTCGGCTCGAGTCGACTAAAACTGTGAGAGGAACAGTCAGCAGAGCGATATGATGATGCAGATGAAGGCCAGTCAGTTCAAAATTTACCAGAGTAATTTATACCCAATTATAATTATGTAAATGTTTGTATATTACTTTGTCAATATACAACGCAAACAATCTTGTATTTCGTATTAATAATTTCGCCTTGTTGAAGTTTACACTTCTGTCGTGTGGTCTTAAGCACACACAATAAATAAGCATATAAACTCACTGATGAATAAAATTGATAAGAGTAAATAACAAGAAAATATTTTTTTATAAAATAATGTTAATCAATTTTTATTACCTACTCGGTTTTTTATTTATTTAATCCATCAGGCAAACGTACTTTTTGTATTGATTTTGCTTTTGTTATTTAAAAAAAACCGTATAAAGCCTTAAGCAGGTATTTTTTTTTTAGCGCCATTTAGATAAACCATACATAAAATAATTAAAAACTAGTGCCAAAACAAGAGATCTAAAATGTAATATTTTTTTTAAGCACGAAAAATCGATTTATTTTTACCTTCCTAGCAATGGCTAGAGAAGGTATTATTTTCGACGATTTTTTTTTTTGAGATAACGCCAAAAATGGCTTTGTTGGATGTATTTTGACCTATCCTAGCAATATCGTCGTGATGTCTGTCTGTGTGTGTATATATTATTTCTGTGCGTAACACCATAGCTCCTAAACCGCTGAACCGATTTTTATAAAATTGTCAGGTAAAATAGTGTTCGACACTCTTACGAGCTGATTAGATTTTGGTCAAAATCCATTAATGCTAGTGACAGTTTTTTGACAATTAAAATTTTTAAAGAAAGTTAACTTTAAGGAGCTTTAGTTTCTGATACTATTTATTTGCAAAAAAACTGTTTCCAAGGCTAATATATTATCATGGCTTCACTTGAAGTGTGAATAGGCTAGCTAGGAAGGTTCATTACATACATTGTGATTTAAAGATAAGCGGCATCACTTCGGAAGCGTAATCCTTGCATAAAAGAAAGGCAAAAAGTTTCGATGAATATGGGTCCGAGAATACTTCCTTAGGGAGCTACACCCCTTTGAATAGAGTGGAGTAGAATAGTCGTTTACTAATACCTCTGATTAACAAAAATATAAAAGGTATACAATGTCATGCTTGGATCGTTAAAGATCAATACAAACAAAAGGTATGTATAAAACGAAATACATCTTTATGACAAACAATTGACAACACATTATTTATTTACTGGAACCAGTTAAAAGTAGAAACTTTTTTACGGGATTGCCGGCTAGTTTTAATACATGGCAGATGTCAGTTAGGGTAAATCAAATTTCGCTAGCAATTCCAAAAAAATATTAAGAAAAATAACTGATTTATTTGTATTATTTAACTAAATCGCTTATGGGCTTCAAAAGCGGCACAACTCAAAAAATTAAGTTCCGAGATAAATGAGTTTAAAGATTTTGCTCCCCTGAAGCATTGCGTAAATTAATGAATTAAATACTCAAGGGTTCTAAAAAGATATAATAGTATATGTATTATGTACATACTACTGATTTTCCCGAGTTATATTTGGGTGTTTAGTTTCCCCTCCATATTACTGTTTGTCATACACTTTTTAGTTGTTCAACTGTTGGAGCGATTTTTTTTATGTGTCATGACGGGAGTTTTATGAATTTTAAAGCTCGGAGTAATAAAAAAAGCTGCAAATATGAATTAAAATTGAAATAGGGCTTACAAAACCTTTTATAATTTAACAAAGTAACTAAATTAATAAGTACATATCAACAGAGTATCAGGAAGTAAGCTGCAACACCGGCACAACTCAAAAAGTGTCGCTATTGACGCCCGGGACTAACACCAAGCAATGGACTGAGAAATGTCGGTATTGCAGCCTACAATTATAACGGGTTAGAAAATACAGTGGAGGCACTTTTGCCATCTAGCGGTTAAGATGTAAATTAAGAGTTGTGCCAGTAATGTTGCTTGATGAAAACGTAGATTTTTACTTTGTATGTTGCATTTACTCCAAAAGTTTTTTTATTTGTGCCACTATTGGAGCCCATGAGCAAACTATAAAATTATTCTAGTTTGCACACGTTTTTTATTATTTTTAAGTTCAATTAGGGACTTATTGCAATAAAGCTCGGCAGTAATTGTGCTGGGCACTATTTTGACAGTTTCGCATAATAAGAACAGCTTTCTTCTTTCAAAATTAGGCTTTTGTGTATTAAGAGCCGGAATTAATAGTGCCGCCATTATTAATGGAAAATAAACGACTGGATTTATAAGTACTTTTTGTTAATTTTGAAAGATCAACTCTCAGTTTTCAATGGAAAACTGTCAGAATAGTGCCCGGCACTATTACTGCCTGACTTTGTTGCAAAAAGTCCCTAGTATGGAAAACAAAATTACTAAAATTGAAGTCTTGGCAAATGCGGAAAATTTTTATACGAGTTAGTCAAGATTAGTTCGTGCAAAATCATTCTCACTTCTCAGTGTGACATGTTTCCAACTTACCCCTAATCAAGAAACATCAACAACTGTTTGACAATTATTTGATGTTTCAGTATACCGGGGATGGCGTTTTTGTTTATTAAACAGGGCCTGCTTTACGATGTTTTATTTATACCTTTATTTCCAATGTGACGATAGCTATTTTAACTAATTTCTTATGAGCCAGACACAAGTTGAAGTAGGAGCACCTTTTTTACGTAGAAAACCCTAGGATTTTATAATTTTCAAACAAAATCGCAATATCCTAAAGTGTAAAAGAAATATGGATGTTTTACCTTTACCCTCCCACGCATGTGACTCCACTGAATAAATATTTAAATCTAGATATTTTTGCCATCAAATGTTTATGCAATTGTAAAGGGTTTTAAAGTAGAGAAAAAATATTCTTCAAGGTGTTCTATTCACAGGCGCGTAGCTCCCTGGGGAATAATTTTTGGACCCATATTAATAGGAACTTTTTGTCTTTTTTTATGCAAGGATTACGTCCCCGAAAGGATGCCGCTTACTTTTGAATCATCCTGTATATTTACAATTTTTTCCCTGTCAGTGAAAAACCTACATCGTGTCATTGTCCACGGTTTAAAAACGAGCAACGATCAAAAAGGTCGCATAAACAAAAAAATACTTTGCTAATCAGGTGAAGTCTAACAGTGAGGCGGGTTTTGATACGTTAAAAGACCTACACATCTATTTATTTCTTTGTTTATTTTTCCATTTTAATGGCAATTGTTTCCGTGTTATGCTTGCCTTTCTTTTTAAAAAAGCTGCACAGATTTTTAGATCTTTTGAGGTTTGAAAAACCCGCCTTATTTTTTCTTTCCGAACTGTCAAGGACAACATTTTAGTTTTTTTATATCAAACTAAAAATGGTGATATTTACTTTTTACTTTTGCCTTCCAAAAGATCCGTAAACTATTATTTTATTTAACAGCAATATTGATAAAACGCTCGTAATTCAAAATTTTTCTAAAATATTACTTAGTTCAACTTTACATATTTGTGCGCAGAAACTCTTATGCGCATTGATTGTCATAGTATTGTATGCATCAACTTCCACGTGTTTACCTTTAGCCTACTAAAATGCGTATTTAAAACTGCCGTTTTCGTAACAAAATTGCGGTAAAAGTTTTTTTTCAACGGTTTTATATGTTTTCGAGGGTGCTGAATCCAAATTTGTGGTTTGCTGCCTGGTAAGAAGTCGGCTTTATAGCCAAATACGCAAAAAATCTTTTTTCGCCTTTTTTTTCAGTTTTTTGCTTATATCTCAAAAACTATTAGTTTTTCTTCAAAATGCATTATTTAACTTTTATTTTATGATAAGCGGTACCCGCGCTAGAGCTCGCTAAAAAACAACTATTTTTTGGTTCTTTTTGAATTTGAAAACGCCCAGGCCCACCTCTTTTAAGTCGAGAAATAAACAAGTAATCAACAAAAAACTTAATTCAAGTAGAAGAGCGTTAAAGAACATAGTTTCCAAAACGTGACGACAACGCAGGCGGACCAAGGTTCGTCTATCACTCCCACTACTACATTCCTTGGCGACCTTTGCTTTGCGGCAGTGTGTTGTGGAGTGATTATTTCCAAATGGTAACATTGATCTTGAAATTCATTGAATCTGAGCGGATGAGCAATTGGAAACTACACCTCCAAAACATATACGAAATGTTACCGTATTTCTATGCCAGCGGGCACTACCTATATGCAAAGTGCGCGCATTTGTACTTGCAAGATATGCTCACATTTGAACAGTTCATCCCACCTGAGGAATTTCAAGCATTCACTTCCAAAGGGGCTTCACTATTCGATGTACTGACAAATCCTGGAGCGGAACATGGAGCGATACGTGTATTGAACAGCAGCTCATGAAGCATATGAAGGTTGAAGGAGGGTTGAGTTGAGCACGCGGATTCAGTGAAGGCATCTTGGCAAGATGGACGTTGGGAATGAGTTCGCTCCAGCATATCGCAAATGCAATTGAAGATTTCTGCGGTGTAAACTTTGGAACGACCGATCAGCATGCGGACAGCCGTGATGCAAGAATAAATCCTAACAACAATTATACACAAAATATGTTGGAATGGTTTCGACAACACCCACCGTTCTTAGGAACCTCAGAACTAGTATCAATCAGTACTGGGCTTCTAGGAGATCATAAAATCAATCGTCACTTGTCCAGGGAGGTGGGAACCAAGGGTATTAAAGGAATTGTTGGCAATGAGTTCAAGAGTGTCAACTTCAAACGGACTGACCGAGTGCTGCCCCTTGCAACCATCAGCTTCTTCCATCATCATTAATAACCATCCCGTGGTCATAAAGCCCTGTTTCAAAGGATGGTTGTCGCCAGGCAGTCAGAAGAAAAACTAGAAGATTTCTTAATCAACAAAATCTACTATGTACAAAGCATTTACACCGCTTCCAAACACTATGCAAATGGACAGCAGTACAGTATATATGATTGATGGAGGCTTTGACGCCAGATCATTCAAAGGAATGATGATCCTGCGCACATATTTCAATCATTTCGTTAGCTTAATTTTGAGTTTAATGTAACTACCTAATCAGTTGTAAATATATTAATGTTTTCATTAAACATGGCTTGCCATCTAATTTATTTACAAATGCTGCTCATAAAAATCTTTGTGAGAAAATTAAATATGCCAGACATCTTTTTTATGATATATAATGTACTCATACGTGATATAAGGGTTTATTAACATACAGGGTGTCCCAGCCATTTTGATGCACACCTTCTAAAACGTAGGGGATCGATTATTTCAATGATCTTAAAAATGATTGTAGTCATATCGAGTACGCTTTTTCAACTTTCAACTCAAATTCCGGCGCCGACCGAAAGTGGCCTATTTAGGCCTAAAGTCCGCTTTTGGAATAGGGATGGGCATAATTTTTCAACGGATTCGAATTTTACGCAAGAAAATACGTACCTTTTATTTAAAACATTTTTTTCTTAAACGTCATTATTCTTCTTAATATATGCCCATCCCTATTTGAAAAATGGACTCCAGGCCTAAATAGGCCACTTCCGGTCGACTACAAAAGTTGAAAACATCTAGCACCAATCGAAAGAGCGTACTTAAGTAATTTTTTGGATCACTAAAAAAACGTTTCCCCTAGGTTTTAAAAGGGGTGGATGGGTGGTCGGGGACACCCTGTATATATCTCTCGCGTTGCAAGGGATGAAAGTTGGCGTTTTAGACGTTTTTGTGAAAATACAAAGAAAAACATTGTGTTTCACTGAGCTCTAGCGCGAAGACCGCTTAATATAAAATCAATGATGATTAGTGCATTTTGTAGGAAATGTTATTTGCTTTAATTTTGTATAGAACGCGCATTTTTAAAAAACGTATAGTTTTTAAGATATAAGCAAAAAACTATAAAAAGTGCTGAAATATTCAGATTTTTTGCGTTTTTAACTATGAAGCCGACCTCCTATGAGGCAGCAAACCATAAATTCGGATTCAGCGCCCTCGAAAACATATGAAACCGTTGAGAAAAAAACTTCCGCAATTTTGTTTTGGAAAAATCACCATCTGACTGGGCTACTTACTTTATTTTAGAAATTAAGTTATGTTAAATATTATTATAAAATGTGTATAAAATCCTAATAAATTTAAAAGATAAAGTAAATAAAATTTATTTTATTCTCGCCATGATATTTGAAAAACATAATAGTTAAGCGGTCTAGGACAACTGCGCGCCGCCAACTCGGCGTCGCCAACTGGGCGCCGGGCCAACTCAGCGCCGCCAACTGGGCGCCGGGCCAACTCGGCGCCGGACTAAAAATTTTTTTTTGGAAAAATGTGTAGATAAAAAACAAAATATATTATTTATATAAAAACATTTTAAAAAAATCCTTTACGCAATTTTTTTGAAATTTGTTTTTGTTAAGTAAAGTTAAATCCATTAAGTCGACTGTTGAATCTTGGTAGTTGTAGTGTTTGGTAACCTGGTAACACTACAATTTACGTTTTTTATTACAACAATGGCGGATCCAAAATGGCGGATTTCTTTATTTTTAAACCGATTTGTCTGAAACTCGAAAGTTTGCAGTGCCTGAGATCACTAAATACAGTTTATCCTCAAACTTAAAAAATTCAAAATGGCGGATTTTCTTATTTATTAACCGATTTGTCTCACACTTGAAGTATTACATTGCTTGAGGTCATTTAACAAAATTTTTTACTCAAACTTAAAAAAATCAAAATGGCGGATCCAAAATGGCGGATTTTCTTATTTACTAACCGATTTGTCTCAAACTTGAAATATTACATTGCTTGAGGTCATTTAACACAATTTTTGACTCAAACTTAAAAAAATCAAAATGTCGGATCCAAAATGGCGGATTTTCTTATTTACTAAGTGTCAAACTTGAAATATTACATTGCTTGAGGTCATTTAACAAAAATTTTTACTCAAACTTAAAAAATCAAAATGGCGGATCCAAAATGGCGGATTTTTTTATTTACTAACCGATTTGTCTCAAACTTAAAATATTATATTGCTTGACATCATGTAACAAAAATTTTTACTCAATCTTAAAAAAATCAAAATGGCGGATTTTTTTATTTACTAACCGATTTGTCTCAAACTTGAAATATTACATTGCTTGAGGTCATTTAACAAAATTTTTTACTCAAACTTAAAAAAATCAAAATGGCGGATCCAAAATGGCGGATTTTCTTATTTACTAACCGATTTGTCTCAAACTTGAAATAGTACATTGCTTGAGGTCATTTAACACAATTTTTAACTCAAGCATAAAAATTCAAAATGGCGGATCTAAAATGGCGGATTTTCTTATTTACTAACCGATTTGTCTCAAACTTGAAATATTACATTGCTCGAGGTCATTTAACAAAATTTTTTACTCAAACTTAAAAAAATCAAAATGGCGAATCCAAAATGGCGGATTTTCTTATTTACTAACCGATTTGTCTCAAACTTGAAATAATATATAAGTATCAGAAGCAGATTTACTTTTTTAGGAATAGAGCCAGAAGTAATTCTCGGGGGATGGGGATCGCGAAAAATGCTTTCTTACTTTGTTTAAATCTATCCAGTTTAACAGCTCACTATCATGAAATAGAAAAAATTGCTTTGGATAAGTCGCCATTATTGATAGCATTATCTGAGACATGTTTGTGTGACAAGATATTTTTGACAGTGAAATTAAAATTGAGGTATACCGCATAGAAAGAGTTGATAGTGATAGCAGGAAAACGGGGGGAGTATTAATTTACATTAGGAATGACGCAAAAATACTGGAGACAAAAAGAGTGGTTAGGCAAAAATCTTGCTGGTTGATAGCGGTTAGTATCATGTATCAGTCTAAAAAGTTTTTAATTGCTAGTGTTTATAGATCACCTAGCTCTAAACTAAAAGATATTTTTTCAGGAATGGTGTGAACAAAATACTACCGATAGAATCTATACGGTTCTATTATCTGGAGACTATAATATTGATTTTAGAGATGTGAGTATTTGCAAGAATTTTAAAAATAGTATGCATGACTTAGGATTAAGCAATATTGTTAAGGATGTAACAAGATCGTGTAGTACAAGAGATTCCACCCTTGACCTTATTTTTACTAACAAGGATCACTTTAAATCTGAGGCATCGTTGACGCCAAAAATTTCGGACCATTTTATTGTACAAGTAAAAATTGACAAAGTAGATGCAAAAGAACCCATAAAAATTAAATCAAGAGGTAGAAATATTAATTTTTGTGAAAAAAACAATATCTTGAAGAATAGTGAGTTTGGATATAGACACTCTGATATCAATCAAAAATGTTAAGATTTTATGACAAAACTGACTGATGCATTAGATGCGGTTGCTCCTGTCAGGGCAGTTTCTATTTACCCAAGGTATAAGGTTCATGGTAGTAGATTCCAGGTACTCTCTGACCCGGAGAGTTAGCACCTGTTTAGGGTCCCATTCCCAGGGTTACGGGAGAAGACCACATCGGTATGAAAGGCGGAGAGGATGGACCTCGGTACGGTGATCATAGCGCAGGTGGCAACCCTTTCTTTTAGGGATAGTATAAAAGAAGAAGATGCTGCCTTGTAGTACAGGCGTTGGAATCGTCAAAGGCTAGGGGAAGAAAACCTCGATCAAAAATCACCTGGTCCTCCAGGTTGGGGGTTGGGGCATTAGACTAACTCTCTGATACCCGGAAAAAACGTACACTGTTAAAAAACCCAATCAAACGCCTCGGAAAGAAATGAAAAACCTAAGACGAACCAAGCAAAGAAACAGGAATATGATTTTTGGTACATGGAACGTACAAGGAATGAGTCGAAAAGTGAATGATATAGTCCATGAGTGCAGCAGAATGAAGGTTGACCTTGCTGTACTAACAGAAACGAAGAAGAAAGGAAAAGGATCTGAAAACCTAGGACAGTATGACCATTTCTATAGCGGAGTGGCAAAAGAAAAACATGCGCAACAAGGAGTATCTATTTTGGTCAACAAAAGATTTAGAAAATATATCACCAACTGGGAAGCAGTAAATGAACGGCTAATAAGAATGAATATAACAATAAAAGGAATGAGACTTACGATTTTTGGAATCTATGCGTATAATGACGATGCAAATGTAGCCGTGAAAGACAATTTTTTTGAAGAAATCCACAATGAAATATCAGCAGTAAGTACATCTAGAGAAATTGTAATATTGGGAGATTTAAATAGTAGAACAGGTAACATAGTAAATGATCTGACAGTTGGCCAATATGGAGAAGATGTTGTTAATGACAATGGAAACCGGCTTATCACAGTATGTGAGCAATTAGACCTAAAAATCCAAAACGGTTTTTTCCAACATAAGAAAATATACAAATATACCTGGACCAAACCCTCACAAAACCTGAAATCCGTCATTGATTATCTTATCACTAAACAAAAGACAAAACTAAAAATTCAAGATGTCAGAACAAAGCGTGGATCAACATGCGGAAGTGATCACTATTTTCTGGAGACCAAAATTCTCTTTCCTTATCAAGGCCGAAGCCTCCATCAACAAAATCTTGATGATACAGACAGTGAATGAGGAAATTGATCACTGTCAATATAATCTACTAAGCCTAGAACATGACAGCGTAAAAAACTTATACAAAAAGAGACTGAACGAAAAACTTAATTCAAGTTCAGGTGAAACCCCAGATGAGGAATACGAATGTATCACATTAAGCATCCATCAAGCTGCAAAAGAAGCACTAGGATTAGTGGAAGAAACTCCTAAAAGAACAAAACCATACTCGTGGAATGCTGAGACTGAAAGTGAAATAGAGGAAAAAAGGAAATTATATCACACGTACTTATCCCAAAAGACAGATAGAAGCAGAGAAGAATACAAAATCGCGCAATCAAAGGTGAGAAGAATGATCAGTGATAAGAAGAATCAATCATGGATGCAAAAGTGCCAGAAAATAGATTCTTACTTAGGAGGTAGGAGAAGTACCGAAAGCTGGAAAACTATAAGATCGATCAAAAGAGAAACATGCAGAGATATTATTTCACCAATACCAGACAAAGAATGGGATGAGCATTTTAAAAAACTTTTAACTGAAGATAGAGCAGAATTCAAGGAAGACGAAAGAGACAATATCATTAGAACGATGGGATCTCCAGTACCCCTCACAATATCTGAGGTCAAAAACGTGTGCAAAACCTTAAAAAGCGGTAAATCTGCCGGACCCGGAAATATCCCAGCGGAACTTATTAAATATGGCACTGAAGAATTGTTTTGTAGATTACGGAATCTTTTCCAAAGATATTTAAATGGAGCTGTAGTACCAACTGAGTGGAAAACGTCATATATATCCACAATACACAAAAAAGGAAGGAAAGATATATGTGACAATTATAGAGGTATATCTGTAACTAGTACGCTAAGCAGAATATATGGCAAAATAATAAGAAATAAAGTGGAGAGCGAATATAAAGATATGGAGGCAGAAGAACAAGCTGGTTTCAGGGCGGGTAGATCGACTTCAGATCATCTCTTTTGTATAACCCAAGTTATTGAAAAGAAAATGGCATACGGACAAGAGCTCCATCTGCTTTACGTAGATTTGCAGAAGGCATATGATAGTATACCACTAAATCTACTTTGGAAAGCGTTGGAAAAGACAAACATAAGCGTACAACTAATTAAGGCCATCAAAGAGTTATACCGCAATAGTAAGGCAAAAGTTAAAATAAAAGCAAAACTAACCAAACGCTTTCTAGTAAATAAAGGTCTTAAACAAGGTTGCTGTATCTCGCCTACGCTCTTCAAGATATATTTGGAACAGGTCCTTAAAGTCTGGAAGAGAAAATGCCACCTTGTATACTTTATGTTTCGCCGATTATCAGATAGTGGTGGCTCAGGATTATGACGACCTCGAATATATGACACGAAAACTAATAGACGAGTACAATAAGTGGGGACTAGAGGTTAATATCAATAAGACAGAGTATATGTGTATTGGTGGAACGAAACAGGATATAATCTTAAATACTGGGCAGCGAATTCAGTCCTGTGATGAGTATAAATACTTGGGTCTAAAAATTACAGCTGACGGAACACTAGACAAAGCTATAAAAGATAGAAACGTACAAGGAAGAAAAGCAATAACTTTATTAAATGGAATAATTTGGGACCAAAGTATATCAAAACATAACAAAAAGCTTATATATAACACCATTGTAAAAAGTATTATTACATACGGCTCAGAAGTATGGCCAATCAAAGATAGAACAGAAAAAATGATTTCCGCTACGGAGATGGACTATTGGAGAAGAGCAGCAGGGAAATCAAAAAGAGAAAGAGTTACCAATCAAAGAATAAGATAAATTATGACAGTGGGTGAACGTACTCTAGTGGATGATATAAGAACAAAACAACTGGTGTGGTACGGACATGTACAAAGAATGGATGATGGAAGACTACCTAAAGAAATATTACAATGGAAACCAACTGGCCGAAGAAAACGAGGAAGACCAAGGAGAAGCTGGAGAGAAGGAATAGATAGGGAAATAAGAATAAGAGGCCTAGATGATGAATTATGGGCAAACAGAAACGAGTGGAGATTGGGTATCGGAAGACGTAGAACGTTGTGAAACCGATAAATATATATATATATATATATATATATATATATATATATATATATATAAGGTTCATGGTGGAGTGAAAGAGTAAAGAATGCAACTGTAGTTAGAGATAAGAGTTATAATGATTTTATAAGAAATAAAACTCCTGAAAACTATGAGGTTTATAAGCAGAAAAGAAATATAGCAGTAAGAGTGATGCGTGAGGAAAAAAGAAAGTATTTTGAGGCAAAAGTTGATCTTAATAAAAATAATCCGAAAGAAATGTGGAAGTTTTTAAAATCTTTTCTTCCAAAAAATCAGTCTTCGGTTGACATACAAGAAATAGAAATAGATGACCAGGTTACCGATAATGTTCATAATATTCCAAATGTGTCAAATAACTTTTTTATTGATAGTGTTAGGAACATATTACAGAGTATTGACACAGTTTCTACAAGTACAGCTTTACCTTTACCTCGGTATCCGGGAGTCTCTTTTTTTGGTCAATTTAGGCTTATTGATTACACTGAACTTAAACAAATAATTTTTAATATGTCAAATACATCAAGTTCTGATGACATTAATACAATTTTTTTAAAGAACACTTATGATAATATCAAGAAGCCGCTGTTAAATATTATAAATTGTTCGTTAGAGAGGGGGCGGGTTCCTGACATATTGAAAACTTCACTAATAATACCAATCCCTAAAGTGAAAAATTCAAAAAAAGCTAGTGATCTGAGACCTATTAATTTATAGTCAACTATTGATAAAATATTAGAAAAAATTGTGCATAACCAATTAATAGAGCACTTTAATAGCAATGAGATTCTTAGCAAATTCCAATCAGGTTTTAGAAATAAGTTTAGCTGTGAAACAGCACTGCAATGTGTACTTGAGGACTGGAGGGTTAGTTTAGACAAAAAATTATCGGTTGGTGCGGTTTTTCTCGATCTGAGACGCGCGTTTGAAACTGTTAATAGACATAGATTAGTTGGTAAATTAAAGAATATAGGGCTAGAAGGTACTGTTCTGGAATGGTTTACTAGTTATCTCAAAGAAAGAAAACAGAACTTAAAAGTAAATAACATCTTATCAGAAGATTTAACAGTGGAAAATGGAGGGGTAGTGTGTTAGGTCCACTCCTATTTATTATCTATATAAATGACATTTCAGCAGTTAAAAATTGTTCATTCCACCTATTTGCTGATGATGCTCTTTTCTATTTTGCCACAGATAATTTAGAAGCACTCTCAAATACTTTAAATGGCACACTTGAAAGCATTTATCAATGGTGTAACTTGAATGAATTAAAAATTAATGAGTCTAAAACGAAATATATGATAATTGGCAGAGAGATTACTTATAGAGAGTTTGTTAATAAAGGATTTACAATTCGAGTCGGAAATATTGAAATTGATAGGGTTGAGAAAATTAAATACTTGGGAGTCTGGATAGACAGACAGTTGAGCTTTAAATGTCATGCGTCTGAGATTATCAAAACAATTGCATTTAAAATAAGTTATCTCTCTTGGTGTTCTCCTTATATGTAATTTTTTAGTAAAAAAACTATTTAATAGTATAATATTACCGCATTTTAATTACTGTTCTACCATCTTGTTTCTTCTGAACAACAATGAGAAAGACAGACTTCAAAAACTACAGAATCGTGCAATGAGAATTATTCTTAAAAAACCCAGACTCACACATATTAAGGATATTGTAACGAAGTTACTAATTTCTATCTTTGTTAGGTCGGGGTAATTTAGGTTAAATTGTTTTACAAGTCTCCTAAAGCATGGGCAGGTCTAATTTTTTCGTGTAAAACTCTCGTAATCCATCGGCCGTGAGTAGAAATTATAAGTTATTGACTCCAGATGCTGTGGGGGATATTCGTAGTTAGTCGGGATTATTTGGAAATGATCGGTTTTCTTTGATCCCCACCTCTGCCTTCGTGGGGGTTAGTCGAAATCATTCGGTAATAATCGGCTTTCTTTGGTCCCCACCTCTAATGTCGTGGGAATTAGTCGGAACCATTCGGAAATAATCGGCTTTCTTCGGTTCCCCACCTCTAATGTCGTGGAGGTTATTCGGAGCCATTCGGAAAGGGTCGGTTTTCTTCGGTTCCCCACCTCTGATTTCGTGGGGGTTAGTCGGAACCTTTCGGAAGTGATCGGCGTTCTTTGGCCTCCCACCTCTGAAAAACGAGCACTTCCGAACAGAGGCTATTTAAGCAATCGACACATCGTGTTCGCTCCTTTTTATCCGTCATCGCCCGCCGTAGCAAGATTAACTGCTAAAACTAAACTCGCGGTATTTCTAGTGCACCGGTACCGAGACTGTCAAAAAGGTAAGTGCGTAGGCTATTTTTAAGTATTTATTTTACGCTGTTCTTTATATTTAATGCATAAATGTTTTTCTGTTCCTGGGTAAATTGCAGACGGTTTTTCTAACCCATTTTATTAAATTCGAATCTCTCTAATCTCGGACCCCTACCTTGGAGGCCATACAGGTAGGCACGCGTTCTTTAGAGCTGATTCCAAAGTTGGTAGATTTCCCCAAATCACCCTGATTTCCCGGACCCCTACCTTGGATGCCATACAGGTAGGCACGCGTCTTCCAGGGTTGATTTCAAATTGGTATATTTCCCGGACCCCTACCTTGGATGCCATACAGGTAGGCACGCGTCTTGTTGATTTTTAGTTATTTTACGGTCCAAAGAACATGCAATTTCCCAGCTGGTGTTAATAGGCTTGAGCAAAAGGAAAATTGTATTTTCTAGTTTGACCCGTTTTGCTAATCCCGATCCACCCTAACTCCCGAACCCCTACCTTGGATGCCATACAGGTAGGCACGCGTTCTTTAGGGTTGGTCCCAAAGTTGGTAAAATCCCCAAATCACCCTACTCCCGGACCCCTACCTTGGATGCCATACAGGTAGGCACGCGTCTTGTAGGGTTGATTTAAAGTTAAAGTCCCGGTTAGAAAACAATGCAATTTACCACCGCTCCGTACAACGAAACGGAGAAGTAATCTGTAGATTCTTGAGACTCGTTTTCTTGAACTAAAACCACTCTAATCCCGGACCCCTATCTTGGATGCCATACAGGTAGGCACGCGTTCTTTAGATTTGGTTTCAAAATAGATAATTTTCCTAATCACCCTGATTTCCCGGACCCCTAGCTTGGATGCCATACAGGTAGGCACGCGTCTTTACCCTGACTTTTTGCGGTTAAGTTAATGTGCACTTTCCTCCTGGGTACAAGATAATTCGAAGGAAAACTGCACATTTCATCTTTAACCCGTTTCTTAGACTTAAACCACTCTAATCCCGGACCCCTGTCTTGGATGCCATACAGGCAGGCACGCGTTCTTTAGGGTTGGTTTCAAAGTTGGTAATTCCCCAAATCACCCTGTTTTTTCGGACCCCCTACCTTGGATGCCATACAGGTAGGCACGCGTCTTATACAGGGTTGATTTTAAGCATATTTCCGGACTAAAGAATCTACATTTTAACTAGGGCCAAATCGAGTAATAGTGGTTTTTGAGTTATAGAATAGCCAACGGACATGCAAAGAATTACCGAATTGTTCTTTGCTGGAACTTTGAAAGGTATTCAATTGTGTCAAATTAAGGCAAAGAAACCGCCTGTGCTTTGGGAATCCCGTTTAATTTGTTTAGAGTAAGAAAGTTATTAAAATTTGATTCTTGTAGCAAGGTTAGACAAATAAAAGTGGTACATTTTAGTTAAATTGCCTAAACATTAATTTTCCAACCATTTCATGAATCGGTTTTCTCGACTGTCTAAAAGCTAGTCGTACTGGCCGGTGGAGGCTCTAAAACCCCAACTATTTCGATTCTAAACGTTTATTTGACTACTATTGACTCGTAATCGCCGTTATAACAGACAAAGCCCGAAACCTTCCGAGTATGGCCGATTGCTGCCGTGTTTCTCTTCGGGCCAGTTCGGGAAAATGATAGCTACTGATAAAACCCGAACTCTTCCGATTTAATCCGATTGCGTTTGAGTCACAGGTGTTTTCTAAATTAGTTTATTTTGAGAATCAACCACGTGTTTTGCTTCGGGTTGACTCGGAACAACTGTAATAACCGATAAAATTTGATTCTGCCAAACTTAGCCGACTGCACACACTTGTTTTTCTTGGTGTCATTTCGTGAAAACGATAGCTACCGATAAAACCCGAACTCTTCCGACTTCATCCGATTGCGTTTGGGTCACAGGTGTTTTCTACTTAGTTTATTTCGATTCAGTTTGGAAAACGATAGCTACCGTTAAAACCCGAACTCTTCCGACTTCATCCGATTGCGTTTGAGTCACAAGTGTTTTCTAAATTAGTTTATTTTGAGAATCAACCACGTGTTTTGCTTCGGGTTGACTCGGAATAACAGTAATAGCCGATAAAACCCGATTCTTTCAATTTTAGTCGATTGCGGACACGTGTTTATCTTCGGGACATTTCGGAAAACGAATACCCGAAATCTCCCGAACCTATCCGATTGCATCTAGAGTAGAGTTACTTTCTGGGATCGGTTCGGATAGACGATAAACCGATAAATAACGAATATTTCCGTCTTTAGCCGATTTTACTTAGACAAACACGTGTTTAAAACGCTTTAATTAAAAATTCTTATTGTAGACTTTCAAGTAGTTGAAAAAAACTAACTTAATAAAAATGTCTTTACATGAAAGTCACAACGGTTCCGTTTCTTCTTTCCGAAAAGCAAACGGGCGAAAATAATACAATATCTAAAGAAGACTCCGCTGAGTTTGGAACCCAACTTGAGGTTTTGCCAACATCAGCTTGGATTAATTATCTTAAGAAAAGCGATATGGACGAAATTCTCCTGCGTTTTGGCTTGTCCATGGAAGGAACCATGGAAGTTAAGAGAAAGAGACTAGAGAATATATTCGTGAAGAACGAAAGTCCCCGAGGTTGACCCCGACTGTACACGAGCTCCCTGTAGTTACCAGTAACCCAATGATGTCCGTGGTTTACAATAAACTTATAACCTTTGTAAATACACAACAAACTTCCGTTACCTTTTCTGTAAGTACCGTAGATTTGCCCATTACCTCGTCTTATCAAACATTTACCAACAATAAAATTCCCTGTTTTACCAACGTTGTACAAATTCCGACCTCGAGTATCACCTCCGTCACAAACCCAGCATTTACTTTTTTTCCTAATCAGGGCCCCCTTAGATTGAATTTGAGCTCCCCTTCTGTACTCCAAACTAATACCTCCGTTTGCCAAGCACCTTATATTACCCAGTTAGTACCAAATACCAGTTCGCAAGTTGACAACTGTAGATTTACATACCCAGCACCGCCGATAATACCGAAAAGTGCGATTCCAAATTATACCCTTGCAAACGTCATACCATTGAGTTGTATAACACCCTGAAAGGGTGTTAGAGACGGAAAGACAAGGCATTTTTTATTGACCCTATACAATTTGGTTTCTAAGGGCGGGTATTTTTTTTACAATAAAAACAGAGATAGACATTATTGAACATGTGAAACGGACAAAGATAGGCTGATTTTGCATGCTAATAATACCCTAGTTAATATATGGGTACTTTTATCTCTTTCACACTGACGGCATAAGTGTGACAGAAAAGCAGCTGGCTACTTTTAATCCACCTGCCGTATTTTGAGTGATTCAACCTGCTAGTCGGTTTATACAGGGAAAACTGATAGACACTGTTGTCTAAGTACGAAAATGATTTTTTTTGAATTTTGTGCGGGAATATTACAAAAAGAAATCTTAAAAACGTTTAAAAACAAGTTTAGAAGTAACTATTTGAGTTCAAACATGGTCCGAAATTGTTTTTTGTGCAAAAGAAGAAAAAAATTGTTAAAAAAACAACATTTCATGGGTAAGTCGTCTTGACGGATAGTTTTTGCTAAAACACGAGAAAGTTCAGTAGCGTCACGATAGATAGTTTTTTTCTGCGACCGTGCGATTTTACCATCACACATTTTGATTTAGAAAGTGTCACTTCCCCGCACTTAAAAGATTATTTTTTAATAATAATTTGTCCTGAAATGTGTTGCAGTCTAGGACAACTGGGCACTGCCAACTCGGCGTCACCAACGGGGCAGCGGGCCAACTGGGCGGCAGGCCTACTGGGCGCCGGACCAACTGGACGCCGGGCCAACTGGGCTCCGGACTAAAATATTTTTTGTTGATAAAATGTGCAGATGAAAACCAAAATAGATATATTATGATTTATGCAAAAACATCTTTAAAAAATCCTTTACGTAATATTCTTGAAATTTGGTTTTGTTAGAGTTAAATCCATTAAGTCGAGTGTTGAAATTTTGGTAGGTCTAGAGTTCTGGTAACCTGATAGCATAAAATTTACGTTTTTGATTACAAGAATGGCAAATCCAAAATGGCGGATTTCTTTATTTTTAAACCGATTTGTCTCAAACTTGAAAGTTTAAAGTGTTGGCGGATCCAAAATGGCGGACTTTCTTAATTTATGCATCGATATGTATCGAATATGGAACTTGGCGGTGTTTCAAATCGCTGATTATAATTTTTGACTCAAACTCATAAAAAATTCAAAATGGCGGATCCAAAATGGTGGATTTCTTTTTTTTTAATGGATTTGTCTCAAACATGAAAGTTTGCAGTGCTTGAGATCACTTAATACAGTTTTATACTCAAACTTAAAAAAATTAAAATGGCGGATCCAAAATGGTGGGTTTCTTTATTTTTCATCGGATTTGTCTCAAATGTCTCAAACTTGAAAGTTTGCAGTGCTTAAGGTCATTTAATACAATTTGTGACTCACACTTGCAAATGGCAGACTTTTATAGCTTAATACAAAATATGACTCAAGTTTAAAGAAAGAAATGTAATATTTTAAGCTTAAGACAAATCGGTTAGTAAATGAAAAAGCCTGTCATGTTGGATTCGCCATTTTGATTTTTTTACGAGTTTAAGTCAAAAATGATAATCAGCAAAGTCCACCATTTTGAATCCGCCATTTTAAATTATTTATGAGTTTGATATTTGATACATATCGGTGCATAAATCATTTAAAATTAAGTGCTTTCAAGCACCGCAAACTTTCACGTTTGAGACAAATCGGTTTAAAAATGAAGAAATCCGCCATTTTGAGTTTGAGTCAAAAATCATATGCAGCAAGTTGAAACACTGCCAAGTTCTATATTTGGATCCGCCATTTTAATTTTTTTTAAGTTTGAGGATAAAACTGTATTAAGTGATCTCAAACACTGCAAACTTTCAAGTTTGAGACAAATCGGTTTAAAAATAAAGAAATCCACCATTTTGGATCCGCCATTCTTGAAATAAAAAACGTAAATGGTATTTTTACCAGGTTACCAGAACACTACACCTACCAAATTTCAACACTCGACTAGATGTTGAAATTTTTGCTAATAAATTATTTTTACTCTTTTTTTTTTACTGAAGAGAACACAGTATACAGAAGTAAGTATTCATGAATTATTTATTATTCAAACAGAAAATTGTTGATAAAAAAATGCTAGTGGAATTCACAATTTTTATTTTGCGCCGCCACTGCCCTTTTTTATCCAAGACAATGTTATAATTAAAATAGAGTTGGGCCACCTTGTTATATTATTGTTTTTCATATAATATAACTTTTTGTATATTATTGATGTTGTTTTAATATTCCCCAAATTTACCCCCGCTAGGTAGAGCTATTTAGGGTCGTGAGGTTCTTTTAAGAAAAGTATTATCAATTTTCTATTTTTGAAATGATAATAGACCTCTATTTACTTTGACACAATTAACAACAATGGTGACAGATTTTCCTTACTATCACCATATTACCAATGTATCAATGCAGGAACGAAATAAAAGATCAGGATTACTTTTTGTTTACAAACCTTAACATTTATTTTGTTTCAGAAAGAATATAAACAAGAAAAAAATATTAATTTTTTGTTGAAACTCAGTTTCTTAAAAAGGTAGTAAAAAAAATGATATTAATAAAATTATAGATTTTACTGTTCAAATATAACTTAAAAGAGACATACTTCCTTTTTAGAACCTTGTTTCTTTTGATGTACAATAGTGAAAAATATTTAAAATGTTATAATAGTTTTGTCGAGAATTGAGGTTAGGAAAAAAAATAACATAAAAACAAAACAATCTTAACCCAGGAAATGTTAGATTCAGTATAATTGAAGTAATCTTTAAAATACAACTATGGTTTCAATCATTTTCCATGGATAAAAACAAAAAAAAAACTTTATTTTCCGATCAGGTCCATCAAAACACCCTATATAAATATTCCAAAGTTTCATCAAAATTTGTACATACTGTACAGTAATTCTGTAGAATTACCAAATAAAATTATTCTATTCACACCAATTTATTTGTCTTTTCTGGACGCAAATCATAACCTAAGTTTATAAAAAAAACAAAAATGTGTATTTTGGTTATAAAAAAAACTATATAAAATTTTAGCTGTATTAACCTGTCTAAATCTATTTCAACCGAAGGTGCTTATGATACCTATAACCTCAAATTTAACCATATGGTCATGTCGTAGTGACTATTGTTAATTGGTACCAAGCTAGCCAAAAAAGAAATGAGAGCGAGATGCAGGATTAATTACTAGCTTAAAATCATAATCTGGATTCTAGAAATCCCATGTAGGCACAACATTGTGAATCCATTATAAATAAACTATAACCAAAATACCATATAGCCAATATATAAATATTTTGTCGAACATATTTCGAACCATAAAACAAAAAAATATGAAACCAATCAAAATTTTTAGGAGAAAATTAAGTAGTCTAAATAGAGAGATAATTGTCTGTTAAAGACATAAAGAAAAATCACGGATCACCTAACAAATAGATAAATAAGCCGGCTGGCGGTCTTTGATCTCGGAGAATTCAACGATGGCTGAGCATTGGGAATCAAACTCAGAGCCGGACTAAAAAAAAATTATCATAAAATATGAATGTTTCAGATTGTTGATGCGAAAAAATATTTTTACTGCCAGAAACAGTAAAAACATTAAAATAGTTTTATACTGCTAAAAATGGGAGCTAAAATTCATTTTAGAGTCTCGGCCGCGTAAAAAAATTATATGTTGTTCTCTGTAGGGGACTATGGAAATAATGTGTTTTATTGAATGAGAGATAGAAGAAGCACAAAAAGAGGTCGTCTTCTTCGTCCAGAATACGTTAGCATGTTGTCGTTTCCAGCATACAGCCAAACACAAAAATAAAAAAATTGATTGCTTTTTTTTTGTTTTATTGGGATAACATTTATTAAGTTTCAAGACGAGTAAAATATAAGAAGTTTGACATTGTAGAGTAATTTCTTAATTTACTGGAATCAGATTATTTATTAGTTTTTTCGAAAAATTGAAAGTTTAAGGAGATACAGGCTGACCAAATAATCTTTACCATTAGCACAAAATTGCTCCACGGTAAATTATTATTTTAAAATTTAGTAAAATCTAATATTTAAAAAATATAGTTGTTTTATATGTATTCTTAAAAGTGTAAATAGTAGCATAATAAAAATACTCTGCCAATATATGGGCCCCTAAGCTCACACTAGGTATTATAATTATAGTGTACGTGTGAGCTAATATAACTAAAAACTGAAATATGTTTTATTCAACTCTAGATTAAATTACCTTGAATGAACCGAACCGAACCCTTAAAAAAACAAAACTAAAATGTATTTTGTTAAACTCCGGACTCAATTACCTTTCGTTTGATATCACACACGCCATATTTTCACTTAAACTCTAATTTTTAAAATATACCCCCACCCTTTTTTTTAAATAAATTAAAATGTATTTTGTTTAACTGCAGACTTAATTACCTTTCGTTTGATATCACACACGCCATATTTTCACATAAACCCTAATTTTTGAAATCTACCCCCACCCTTTTATTTGGTTTGTGTTCGGTGGATTTTGTTCATTTTTAAATGGGACCATCTCGACCCAAGACCCAGCCTAGGAACCAAATTTACATTAAAATCGGCCAAGCGGTTTTTGAGTTATGCGCGTTGGTCGTTACAGACAGACATACAGACAGACAGACAGACATACATACAGACAGACAGACAGACGGCGCAACAAAAAAGTTTCAAAATCATCTGAAACGCAAAGATATATAAAAATTTTTGACATCGGGGCAACTTTATTTTTCTCGAAAAAATTAGGATCACCATAGCTCACACTACTATAGTATAGTATATGTGTGAGCTAATTATAACAAAACATATTTGTGTTAAAACCTCTTGACCAAATATTATATAATAGTTTATTATACAGGGTGTAATTTAAATGATGCATGAAACTTTAAGGGGCTGTGGAAATGGTCAAAACAAAGATTTTTTTTGCATTACATTTTCTTAGACGTCTTTCTTTTTACAGGGTGTTAAACTTAGTATTTTTTTTTCGATTTTTTGTTTGTTTCTTATAAATTATAACAGACCATTAAAATTTTGTGGAATTATGCATTACCAAAACGGTAATAATTAAGTTTTTTTTTAAATAATTTGCTTGCCAAAATGTTAAATTTTGATAGGAGGGATCTTTTTTAAATCGAAGCAACCTACAATTTTAGATATTTGTTTTTTATTTTAAAAATATTTACAGCGTTTTGAGATATAATGCATTAATAACATAAATAATGATTTTATCAGAGCATCGGCGCGTTAAATATTTTTAAAATCAGTAAGGAACAAGGGATCTTATAAATCTTATATGATGTTCTACAGCTTACGTCAAAATTAGACATTTTCTAAAGAATGTTGGAACTTTAACCTAAACATTTTTGAGGTGCATAAAAACATCAAATTTTTGTATTATTTTTATTGTAATACCTACTAAACTTAAACAAACTCTTGTGATAGTATTTTTAAAAAACCGAAAAAAAAGTCCCTTTGATTTCAAGGGGTGTTTAACACTTTAGCAGTAAAATTTATATTAGTTGCAGTTTTAAGCTTGAAAACACACATCATGAAATGAATCAAAAATATTAAAAATGTGTTGGTGTTTTTGAATACCTAATAAACAAAAATGAAAAATTAACGTTTGCCAAACCTACCATTTTTTTAAGCGTTAACATTTTCGTTGGTGCACTCTTTTGTTTTAATATTTTAAATTGAGAGATGGGACAATTCGCCGCAGCCGATTTGCCGTTGGCCGATTCGCCACGGGGACAATTAACCGCTAGATTTTTTGTTTCATGCCAGTGACAATTGTTTAAACAGTTTTATTTAGCTTGACTTCATATAATATATTTGTTTGTTCGATTTTCGCTTTTTTAAAACTTTTCAGAATGTTCTCAAATTTTAAACTTTGCAGTGATTAAGGTCACTGCAAGGATATGCATCAAATTCGGAAACTTTAAGGTGTTTCAGGTCGGTTCCCATTTTGATTTTTTTTAGGTTAAAAATTAAAAATAATTTAAAATTTAATAAAATTTCTAGTTTGATGCATATCGGTTCATAAATAGCAAAAATCGCCATTCTACATTCGCCATTTTATTTATTTTTTCCAATTAAAAAAATGCTGGATCGTATAGTTACCACCAAATACCTAGTTGGAAAGTTTAAAAACATTATTTTTATAAACAATATTATATGAAGTCAAGGTAAATAAAACAATGGTAATATCATGAAACAAAAATCTCGCGACGAATTGTTCCCGCGGCAAATTGTCCCCGCGGCAATTCGATTGGCGGCGAATTGTCCTTGCGGCAAAATGGCTTGCGGCCGATCAGCCGCGGTGAATCGGCTGCGGCGAATTGTCCCCTACCCTTTTAATTTGTGAACCTGTGCTTAATTTAAGGATCAAAATACCAATCTACAAATTTCCCATTTATACAACTAAGTTTACGCCGCTGTATTATACAAAACACCAAAAACTTTCTAAACAAAGCATAGTTTATATGTTGTTTTTTAGGATCTAATGAAGGCGCATTTTCAAATTTGAGATTAATACAGTCGAACCTCTATAACTCGAACCTGAAGGGACAACCAAAACAGTTCGAGTTATGGAGAGTTCGAGTTATAGAAACACGAGTTACATAGAATAAAATACATGTAAAAAGTGCAGGGACCGCCTAAAGGTTCGAGTTATAGAGGGGTTCGAGTTATAGAGGTTCGAGTTAGAGAGGTTCGACTGTATAACAAATCCTGGAAAAGCATAATAAAAATAAAAAAACAAAATCAAAGGGTTTGCAGATCTGTATATCCTTAAGAACTCTTTGTACTTAAATCATTTACAGATTCATCTCATAAGATATTTAATTATTGAACACCCTGTATAGGATATGGAAAAAGTTTGTAAAACATCGAAAGATAAAAGAATGTATAAGCTTACCTTATAGGATCCTGCGGAAATCGAAAATAACTTCAATTAAGGGTATACCGTCACGTGAATTTACAGTCCCTTACGGCACACACCGTTCCCATTATTTAAAATCAATCATCACATATAACAAACACAAAAATCACATCTACACACCACTAACGCTCAACACGTACTAAAAGTTTACAAAATATTACAATACAGAATGCGCCTCTGGAGTGGTTGACCCCAACATGGCAGGCTGCGTGAAAGATGCGCGTAGCACCCCCCACCACCTGAGTTCCCTATCTGTTTGTTAAGGTGATCCGTGGAAAAATTGTAACATTTCCTCGGCAAAGGAAATTTTTTTTATAAATCTCGAACAGAAAAGGCCGATTTTTGTAAAATTCCTCTCAATCTCCCAAACTGCATAGCAATCACTGACCAATCAGATTCCTCAAAACCCCAAAATTTTCATTCTCCAGAAAATCAATAACACAAATTCGTATTCATTAATCAGATTAAAACTGACTGAATAATTTTGAGTCACTTTATTTAAATTACAAAAAACTTATGTTTATTGTTTTATAGGTAAATAAATTTGGAAACAATCTTAAAGTCTTTGCAAAACAAAGCTTTTTAGGGTAAAATACAACACGCCCTATTACGCAATCACGGTCGTACGTAAGTTAAACAACCAGAAAATTCTTTCTATCCCTGTTTCACCCGAATGACAAAAAAAAGACAGACAACTCACTCGATCCTATTCTGAAACTGAAACTAATTCCAAATGAACCTCTTCCCCAGCAGTTAGTTCTCTGCATAAAATCAATAATCTTGAGCTTAATCTGACCACAGATAGGTAGCGTGCAAATCAACGGATACATTTTCAAAATATTCTAATTAAACTCTCTCACGTAAGATGTCGCTAGAGGTTATTTTTTTAAAGCTAGTATTAATTCATTTAGCAAAAACGCGTTATGGAAAAATATGTAATTTTATTCGTAACACACTCCCTATAGTCGGTTAAAAAAATTAAATTTTTTTTTTTTTCTGTCAGTATTTTCAAAAAAAACTATCAAATTCCAAAAAGTATAAAAAAAATATGCTTGGTCGGGAACTATCTCAAAAACATTAAGTGATATACAATTTTACTTAAATAATAAAAAAATTATATGGGCGCCAGCACATACTTATAAACCTATGTGCAAGTTTTACAATATGAAACTCACTTTTATATATAAAAAAAAACTTAAAACTAAGTAATACAGCAATATTTTGTAAGGACATTGTACTTCCCTTTACAAAAATATTACCTAGTGGGATTCAAATTACAAAATTTTGAAGTCACCACTAATGTCATAATCACAAGAAAAATGTTGACAGGATCAAATTAGTAGAGTACTGTTGAATTGACATTATAAACACACTCTTGGGCATCGACTCGCATGACAGTAGCCAAAACTCCTATAGTGAAGGCTCGCCTAAGCTACCTTCGAGGCTATCTCAACTCCCCATCACCAAGCTTAAACCCAAAAGTTTACTAATTTAAAAGTTGTGAGTATATTGTCAATCAACACCTACTAAACCAAAAAGCCGTAAAAGTTAGCAAAAGGAATTTAGAATTTATTTAAATTGCCCCCCTTTAATATACAGCATTGTCTCCCAAAAAGATGGAAAAACACCCCAGCAATGAAGCACAGTCTACAGATCACTTTGGTTTGCTTAGTTCTCAAAGTAAAGTACAAAAAATTCAAGATCAAATAAATTACTTTAAGAGTATACTATTACTTTTTCGATAAAATTTGAACAAGCAGACTACAATTGCGCAGTTTGATATAGCAATCAAAAAGTCTCGTGTAGTAGCCCTCAAAGTAATCTGCAAGACTGCCCACACCAACCAGAAATGCAAAAACACTCCCCAACAATCAGAAGACAATCCGGCGTATTAATATTAAAAATTAAATTATTGAGTTATTACTCAAATTAAATCGAGACATCCGGGTATGTAAAAAAAATTTAGAAACTTAGTTTCTGTAAGAATAATTAATCTGATGTCAAAAATATAGAAGTTGAAAAAGAAATCTAATGTGTTACCAGAAATATATGAATACTTTAATTTGAAGACTTAAATCAATTGAAAAAAAAATGTTCCATTGTTATGTTTTTTTAATAAAAAATATTGAATGCAAGAAAAATAATCTTAAAATACTTCTTTTTTCTTGAAATATAAAAAATTTAAAAAATGAATGAAATTTTTTTAAATATTGTTCTCTGTAAATCATATTTATTTAAATAAAAGTATGCACTCCTATATTGTCTACAGCAAAACAAAGTGTTTTCTGTAGATCACACCTCATTTAAATAAACATGCACTCCTTAATGTTTACAGCAGGACGAGAATTTTTTTCTTTTAAAAAATTGAAACAAAGAAAGGAGAAAAAAAATTGCCTTCTGAAGGTCATATTAAAATATGGTCCCTTAGCTTTCAGCTAGAAAAGAGAAAAAAAACTATTTCTGCAAAATCTGTGCAAACCATGGGAAATAACACATGCGGTCCAAAGTTTACAACCCCAGATCACAAAATACAGTATTTTTTTTTATATATAAAATTACAAAAGTTAAGTGAAAAAATTAAGTTAAAAAAATCTTAAAAGTTAATACATTAAAAATAATTAAAAGTTAAAAGTAATTTCAAGAAAAAAGAAAAACACGCTTCGAATTATTTAGGCACAGAATTTCACTAAATATTCGAGCTATATGTCATGTCCTTTCGTCATTGTCATGTCGGTCTGTCCGTCTGTCATGTCTTGTCATGTCTCCCAGCACTCACCCTTCAGTAACTGACTGGAATAAAGATAAAATGCCAGTTCAGGTACCACCAAAAATTTAAAACTTAAAAAATAGTTACATAAAATACTACAGTTACATAAAATACTACAAAAAGAGTTAGACAAACAATAACATAACAAAAATAGATATCAAACAATTTTCAAATATATAAAAAAATTATTTTAAGTTAAATTCAGTTAAGTAGGTAAACAATGTTCAAATTAAAAAGATTTTAAAGTTTCCAAAACTTTTCTTCCGAACCCAAGAAGTCAACACGCCAAAAAAAATTGACAACATTTCCCTAAATTCTTGATTTTTCTATCAAAAAAACACGTTGGTCGCCACTTGTTATAATTAAAATAGAGTTCTTTGTTATATTATTGTTTTTCATATAATATAACTTTTTGTATATTATTGATATTGTTTTAATATTCCCCAAATTTACCCCGGCTAGGTAGAGCTGTTTAGGGTCGTGAGGTTCTTTTAAGAAAAATATTGTCAATTTTCTATTTTTGAAATGATAATAGACCTCTATTTACTTTGACACAATTAACAACAATGGTGACAGATTTTCCTTACTATCACCATGTTACCAATGTATCAATGCAGGAACGAAATAAAAGATCAGGATTACTTTTTGTTTACAAACCTCAACATTTATTTTGTTTCAGAAAGAAGAACAAACAAAAATCAAATGATCAAATATAAACAAGAAAAAAATATTAATTTTTTGTTGAAACTCAGTTTCTTAAAAAGGTAGTAAAAAAAATCATATTAATAAAATTACAGATTTTACTGTTCAAATATAACTTAAAAGAGACATACTTCCTTTTTAGGACCTTGTTTCTTTTGATGTACAATAGTGAAAAATATTTACATATGTTATAATAGTTTTGTCGAGAATTGAGGTTAGGAAAAAAAATAACATAAAAACAAAACAATCTTAACCTAGGAAATGTTAGATTCAGTATAATTGAAGTAATCTTTAAAATACAACTATGGTTTCAATCATTTTCCATGGATAAAAACAAAAAAAACTTTATTTTCTGATCAGGTCCATCAAAACACCCTATATAAATATTACAAAGTTTCATCAAAATTTGTACATACTGTACAGTAATTCTGTAGAATTACCAAATAAAACTTTAGTCTATTCACACCAAATTATTTGTCTTTTCTGGACGCAAATCAGAACCTAAGTTTATAAAAAAAACAAAAATGTGTATTTTGGTTATAAAAAAAACTATATAAAAAAAACAAACCAATAGCTAAAATTTTAGCTGTATTAACCTGTCTAACTCTATTTCAACCAAAGGTGCTTATGCTACCTATAACCTCAAATTTAACCATATGGTCATGTCGTAGTGACTATTGTTAATTGGTACCAAGCTATCCAAAAAAAGAAATGAGAGCGAGATGCAGGATTAATTACTAGCTTAAAATCATAATCTGGATTCTAGAAATCCCATGTAGGCACAACATTGTGAACCCATTATAAATAAACTATAACCAAAATACCAATATATCAATATTTTGTAGAACATAGTTCGAACCATAAAACAAAAAAATATGAAACTAATCAAAATTTTTATAAAAAATTAAGTAATCTAAATAGAGAGATAATTGTCTGTTAAAGACATAAAGAAAAATTGTAACATTTCCTCGGCAAAGAATTTTTTTTTATAAAAATATATATATATATATATATATATATATATATATATATATATATATATATATATATATATATATATATATACTCGACCGTTGTATCTTGTGACATCCAGCAAAAAGTCGGTTTTTGTGACAACCACTTTAAAACCTGGTGTTATCCAAAAAAAAAAATATGAAATGTAATAAAAAATATTTTATTTTTAATTCCATAAAAATATTTGTATAAACTCACAAATTTAGAAATCAAATTTTTCATATCTTTGTGGCGTCCATTGTATATACAAAACATTTTGACGTTGTAACATCCCTAAATATTTGTGTTAACTTGTTACATCCAGCAATGTTGCAAATGTTTCATAAAATCGGCTTACTTTATCGAAATGGCTTTTCTGCCTTTTACCTTGATAGATTAATTTTTTAACTTACGTACAGCCATCTGAAAAACGCAGTCGTTCTGGGTGTTTAGGTCGCTTTATTTTTTTTTCAAATCAGATTTTTAATCAATTTCTGAAAACTACGTTACCAGAATAAAAATTGTGGGGAAATAACAAGTTTTAAATAAAATTTTTCGTATTTTGTAATTTCTTATTTTTGACACGCTTTTGTTAGCTTCGCCTGTATGTTTGTAGGTAGGTATGTATGTTTGTAACTGACACCTTTGGACTAGATTTTGACCTACTTTAAACGAACAGATTTAATTTAAACTTTGTACACACAACTCACAAATTTAGAAATCAAATTTTTCATATCTTTGTGGCGTCCATTGTATATACAAAACATTTTGACGTTGTAACATCCCTAAATATTTGTGTTAACTTGTTACATCCAGCAATGTTGCAAATGTTTCATAAAATCGGCTTACTTTATCGAAATGGCTTTTCTGCCTTTTACCTTGATAGATTAATTTTTTAACTTACGTACAGCCATCTGAAAAACGCAGTCGTTCTGGGTGTTAGGTCGCTTTATTTTTTTTTCAAATCAGATTTTTAATCAATTTCTGAAAACTACGTTACCAGAATAAAAATTGTGGGGAAATAACAAGTTTTAAATAAAATTTTTCGTATTTTGTAATTTCTTATTTTTGACACGCTTTTGTTAGCTTCGCCTGTATGTTTGTAGGTAGGTATGTATGTTTGTAACTGACACCTTTGGACTAGATTTTGACCTACTTTAAACGAACAGATTTAATTTAAACTTTGTACACTTATCAAGAACCGGTGACAATAGAATAATTTTCCAGGCGCACCCTTGGGGGTACTTCAGGGACTCGCTGTCTGTCTGTCTGTCTGTCTGTCTGTCTGTCTGTCTGTCTGTCTGTCTGTCTGTCTGTCTTAAATTCATAAGGCCTCCCAATCCAGAGTGGCCCAATCAAAATCACCTGAGTATTAGATATGCATGTATACCGGGGGTGCGGTCCAGTAAAATAAATCCAGTATTAAAATCAACATTTTGATTTTATCTGTGTGTTTATCATTTCATTATTTTAGATTTTTTTCCTAAAGAAAGTCAGAATTTTTTTTATTATGTAAGTATATATTTAATTATAAAATAACATGTAATTAGGTAACATTCAAAGTGCATATCACATTGTCAATAATTTTTAACTATTTCCTAAACAAAGTAGTTTATGATTTTTTTATTATTATAGCAACTGCTTTGGAAGATTTTAGTCCACAGAACACCGGTCTATTTTTTAAGTGACAGGCTAAATTTTCGCAAATAGCATTCTTTTACTAAAACGTTCAACTTTTCCATGTGTGAAAATTATTGAGGGTGATTCTTAACAGAAGCTGTATTTATTATTAAGATTTTATTATATTAAAGATCAAAAAACGTTCGTCCTACTAATTAGATGCTTTGACGGCCGTGCCGTGTCTCCTAGACCAAACATGTCAAAATTACGAGATGCAAATGTTATAGTAAATAATAATTATAGTAATAACCGGCTTTTTTTTTCTGGGACTTAAAAAACTCAAAAGTAAACGGCACACAATTTTCGCAGAGGGGAGCGTTGGAGGTCCCGGCAAAATAAAGCTATTCAAAAAAATTCAGCCTGTTACCCATTACTTAAAATATAGACCGGTAAATTTTGTCTTTTTTTCTAGAAAAATATTAGATCGCTCCAGTGTAAATTATCGTTGAGTTTTGGATCTTATTCGGCAAGAACTTGACAGGCACATCAGTTTGTCTATATTTTCTAATGGAAATAGTTTTAAAATAGATAAAAAGTGGGCGGCGGACGAAACATCGAAAGACAGAATGTCGAAAGTATAAAATGTCGAAATTACAAAATGTCGAAGTTACAATATGTCGAAAGGCAAAATGTCGAAATTACAAAATATCGAAATTACAAAATGTCGAAGTTACAAAATGTCGAAATTACAAAATGTCGAATTTACAAAATGTCGAAATCACAAAATGTCGAAATTACAAAATCTCGAAAAGCAAAATGTCGAAATTACAAAATATCGAAATAACAAAATGTCGAAATTACAAAATGTCGAAACTAACAAATATCGAAAATCAAAAATAGAAAATTTCTAAACCTTAATCTAACCCGACCCTGACATTACCTAACCTAATCTAACTAACCTAATCTGACCTAACCACATGAAAATAGAAAGTTTCAAAAACCTAACCTGACGAAACCTAATTAAATCTAGCCGAATCAAACTGAACCGAACCGAACTGAACGGAACCAAAGCAAACTGAACCAATAATTTTTTTCAAAAAAAAAACTTTCCTGACTTCTTTCCCAGGATTCTAGAGGGTGTGAATCCGAACCGAACCGAACCGAACCAAACCGAACCGCACCTAACCGAACCGAACCGAACCGAACCGAACCGAACCGAACCTAATCAAATCTAGCCGAACCGAACCGAACCAAACCGAACCTAACCTAACCAAACTAAACTACAACACTGCTAATTTTTTGTAATTTCGACATTTTGTAATTTCAACATTTTGCTTTTCGACATTTTGTAATTTCGACATTTTGTAATTTCGACATTTTGTAATTTCGACATTTTGTAATTTCGACATTTTGTAACTTCGACATTTTGTAATTTCGACATTTTGCCTTTCGACATTTTGTAACTTCGACATTTTGTAGTTTTGACATTTTAAATTTCGATATTTTGTTTTCGACATTTTGTACTTTCGACATTTTGTGTTTCGATGTTTTGGCCCTCGCCCATAAAAAGTGGTAAAATGAAAAATTCTTCCTGTTCTTGATAAGAGGCCAAAAATGTTCCAACTCCTTGTACTTTAAAACTAAGTTATCGTTTTCCTTTTTGTACAGTTCAATTTTTTCCATATGTTCGTCGAATTTCTGTACAAGTAGAGTTCCTTTTTTATGGAATAAATATTAAAGGAACAACTTGCTGCTTCAGTGACACGTAAACTCCTCTTGTGCAAAGTGGACTTAAAAAAAAATTGTTTTTAAATAACTTTAGAAAAATGACTTGTGTATACGGAATATTTCTTTTAAAACGAAATATAGAGATTTAAGGGAATTTTTAGCAAATGAAATAAAAAACGCTTGGAAACGTTTATTTTGTTTGCTAGGGGAATTTTTTTTAAAGAGTTACCATAGATATATAGTGGCGTATGCAGAAATGTATCCTAAGGGTGGGGGGGGCATGAGTGCAGATCAATACACAGATATGAATTTTGGGAGGGAGGGTTGAGCACAAATCGATACATTTTAATATTCATTTTTTGGGAAAATTTATGTTTTAGGAGTAAATCTTCAGCCTCTCCTTACGTACGCCACTGGATAAGAAGATAGGTTAAGGGACACCTTACAAAAATCGATCAATTTATCTATAATAAAAAAACGAATGAACAATTTTCAAAAGCCCATCAAAACAAGGCGAGACTCGAATCCTATTCCCTATCTATATATAAGCGCTCAAAAGATGTCCCTCACGGAAAGAAAATCGTCGCGACTAAGAGTTTTTCTCAAAAATTGCAAAAAAGACTTATAAACTTAGTCTCGTTTTAAAAGTTAAAAGAAAACCCCTTGTATAACAGCTCGGAACACTTTTGTTATATAATAGGATGCTTTATGTTTATGTTTTACATATGCGTATGTACTAAACTTTATAAATTTCAAACCGGCCAAAGTGTTCCTTCCATTTCAAATCCTATTATTAATTTTGGAAAGCTAAACTTACCTCTCAAATTTTGGTATTAGATCAAACTTTTGCTGATGAACGTAGTAACTTTTTTACACATATTGTTTGAGATTCTGGATTGCTGGGAAAACTAGAAAATTGATATCTCTTATCTGATGTATTACTACAGCTAATTAGGAAACAGGAATAATTTAATTTATTAAAAATTTATGGTTTTGAAATAAAAACTCCTGACTTTTATTTGAAACTTTTTAACAAATAAAAACAAACATGACATGCTTTGTCAGTACATTTAAGGTGACTTAATCAGCGCAACGATTTTGAGTGACTTTCAATTTTTCCTATTAATTAAATTACCGCCGTTCATAGTAAGATAAAGAGAGCGTCTACGTTCTCTTTCTAACAATTGTTAGAGTATAGACATCCGATATTTTGTCCTTTTATTTTAAAAGACATTGATGGGCTTGTCGCGACTCTAATATATCCAAATATGGCAACATACAGGGACTCTAGGGAAACCCAAGTTTTTATTATCGCTGCAAATTTTATGGAACGATTCATTTGTGTCTTTAAATCAAAAAAGATATTTAGAAAAAGTTTTTCAAAAATATGATATGATTAATTGTACGACAGTTTCTATTCCAATGGATCCTGGTGTCAAGGCATTAAAGGCAACAGAGGAAGATAATAGAGCAGACAAAAGCTATATCAGTCAAAGATTGGAAGTCCTTTATTTCTTGCCATGGGAACAAGACCTGATATAGCCTATGCAGTGAACAAGTTATCACAGTTTCAAATTGATCCATCAGAGACGCATATGAAAATGCTTCAACAGATCTTTAAATACCTTAAAGGTTCCATAAATAAAAGCTTGACCTATATCTCCACGAAAAATCCTGAGATATATGTTTACAGTGATGCATCATAAGGAGACTGTGCAGATACAAGAAGATCCAGTAGTGGATATATTGAGTTTTATGATAACGCAGCAGTCACATGGACTTCAAAAAGGCAGCAAAGTGTCGCAGTGTCCACTACTGAATCTTTTATTTATGGCATATTTATTATATGGCACTGTCATTGGCTTATAGACAAAGCATGTGGATGAAGCAGTTGATTTTTGATCTAACTCAAAATAATTCTAAACCACTGTTGCTGTGTGATAACCAAGCTGCAATTTATATTGGAACAAACCATATAATGATCAACGAAGTAAACACATCGACATTCATTATCACTACATTCGAGAAAGGATTATGGAAAATGATGTTGAGGTGCAATATATAGGAACTAGAGAAAATACTGCGGACATTTTGACAAAACCACTACCAAGAGAAGTTTTTCATTCACTTTGGTCCAAGATGTCACTGAATGAGGGAGAGTGTTGAAATATGAAGCTACATTGACGCAACATCTTGGAATATTTTATTATTGTTAAACCCATACATTATTTTGATGGTCAATCAGTTTTTGAGTTTGTCAGTTGTTGTTTTTTTGATACAATAAAATTGTAAAACTTGTCACTAAGTTTTTCTCTTAAAACTACGAAATTCAAAACTAGGTCTCAAAACTCATTATTTTTTAAAGGGTTAAATAGTTATAGTACCTTACCTGAAAACATTAAAATATGTCAGAGTATTAATAGTTTTAAGTCATTATTAAGGGCAAAACTCCTGGCTGATAATGATTAAGTGTATGTGTTTCTGTTTTTTTTATTATTTTATTTTTTATTTTATTATCTATGGTTGCCAAATTCCTTGTTTGGTTTATAAATATTGTAGCAATAGTATTTTACTTAATGTCTTGTCTAATACTATTGAAATTTTAAAATTAAAATCTACCTATGTGTCAATTAAAACAATATTGTGCTGCATAATTTAAAAGTTATATCTTTATATTTTGATGTTTGTTTTTATTTGTATTTGTTATATTATTGAAACTAACTACTACATAATAATATGTTTCATTTTGTTTTGTAATTTTTTAGGTGTTGTTTTTTGGATATTGTTTTTGTATGTATTTAACAGTTGGAACCATTTTTGTATTAATAATTTTATTAGTCTTGACTGACTATATATATATATATATATATATATATATATATATATATATATATATATATATTTATATATATATATATATATAAATAAAGAAATCCGCCATTTTGGATCCGCCATTGTTGTAATAAAAAACGTAAATTGTAGTGTTACCAGGTTACCAAACACTACAACTACCAAGATTCAACAGTCGACTTAACTTTACTTAACAAAAACAAATTTCAAAAAAATTGCTTAAAGGATAGATGTTTTTATATAAATAATATATTTTGTTTTTCATCTACACATTTTATCCAAAAAAAAATTTTTAGTCCGGCGCCGAGTTGGCCCGGCGCCCAGTTGGCGGCGCCGAGTTGCCTCGGCGCCCAGTTGGCGGCGCCGAGTTGGCGGCGCCCAGTTGTCCCATTCCGATAGTTGAGCGGCAAGCGGACAGTGCCGTGCAATTTTGAGAACCAGACGTTCAAACAAGATTTTTTAAAAGAGGGTCAAATTTTCTGCCCAGAGAATAGTATTAGCCTCCAATAAAATGTTTATCCTTTCCTGACCCCCCCTGAAAATTCCACTATTTTATATCGTGAACCGGTCGTGCTAGACACTTAGTTTCTGTTATTAGTTCACATTTTTTTCTTGTTAAAAAGTGTTCTGTGGCTAATTTCCTTCCTAGCCTATTAGCACAAGGGAACTTTACTTGAATCAGCTTTGAATACTTAAATTCTAACTTAAATTATTGAAAAAAATGTTTCTACTTCATTCCGAAAACCGCATATTTATGCGATGCTCCATTTTCATTAAAATTTGACAGTTTAAATATTATTTTGGTAAAAAAAATACCCCTTAAAAAAATTAGTTAAAATTTGACAGTTTATATGCCATTTTCTGACATAAGTATGTGATGGCTTATGTGCACTGGATTTTATTTTTGAGCTCACACGAATACTATAATAAGTAGTGTGAGCCATGGCGATCATGTGAAAAATTAGGAAAAAAGTTACGATTTCAAAACATTTTATATATCTTTGCGTTTCAGATGATTTAAAAACTTTTTTGTCGCGCCGTCTGTCTGTCTGTATGACTGTAACGACCAACGCGCATAACTCAAAAACCGCTTGCCCGATTTTAATAAAATTTGGTACCTAGGTTATGTTTGGGTTCTAGATGGTCCCATTTAAAAATTAATAAAATCCACTGGACATAGGCCGCAAGAAAAGGGTGGGGGTGGATTTCAAAAATTAGAATTCAGTAAAAAATACTCTGCCAATAGATGTGCACCTAAGCTCACACTAGGTACTATAGTTATAGTGTACGTGTGAGCTAATATAACTAAAAATTGAAATATATTTTATTTAACTCCAGACCTTTCGTTTGAGACGAGACAGGCTATATTTTGACTTAAACTCTAATTTTTAAAATCTACCCCACCCTTTTTTTGATAAACTAAAATATATTTTGTTTAACTCCAGACTCAATTACTTATCGTTTGAAATCACACACGCCATATTTTCACATAAACTCTATATTTTGAAATCTACCCCCACCCTTTTATTTGGCTTGCGTTCGGTAAATTTTGTTTATTTTTAAATCAGACGATCTGGACCCAAGACCCAGCCTAGGTATCAAATTTCATTCAAATCGGGCAAGCGGTTTTTTAGTTAAGCGTGTTGGTCGTTACAGATAGAGAGACAGACATACAGATAGACGGTGGCGCGACAAAAAAGTTTCAAAATCATCTGAAACGCAAGGATATATAAAAAATTTTGAAATCGGAGGCATCTTTTTTCTCGAAAAAAGCTCACACTACTATAGTATAGTAGTAGTGTGAGCTAATATTACTTGTGTTGTAGATAAAATTTAGTACCTTGATTGGGTTTTGCCTCTAAATGGTCTCACTTGAAAATAAATAAAATCCAGCGCATATTAAGCAAAACAAAATTTTAGTTTTGCTACAAATATGACTTGTGTGATACTGTATTAAAGGTAACTGTGCACTAAGATGAAAAAAAAGGATTATAGATTTTTTGTTTACTGGTGTTAAACTGGGGGGAGAATCTCCCATGGAATGGGTCTCCGAGTGTCGCATATATGGCCTTTTCGCGTACCAAAATGGGTATAAAATACATTATACATTAATCGAGTGAGTTTAGGTGCCCATAAATTGGCAGAGTATTTTTAAGTGACCATTTAGAGCCAAAACCCAACCTTGGTACTAAACTTATACTTGTATTTTTTACCAACACTCTAACTTTTGAAATCTCTACCCCCACCCTTTTTTTGGAATATGTCCGGCGGATTTAATTCATTTTTAAATGGGATCATCTAGGGCCAAATCAGACATACATTTAGGCAGGCAGACATTCAGACAGACGGCGCGACAAAAAAGTTGCAAAATCATCTGAAACGCACAGATATATAAAAAATTTTGAAATTCGAGCATCTTTATTTTTCTTATTTTTGAAACAAGTACCTATACCCAACAAACATTTAAAGTTGTCACGACGAAACCCCAACTAGAAAGAATTTCTTAAAGGTAACCGCAACGTATTCCCGCTACGTCTCAGTATACCATACAGCGACGTGTTAATTCCCTAAGTGGGGAACCAATTTCTGGTTATGACTACTAGGCCAAGTGTTTAAAGTCACTGTAGTAACAACTACACTACTACGTCGCAGCCAGGTATCTACTACGTCGTAGAGGCTGTTTTTTTCCGTAATGGCATAAAAGTAGCGATGTAGTTGCAAATAATATAATCGTTTCTTTTTGGTAGAATTATTATAATATAATATGGAACACAACAGTAAACAAACACGCTAAGTTTTCTAGTTTGGTTATGTCTGTAATATGTACTATGTTATCTAAAATTACGAGATTTAACGAGCAGAGGTCAAAATTCAACTGCGATGCAAATTTTTATGTGCAACATGCATTATGTTTATTGCAAAAAATAGGCGCGCCTGCAAAATTTTGCCATTTTCTGGTAGCTGATGAAATATTTTCGTTGTGGTTTTTGAGGTTGTTTTTATAATTGGCAGATAATCCGACCAAATGGTTTTTAATATGGATATTTGGTAAAGCTTTTATTAATTCAAATCAAATCAAATCAAATCAAGCTTTATTGTCTTATATAAAGTATAAAACTTTGTAGACAAAGCAAATACATAACTAATAATAATAATAGAAAAAATCATTTGAAAAATATAAAATATATAAATCCATCCAATAAGTGGTTTAATTATGTTGTTTGATTATATATATATATATATATATATATATATATATATATATATATATATTTTTTTTTTTTAAATTACTTGTTTTTTTATAATAATTGAGAATTTTAAGTTTAAAATTATTCCTTAATTGTAACTCTGATCAAGAAATTCGTTAATTGAATAAAAAGCTTTAGTGATAAGAAAATCCTTGCACTTATTTCTAAATATGTTATAGTTATTATTAAGTTTTATATTGTTTGGCAAATTATTATACAATTTTATACCGTTATAAATTATGGATTTTTTAAATAAAAATGAATGTGGTATAGGTAATGTAAGATTATTAACTTGTCTCGTTGAATAAGCATTTTGGTTTATTTCAAAGTAATTTAGATGTTTATTTATCAGACAAATTGTTTCAAGAATATATAAACAAGGAAGAGTCAAAATATTATTTTTGATAAACAAGTCTTTGCAGTGATATCTAGAATTTACATTGCATAAATACCTAATTGCTCTTTTTTGAAAAATAAACACTGATCTAAATAAATACATTGAACATGTACCCGAGAAAGGAATGCCATATCGTAAGTTTGATTCAATTAAAGAAAAGTATACATTTCTGCCTATTGATTTACCTAATTCATTTGTAATAATTTTTACACAATAACAACCCGAACTTAATTTTTTATTTAAATTATGAATATGGTTTTGAAATTTTAAATTTTCGTCTATGTTAAGTCCTAAAAATTTTATATTATCTGTAGTATTAATTTTATTATTATTTATATTTATAATTTGTTGAGATATTTCTTTAAAACCAATTACATATGTTTTTGAAAAATTAAGGGATAGTTGGTTTGATTCAAACCAAGTTTTTATACAAATAATATCATTTTTTATATTATTCCAGAGAACATCTATATTTTTATTTTTCCAAAGAATAGTAGTATCATCTGCAAATATTGTAAAATAACCAGATATTTTAATATTTAGTAAATCATTAATGTAAATTAAAAAAAGTATTGGTCCTAGTACTGAACCTTGAGGAACACCACATTGAACATTATTTTTATTTGAATTTAAATTGTTTATTGACACAAATTGAAGGCGATTAGATAAGTATGATTTAAACCAACTTAAAGCGTTGTTTCTTATTCCATAAATAAATAATTTTTTAAGAAGAATTTCATGATTAACACAATCAAAAGCTTTAGAAATATCACAAAAAATTGCAGCCGCATGTTCGTTATCATTAATACTGTTTAATAATTGTTTCATAAAAAAGAATATTGCATCATTTGTATTTTTATTTCTCTGAAAATGATTAATATTAATCATATTATTTTCACAAAAATATAATTCTAAACGCGATTTGATAAGTTTTTCTATTAATTTTGAAAGAGTTGATAAAAGAGATATTGGCCTAAAATTAGATGGTGTATTTTTATCTCCTCCTTTATATATTGGAATTATTTTAGCAAGTTTAAGGCAAGAAGGAAAATATCCCAATAAAAATGAATGATTTATAGCTTCAGATAATGTTTTAATTGCAATAAAAGGTAATTCGTTTAGTATATTTAAGGAAATACCATCTATGCCAGTAGAAGATTTATTTTTTATTAAATTTAAAGTATATTTAATTTCATCAGGATTTGTTTCATATAATATAAACGCATTAGTTATGTTGATATCGTTAAGGTATGAAATGGGATCAACATTACAGCATTTTTTTAGTAATATTTTCTGCAACAGAGCAATAAAAATCATTCAAATCATTTGGTAATAAATCAGTATTTATGTCAGTTGAAAGTTTATTTCGATTAGTAAATTCATTGACAATAGACCAACATTCTTTTTGGAAATTTGGTGTACAAACAACTATATCTCGGAAAAAGGGGCTCCAAAACAAAACAAAGAAAAACAATTTTTCTGTCCTTCAAAAAAAAACATGGCGTACAAAAATTATTCCTTTATAGAGGGGAGAGCTACTTGAAAGTGAGCCTAAGTTACGGCTACGTATAATTTACTACTTTTGTGTCTCCATTCCCTTATAGTTCTAGATAGCACATTGAAATTTCTACCTCATCCGTTACGGGAACGTGTTACCGACTTTTCTCCGCAACTAGAAAATTACTAGAGTGTCAGCAACCGCGCGGGTAAGCAAATCACGACGTTCAAGTTATATGACCGATCGGACCGTCAGCAATCACAACAACAAAAAAGTTTTAAACAAATTATTTTGTTTTACAATATTATCAACAAACTCAAGTAAAAAACCTTTAAAAATGATAGTGATAAATTAATATTTATTAACAAAGATATAAGAACACACATAGCTAATTTTTACGCTTTTACAATAAGGCCTAGTTTATGTTCTCATCCAGGATGTATTCGGCCTCGTCTAACCTAATTGAAAAGTTATTAATTGAAATCAAAACAAATAATTTTAACTATAAAATCTGAGTTATTTATCACATTTTTTTTTTAAATTTTAGATCACTGCTTGTAGTAACCAGAAATGCTAAAGAAGTATTGCAATTGAACTTACTCTATGAGTTATGACTAGCTGCTAAAGGCCAATGAGGTCTCCTTATCACCATTGGGGTACATGATAGGGACTGCAACGGATGCCCAACCACCATGTATTCCTATAAATAGATCACCCGACAACATGTGTATTATGCAATGCCTTTATGATATCAACAATGAAAACAATCATTCATTGCCCTACTGAACCTACTTAACCAAGGATTTGCTGAGATGATCCAGACAAATTTTAAGTTGATTTCTTCCCTGGTTGATTTCAGGTCAGCCTTTGTAATTCTCAATATATTTAGTATGGTTTTTAATGTTTTAATCAATTATTGTAATAAGTTATTTTAAATGAAATAAATAAAAGTTGTTTATGTAGTTTTTTATTTAAAAAATTATCTAGAGGGGGCAGTGAGGCCCGGTTTCCACCTATGTGTGCCCACCCTGATTCAAGAAATGTATCACACAATGGGACATAGATTGACTTGTTTAAATGCAAGGTCACCTAATGAGATTTTTTAAGCAATGTGGGCACACACAGGTGGAAACTGAGTTTTAAACGTGGGGGGGGGGGTTGTTTTTGAACCTATCTATCTAGTTATAAAACCTTATTTTTTTGCTCAGATGTGTAATACCACATGTGTCTTGTATTTTTTATGTAATTCTCGGGAAAAAGGGAGGAACATGCCACCCCCACCCCTCTGGGACCTCCACTGACATGACCATTAAATAAAACAAAAGACATCAATTTTTTGGATGTACAGGGGTATTGAATTCTAAAGTGGTGGCAGGCCCTAGTGGACCTCGATGCACCACGACCACATGTGGGTCTCTACTAACTACAACAAAAAATGATTTAGGATTAACGCATTGCCACATGTACAGGGGTATTCATTATGAATGTAACCCCCCTCACTATCTTGTGGGGATATTGGATCTCATGGGGATAGTGGGGGGTTACATTTATAATGGATGCCTGACACAGCTCAATGTGTAAGGAAAAAACTTATGTTCTTTATTTTTATTTCAGAGTAGGTAGGTAGTACTAATAATAACATTTTGTCAAATTAAATTCATACACTTTTTTGTTCTTTAGTTCAAACTAGGCCAGAGGTTTCTGTAAAAGTTCTCGGATTATCCTGTATACCTATCTACCCAAAATCTGCTGTATTCACATTTGTAGAGGTTTCCTCGTCTTTGAAAATGTGGATCCTGTAACAAAAAAAGGAAATTTTTATACATGGGGCGTCTGCGATGTGTTTGAAGATATAGTATTTAAAATATTTGCCTACAGATATCATTATTCTGAATAATGAAAGCCAATAAAAAGGGCGTATTCCCCATGGTCCATAGGAGCCCTTACCTATTTTCCTTTGGTTTACGTGCCTTCATCATTTCTCCAAAGATTATAGATTATAATATATATTATTCTCTATGTATATTGTACTTGATTGCAGATTATTTGCACTGTAATAAACTTGAAGGTTTCGTTGTTTTGTGGCAGCATTCATCAGAAAGCCATTTTAACAGAAGCACAGATTAGGTTGGATAAGATTAGTAAAAAACAGAAGACCAAAGCCATTTTTTATTTGTTTATAAATCAAAACACTTTTTGAGGTCTGCCTATTATACTGACCCGAATTTTACTGACTTGGATAATACTGACCAACGATTTTTTATACTATTTCACGTCAGACTAAACTGTATAGGGTCGAAACAAATCATAACTAATAAATAAAAGCTTCTACCACTGCCATACAGTTACCTATTTATCTATTATTTAGTTACAGCTCAGGTTTATAGCAAAAATACCTTTAATTATTAGTTTCTACACCAAAACTCTGTGACAAGGACATACAGCCAAGTAGCAGCAACAGCTACTATACCTGATATTAATATCAGTAGTCAAAATACTATGGAACAAACACTACAATTAATTTTGGAGAAATTGAACAAACTTGATGAGCGATTAACTAAACTAGAAAGTAGCAATAACGGAGCTACCAATATGCCTCAAAATGGTCAGTAATCTTAGAATCCTAGCTTGGAATGCCAATGGTCTCTTGCAACATCAGCAAGACTTGCAAGTTATTCTAGACATAGAAAAAATTGACGTCTGTCTTGTGTCAGAAACGCATTTCACTAACCAGTCTCACATTAAATTTAAAGGTTATAAAGTGTATCATACAACTCACCCTAGCAATACTGCACATGGGGGAAGTGCTGTAATAAGTAAAGAAAATATATCACACTATGAGGAGATGGGATATAAAACCATAGAGATTCAAGCTACATTAGTAAGTGTAAAAACCAAAACATATACATTAGTCATAAGTGCTGTCTATATACCACCAAGGCACTTACTAAAGAAAAATCAATATCTTGATTAGTTTTAAACAAAGTCTGACAGAAAAAATAAACCTATCAGTACCATTGCAAACGCCAGAACAAATCGATAAAGAAGTTGATTATTTTGTTACAAATATTCAACAAGCAGCTTGGGAAAACAGTCCAAAACCAAAGAGAATTTTTAAGGGAAAAAACTATCCAAAGGAAATTAGAGACCTTATATTGGAAAAAAGGAAACTAAGAAGAAAGTGGCAACAAAGCCGTGATCCTCGGGACAAAACAAATCTCAACAACATGACGCAGCGCATTAGGCGAGAAATTCTAGTAATAAAAAATGAATCTATTAACCATTTTCTTAATGAGCTTACAGATGATAAAAATACCGACTATTCCCTTTGGAAAGCAACCAAAGATTTTAAAAGACCAATTATCCAAATTCCACCCATACGAAAATCTAACAACCAGTGGGCAAGGAGTAACGAAGAAAAAGCAGATATTTTTGCAAGTCATTTAGAAAAAACATTTCAGCCCCACGAAGCACCAGATGAACACTTTCATTTAAATGAACCCCATCAAATCGAGGACCATATTAAGCTTACATCACCAAAAGAAATATTAACAGAAATCAAAAATATTAATTCGAAAAAAGCCCCAGGGTATGATCTTATTAACGGGGTAGTCATAAAACAACTCCCCAGAAAAGCTATCGTAAAACTATGCAACCTAATTAATGCGTCTTTTAGGCTTAGGTACGTACCTAAACTGTGGAAAGTTGCAGAAGTTAACATGATTCCAAAACCGGGAAAACCACTCCATGACGTGTCATCTTACAGGCCAATATCTTTGCTGCCAATTATCTCCAAGCTCTATGAAAAATTATTGCTTAAAAGAATAAAACCCATCATAGAAAGACAAGAAATTATTCCATCTCATCAATTTGGTTTTCGAGACAAGCATTCCACGATAGATCAAGTACACAGAATTACTAATATAATAGAAAAAGCACTAGAAGAGGGAAAAGTTTGTTCTGCAGTTTTTCTAGATGTAGCACAAGCATTTGACAAAGTGTGGCATGAAGGCCTTAATTTTAAACTAAAAAGGTTTCTGCCAAAACAGTATTCGGATATTTTGGAATCATACATATCTGATAGACATTTTAGAGTAAAACAGGAAGACTCATACTCAAATTTAAGAGAAATTCAAGCAGGCGTGCCCCAGGGTAGCGTACTAGGCCCTTATCTATACTTATTATTCACTTGTGATATCCCAAAGCCAGAAAATTGTCACTTAGCAACATTTGCCGATGATACTGGTTTATTGACGGTAGAAAAATCTATTGAAAAATGTATAGAGAAACTTCAGTATGCAGTCACCCAAATTCACAGTTGGACCACAAAGTGGCGAATAAAATTAAATGAAACCAAATCAATTCATGTTGATTTTACAAACAAAAATATAAATCACATACAAATAACAATTAACAACATTCCAGTACCATATTCGAATCAGGCAAAATATCTAGGTATGACACTTGATACCAAATTGCGCTGGAAAGCACATGTTAAGAAAAAAAAAGAAGAACTTGAGATAAGGTATAGAAAAATGAACTGGCTAATTGGAAGGAAGTCCAATTTAACAATTCATAATAAGTTACTGCTTTATAGACAAATACTGAAACCAGTATGGACATATGGTATTCAACTATGGGGTTGTGCTAAAGAGAGTAACATTCTAGTTGTACAGAGATTTCAAAATAAAGTATTAAGAAACATTGTGAATGCACCTTGGTACGTTCGAAATAGTGACCTTCATCGAGATCTAAAAATCGAAACTGTAGCAGAGACTATAAAAAAGTACGCAAAAAGCCATGAAGATAGACTCCATCGGCATGTGAATGTGGAAGCAATTCAGCTTCTAGACAATACTATGCTAGTTCGACGACTAAAAAGAGTGAAGCCGTTTGAGCTAGTAAACTAAGTGAATTACACATAAAACAAAATAATGCTATAAACACAACACAATTGTGAGTTACAGACTAAACAAAGCGGGGAGAACTGTTGAGTGAACCCTAAGTTTAAATCTGACTTTTCTAGTAAATTAAGTTAAAACAAAATTGCTAATTAGTCTTACTGACTAGATTGTAATAAAAAAAAAACACAGTGTGTTTGACAAATAAAAAAAAAAAAAAAATATCTTAATTTTCTTAGAAAATTAGGAAACCGTTTTATAATTGGAGGTGAGTTTAATGCAAAAAAAGTGAATATCAATGTGAGCCGATATCAACTGGTAAGCCCACATACTATCCAACAGATCCAGGAAAAATTCCAGATCTAATTGATTTTTTTATAGTAAAAAATATATCTTTAAGTTTTGTAGATATAGAAGAAAGTTTTGATTTACACTCAGATCATTCACCTATTATTCTAACTCTTAGTAAAAACATAATAAAGAAAGAAGCAAATATCTCACTAGTTAAAAAACTGACTGACTGGATTAATTTTAAACAAAGTCTGTCAGAAAAAATAAACCTCAGTACCATTGCAAACGCCAGAACAAATCGATAAAGAAGTTGAATATTTTGTTACAAATATTCAACAAACAGCTTGGGAAAACAGTCCAAAACCATAGAGAATTTTTAAGGGAAAAAACTATACAAAGGAAATTAGAGAGCTTATATTGGAAAAAAGGAAACTAAAAAGAAAGTGGCAGCCGTGATCCTCGGGACAAAAGAGAAATTCTAGTAATAAAAAATGAATCTATTAACCATTTTCTTAATGAACTTACAGATGATAAAAATACCGACTATTCCCTTTGGAAAGCAACCAAAGATTTTAAAAGACCAATTATCCAAATTCCACCTATACGAAAATCTAACAACCAAATTTTTGCAAGTCATTTAGAAAAAACATTTCAGCCCCACGAAGCACCAGATGAACACTTTCATTTAAATGAACCCCATCAAATCGAAGACCATATTAAGCTTACATCACCAAAAGAAATATTAACAGATATCAAAAATATTAATTCGAAAAAAGCCCCAGGGTATGATCTTATTAACGGGGTAGTCATAAAACAACTCCCCAGAAAAGCTATCGTAAAACTATGCAACCTAATTAATGCGTCTTTTAGGCTTAGGTATGTACCTAAACTGTGGAAAGTTGCATGACGTGTCATCTTACAGGCCAATATCTTTGCTGCCAATTATATCCAAGCTCTATGAAAAATTATTGCTTAAAAGAATAAAACCCATTATAGAAAGACAAGAAATTATTCCGTCTCATCAATTTGGTTTTCGAGACAGGCATTCCACGATAGATCAAGTACACAGAATTACTAATATAATAGAAAAAGCACTAGAAGAGGGAAAAGTTTGTTCTGCAGTTTTTCTAGATGTAGCACAAGCATTTGACAAAGTGTGGCATAAAGGACTTAATTTTAAATTAAAACGGTTTCTGCCAAAACAATATTCGGATATTTTGGAATCATACATATCTGATAGACATTTTAGAGTAAAACAGGAAGACTCATACTCAAATTTAAGAGAAATTCAAGCAGGCGTACCCCAGGCTTGCGTACTAGGCCCATATCTATACTTCTTATGCACTTGTGATATCCCAAAGCCAGAAAATTGCCACTTAGCAACATTTGCCGATGATACTGGTTTATTGACGGTAGAAAAATCTATTGAAAAATGCATAGAAAAACTTCAGGATGCAGTCACCCAAGTTCACAGTTGGACCACAAAGTGGCGAATAAAATTAAATGAAACCAAATCAATTCATGTTGATTTTACAAACAAAAATATAAATCACATACAAATTACAATTAACAACATTCCAGTACCATATTCAAATCAGGCAAAATATCTAGGTATGACACTTGATGCCAAATTGCGCTGGAAAGCACATGTTAAGAAAAAAAAAAGAACTTGAGATAAGGTATAGAAAAATGAACTGGCTAATTGAAAGGAAGTCCAATTTAACAATTCATAATAAGTTACTGCTTTATAGACAAATACTGAAACCGATATGGACATATGGTATTCAACTATGGGGTTGTGCTAAAGAGAGTAACATTCTAGTTGTACAGAGATTTCAAAATAAAGTATTAAGAAACATTGTGAATGCACCTTGGTACGTTCGAAATAGTGACCTTCACCGAGATCTAAAAATCGAAACTGTAGCAGAGACTATAAAAAAGTACGCAAAAAGCCATGAAGATAGACTCCATCGGCATGTGAATGTGGAAGCAATTCAGCTTCTAGACAATACTATTCTAGTTCGAAGACTAAAAAGAGTGAAGCCGTTTGAGCTAGTAAACTAAGTGAATTACACTTAAAACAAAATAATGCTATAAACACAATACAATTGTGAGTTACAGACTAAACAAAGCGGGGAGAACTGTTGAGTGAACCCTAAGTTTAAATCTGACTTTTCTAGTAAATTAAGTTAAAACAAAATTGCTAATTAGTCTTACTGACTAGATTGTAATACAATAAACACAGTGTGTTTGACAAAAAAAACCTTCGCTTAGCTTCTATTACAAAAAAAAACCAACTACTACCACCTTCGCTTAGATTCTACCCCTAAAAAACCAACTACTACCACCTTTGCTTAGCTTCTAACACCAACTTCTCCTAGCTTCCATCACAAAAAAATCAAGTACTTCCACCTTCCCTTAGGTTCTACTACGGTAGGTGGTAATAGTTGATTTTTTGATGGTAGAAGCTAAGCCTAAGCGAGGGTGGTAGAAGCTAAGTGAAGGTGGTTTTTGGGATAAACCTGAGTTGTAGTTAAGTGATAGGTCAGTAGAGCTGTTTAGAAGTGGTACTTCATTAACATCTGTTAACTTAAAAGTTAATATTTGTTTTTATCACAAACTAGGCGGTTTATTATCAAAAATACGTTGGTCGTTAAAATGATGGTCAGTGAAATAGAAATTCCCGATTGCTATGGCACTGTCTCTTTTCTTCTCAGTAAATTTACTCTGTGTCTGGCGCTCTCTCTTACACACACTCATAAATCCGTACTGTCGTCTTGCCGTCGGTTGCTGCGTTTCCATGGCGTTTCAACCAGGTTTCAACTCAGTTTGTTTTATTATTTATGATTTAAGTAATTTGGCAATAACGATTCATTACGCATTATGTAATATTTAATCTTTTTTTCTTTAAATTTTTCTATATATGTTATTACCATAATTAGTGATGTTTGTAAAGTATCAAATAAATAAATAAATAAAAGTAAATTTTAAAAAGTTTTTATAATATACCAAAACATATCGGATGGAGGTGGAGAATTTCAATTGGAGAGGATTTTCTTAGTTAAAGCTGTAGTAAATTACAGTTTTCAAATTATTGTCAGATTGTTATACTTCAAACTCATCTCGGAAGCGGAATTACCATAATTTAAGGCAAAAAAAAAGAAAATTATTAACAGGACTTGGAGCATTGAAAATTGTAGAGCGGCGAAAAACGAAGTTAAAAAAAATAAATGCGTGAGCAGGGGCGTTGCGGGTTAGGTTTTGGGGGGTAAAAAGTGGCAGGGAATCGTATTATTGCGATTTCCGGCAAAAGTTGACCCCGGACAAAAAAGTCATATACAGAAAAGTCATAGGCCATGAAAATGGCTAAAACTTTTGTGAATGACATTTTCGACATAACCTCAAAATGTTCGAGAAAAATTTTAAAAACCGTAATTTTTTTTATATTTTGCTTATTATTTTTTATTTTTGCAAAAATAATGTCAGTTTAACAGAACTTGGTAAGAGTAGAGCTCTTTGGGTGCTTAATGTCTACAATATTTTACAAATAAAAAAATTAAGTCGTTTCAAAGATATTTGTTTTTCCCGCTCAAAAACACTTTATTTTTAAATGAAATTTCTTGTTCAGAAAATTATCGTATCCAGTTCTGCTGGTACTCAGTTTTTGGCACTGAGATATACTTTTTGGCGAAATAAAAAAAAATTATATGTGTCATTTAAAAAAATGCCCAAAAAAGGAAAAAATTTAAAAAAAAATTGTCACAATACTTTTTTAAGTTACTGTAGTTATTTTAGAAGTTTTAAAACATTTTTTAAAACTAAAAAAAATTAGGCTACCTGCCTTGCTTTTTGAAAATTAATGTAAATATATACATTATGACAAAAATTTTATTTTTTCTAATAAAAAATTTTTATTGCTCTGTATGTTATTTTTAATTTCTTTCTGAGTTTTATCGCCCCCAAAAAGTGCCGCCTAGGGCGAAGCACCCTGTCACCCCCTAGATAAGCCAATTTCTATATGTACAGGGTTTTCCCGTATATTTTTACACCATATCTTAAACGTTTATTTGAATTGTTATCAAAATATGACAAAAGTTTCAAAATTTTTTACGAGGTTTAAGAATCTTAGGGTCAGAATGTATTTTTTTTTCTAAATGTCAAAATTTTACAGTTTTTTTTTAAATTGAACATATATATTATTGTAGATTTTATTAGACCTTTTCTTCCTGATTTCAAAAATATATATGTTGAGATTATTTAGTTTATTAGTTTTGGAGATATATGCGTTTAAAAGTTTTTAAAAATTTAAGTTTCAGCCATGAAAAAGACAATCGCATTGACACAAAAAGTGAGCTGTTGCTTTTGTAAGGTATATAATTTACTAATATTTTCCATCTGTGGTGATTCTGCGCAGTAATGTGGGACGCCGCAAGCCAGTAAAAGCAAGAAATAATACAATTTTTTTTTTAAATATTAATATCTAAAACTTTCTACATATCCTCCTTTATTATTTAATTTTGAATAATTCTTATAAATTTTCTGTAAATAGCTTAAGTGCGTAGAATTTCCATTGAAATCGACAAATATCTGTTCTATTTTCTCTTGTAGAATATGAACAGGCTCGAAAACACTTCAAATTCTACAAGAGAATTGTGTTTTTCATGGTTTTGATGTTTTAAAGAGTATCAATTTAATTTTTAAAACTTTAAACGCATATATCTCAAAAACTAACAAATGAATTAATCATAACATATATATTTTTGAAATCAGGAAGAAAAGATCTATAAAAATCTAAAATAATATATAGAGTGTTCAATTTAAAAAAAAACCATCAACCTGTCAAATTTTGACATTTAGAAAAAAAAATTACATTCTGACCTTAAGATTCCTAAAATTTGTAAAAAATTATAAAACTTTTGTATTTATAGTATTTTGATATCTATTCAATTACACGTTTTAGATATGGTGTAAAAATATACGGGAAAACCCTGTACATAAAGAAATTGGGTTTTCTAGGGGGTGACAGGGCTTCGCTTTAGGCGGCACTTTTTGAGGGCGATAAAACTCAGAAGAAAATTGAAAATAACATACAGAGCGATAAAAAATGTTTATTAGAAAAAATAAAATTTGTGTCATAATGTATATATTTACATTAATTTTCCAAAAACAAGGCAGATAGCCTATTTTTTTTGCCATAATAATAGCCATTTATCTTGCGTGGAATTAAGTAATTTAGTCAGTTTTAAAAATTGTTTTAAAACTTATAAAATAACTCCAATAACTTAAAAAAATATTGCGAATTTTTTTAAAAGTTTTTTCTATTTTTTGGACAAGTTTTTAAATGACGCATATTATCTTTTTTTAATTCACCAAAAAGTACATCTCATTGCCAAAAACTGAGTACCAGCAGAACTAGATACGATGATTTTCTGAAGGAGAAATTTCATTTAAAAATAAAGCGATTATGAAAGGAAAAAACAAATATCTTAGAAACTTCTTAATTTTTTTGTTTGTAAAATATTGTAGACATTTAGCACCCAAAGAGGTCTACTCTTGCCAAGTTTTGTTAAACTGACATTATTTTTGCAAAAATAAAAATAAAAAACAAAAAATAAAAAAAATTACTGTTTTTTTAATTTTTCTCGAACATTTTGAGGTTATGTCAAAAATAACTTTTACAAAAGTTTTAGATATTTTCATGGCCTATGACTTTTCTTTATGTCACTTTTTTCGCCGACGTCAGCTTTCGCCGGAAATCGCAATAATACGATTCCCTGCCCCTTTTTACCCCCCCATACCTAACCCGCAACGCCCCTGCTCACACCCCAATCTTTATTTCAAACTCTAATTAGAATCAGTAAGGTTTATTACTTCCTACATGGTTTACAATAAATTTTAAGTAAACGGTAATTTTACTTATTAAGAAAGTTGTCCGACTAGAAAGTCATCATTTGGGGAACAGATACATATAATATTAAAATGTTTTTTATTTAAAGTGTAAGAAGGTGTGGTACTAGGTCTTCCTATCGCATCGCAACTTCGAACAGTTTGTCAACGCTGAATTGATTCATTTGGTATTAAATATTACATTAAAGCAGTAAACAAATTTTAATTAAATATATAAGTACCGTACATTAATTCAGCATAATTTGCTGTTGTACAATGTGCTTAGGTTAAAACGTTATATTTTTGTCATTGTTACAATAAAAAATCAAGGCGGACAAGGTATTAACCGGACGTCCTTTGTCCCATTTTTCGAACGAACGCACAAAATTTTAAACTTTTACCAATTTATCTTACATAAATTGTTTTATTTGAAGAAGTCAACTGCAACACAAAAATGATACAACTATTTTTTAACATATGCTTGCGTACAAGTGCATATTACGGACATTATTATTAATGAGTGGCTCACAAACGTTCTTAAACTTTCTATATGTATTTTTATGTTTTTTTTTCTGCTCTGTCCCATATTTTTGCTTTTTTTTTAACTTTAGTCCCGTTTTGACCTAAAACAGATCTGGCAACCCTACCTTAAAGCCTACCAATAAAAACTAAAAATTGACCTAACATCTAACTTAACTAGGGTTGCCAAATTTAGATACAGTCAAACCTCTATAGCTCGAACCTGAAGGGACAACCAAAACAGTTCGAGTTATGGAGAGTTCGAGTTATAGAAACTCGAGTTACATAGGTTAAAATACATGTAAAAAGTGCAGGGACCGCTTAAAAGGTTCGAGTTATAGAGGGGTTCGAGTTATAGAGGTTCGAGTTAGAGAGGTTCGACTGTATTTGTTTTTCGCGACAACAGAACCAAATCTCTGGGTCTCTAGTACACGTATTGGTTCGGTTCGGTATTTGACTTTGGTATGTCAATTTTGAAAGATCAACTATTAGCCTGCAATGTAAATCTGTCAAAATACTGCAATAATAGTGTTATTATGGCTTTATTCCAATAAGATTAAACCGAACTCAATTCGCATGAAAACGTAGCAATGACAACCAGGTAGCATTTTCGATCTATTTATACCACTTGTATTAGTTGCACTTAAGTCACAACTTAAAATTCTGCTTACAAGTCGTACTTTGCTAACAATTTATTATAAACGATAATTGCTTTAATTGATTATAAATTATAACAAATTCGCAATAATTTAAGAAGCCACAAAAAGTAAGATTAACATTAGTCGCGACCAACAGGCGACTTTAAGATGTTTACGTTTTTAAAGTAGAAATAGGAAGTAGTATCTACTTTGAAGGATTGACATAAAAACAAAATCAAAGTTTTTGTGACTTTTAGGTTGTCCTCAAAAGTAATTTTCTCTACATTATTACATTAGATATTACTATGATGACCCAAACCTATTTAGTAAAATATTAAGTTATAAGGTAGTTGTCGGCTACACCCGTTTGCGACTTCAATTAAGCCCAACTTTGTAGAGGTAATTAAGTAAAATATAAATGTCGGGGTGACTACGAATTAACGACTAAAAAGGAAGTAAAACTTTGACAACGTGCTATTGTGGTAGAGCAGACTATCAGATTAGACTATCAAGAAACAATCCTATCAGGTAGTTTAAAGGGTCGTTTTTACGAAACTTCTACTTTTTCGTGATACTAAACAGTAGTCAGAACTAAAAAGTAACGAATTTTGGTTGAGATCACCACATTTCTACCATAAGAAAGTAGGAAAGCCTTTGGAGTATGTAGCCGCTACTATAATAGTTAGTTGGGTACGTGTAACCAATGAGTATATGACTCATATAGAGTGGCAAACGGCGAGCTTTGCAACATTGAGGGGCAGATGGCGCTGATATAAATTCGTCTAGTACGTAATATTCACTACTGGTACGATTTACTTGCATGTGCGAGTTCCGAGGTTCATGTCTATCATATACATGACATTAGATCATAAGTACTTGTCTCTGAATATTGCCTACTAGACAAATTTGTTTCAGCGCCATCTACCTCTCAATTTGGCAAAGCTTGCCGGTTGACCCTATATGGGTCATATGCTCATTGGTGTAAGCTAATGCGTGTTTTCTGTCATTTAGGCCTTAAAGTAAGGGTCAGATGATTTTCTGGTAAGTGATCATGTAATGGCCGCTGGAACTGTATAGTTGTATAATTTTATTGTGTATTTTTTATTAAAAACAGTTTAAGGTAAACTTTTCCTTTATCCAATTTTACCGGACGCTCTGTTGTGTGATAACGAAGAAGACCTCGGGTATCAACATGGATATTTTTTCCTTAAGAAATATTCCACATATCATTAGCAGCACTAAGAAGAAGATTTCAAGGACTCTAACAAACGTAAGTGAATAAGAACATCAGCATGGTAATAAAATCTTTAATTTTTATGCTTAATGAAGTGACATTGAGTAATTAATACGTAATACTGAATGCAGTAAAAGGTTAAATGTTAATGACTACCGGCCACTATTATCAAAAAGTTAATGACTATGCAAATCTAGGGACAGAAGTTTATTACTTAATGGTTGATTTAATGTTGGATTTAATTGATTGCGGCCATTTCATCTATATATATATATATATATATATATATATATATATATATATATATATATATATATATAGTTTATACTTTTTGTATATTTTTACTTTCCTAACCCGCGCAGCAATGGCTAGAGAAAATATTGTTTTCTAAATTTTTTGACTCAACAGCGGAAATGTGTTAGTTGGATCTTTGGAGATTTTTATAAAAAATAGTGTTTGACACTAACGAGCTGATTAGATTTGGGTCCAAATCCATTCATTAAGGCTAAGAACAGTTAAATTTTTTAAAAATACTTAGTTTTTAACAGAGCGTCGCCTCATTATGCCGTTTTCGGAATATAGTAGAACACATTTTTCTCAATAATTTATGTTATAACCAAATAGTCAGTAGGAGCTTTCGTTTTTAAGATATTTATAAAAAACTTTTTTTAAGTGGAGTTCATTTGAACTGTGCTAATGGGCTAGGAACGTATCAGATCCATCACGGAGCCATTTATGTAGAAACAAATTTGAACCGCGTAGAATAGGTATACCTAGCATAAATAATTGGAAAAAAATTTGCACCAATATTTACTAAGACCTTAAAATTTAGCATTTTACAAGTCTATAGACTTGATACCGACCGCAGCTATGGTCATTTGGCCGCGATCTTTAAAAATGTCCGCCGTATTGTGAGATTTTTTGTTTAAGCGTTGGTTTAAACGTATCTCTGTAGTTCTGGCGAATAATAGGTATTAGGCAATGGCTTAGTGGTATATCTTTGGGCCAAAGTGTTAAGCCTAAATCATTTATTGTTGTAATCTCCAGAGTTTTTGCTGTGCTAGGTGGAAAAAAAATATGCCACTTTAGTTAAAATCATTTGTGGTCGCAGTGCATGGAGGTCCAGTAGGGCCTGCCACCACTTTCGAATACACAATACAATCTCCGTAGTTAGATGTCCGATAAAAAATTTTACTCTCAGTTTACTCCTTTTCTAAAGGCAAACAAATTTTGTATTTGCAATTTTTTTGCTAAATTAAGTAGTTTTTGAGATATAGCAAGTTTATGAATGCTCGCAAAAGGATTAAAATAATACCCATTTTATTTTAGTTACAATATAATTTAAATTTGGTATATTTTTTGTTACATAAAAGACTTTAGACCCTTCATAGGAGAGGGTGTGTTATGTTTTAAAATTTCGGTGGATGGTAGCCCTAAACTTTATTTAATAAAGCCCTGCAATAAAACTGAGTTCACGTCACATGTGCTAATTATCAATAACAGCCGACACTCAGAATACAGCTACATAGCAACACGGATTTTAGAACAATGACGGATTGGATTTGACTAAAGTAAAAGCGGAAAATTCAAAATGGCCGCCGTCCTGTCCTTTTTAACCGTTGACATTTCGTTCTCTGGTTTAAAAATCTCAAGTGCTTATCAACAGCTGTGTTATTTTTATTTGTGTTTTTTGCAGCTTTTTTAATTAAATTTGGAATGAAATCTAAGTGCTAAAAACTGTTCAGGGTCTTAAAAACATTACTTTTTCAATTATAGTAGGAAAAGTCCGAGAATTTATTTTTCAACAAAAACACCCATTTTGACAACGCCATGAAAAAATCAAGTAGGTTTGGTTAGGCTGCCTACCAGTGCCCAACTATTTTAATCACGTTTTCAATGGTAATGTCAAACGCATGGTGTGCCCACTTTTTCTATTTTGGTTGGTTGTGAAGTCAAATCTCTAGCTGTTCTAAGATCTCTGCCTAGCACGATATATGCAAGAATTAATGGTATACCCCAATCATAATATGGTATAAGGCATGAATTAGTCGATGTCAGGGTTTATAATAAACTTCCTAGCTTCCTTATTATAGTACCTAGATAGCTACAAAGTACACCGTTCGAAAGCAGACTACCTATGGCACCCGGGATTTCTCGAGAACTGCTGAAAATTTTTAAAAATGCCGAGACACGTCGATTTTGTTTGCGAGGGGGACACTTTTTGGCTATCTTGAAATTTTTGTAGAACGCACAACCTTCGAGAGGTATACTTTACCCCTATATTTTGAATAGGGAAAGTGGGTCTAGTGACACCTATCGGTAGTGAGAATCGACTGCTCTAGCTTTCAGCATCACTATAGCAACTTTTCAATTTTTAAATCAAAGATGGCCGACTAAATAGTATTTATCTCTTTATGAAGGATCGCTATGTTTAGTTGCGAGGAATTTTTAACCCCTATCGTTGGTAATCATGATGCTTTTATGTTCATTAAAAAATTAATAAGAAATTGATAAGCAAAGAAATGCAAGCAGAATTAAATAGCAAACAAGGAATCCATCCCAAATTTTTAGGCTCATTGATTGTTTGATAATTTCCGAAAAAAGTGTATTTTTACCCTAAAATAATATATTTTGTTTTGCTTCCTGTTAAACTTTGATAAAATATTATATTACAAAAAACTACTAAGGTGATCGTTATAGGAGGGTAAAATAAATCGTAAAATTTATTAAAACACCTCTTGCAAAGTGCAATTCACCGTATTAAAATCCATGATATAGTTAAAAAGTTATATTTAAAATTCGTTAGTGGTTTTTGGGGCAACCGGTATATATATATATATATATATATATATATATATATATATATATATATATATATATATATACAGTCGAACCTATATAACTCGATCCTCTCTATAACTCAACCTTTTAAGTGGTCCCTGCACTTTTTATGTATTTTAACCTATTTAACTTGAATTTCTATAACTCGAACTATTTAGGTTGTCCCTTTAAGTTCGAGTTAGAGTCGACTGTATATATATATTTGAATAGATATCGTTAAACTAACTATACCAATTAACAAACATTTTAAAGAATTCTATGATCAGGAGAGGCATCAAAATAGGCGGCCAATACTACTCCAGCCCCGGACCTGAACCTAATAATTATGTAGTTTTGTTTTAAATGATGCATAGTGAAAAATTTTCTCTAGTTAGAAAAAACAAAAATTTTAAATTGCCGAAATAGAAAAGAATAAAATCCGCTAGCGATATTTCTAAAATAATTTTATAAAAAAATACCATTTACCAAGAAACCGAAATAAGTTTTGTTGCGAAATTTTATTAAAAGATTCTGATTTTTTCTCTACAAACGCACCAAAAAGATAATAACACAATGTGTTGCATTGTTTTTGACAAATTTATTCCAAGCCAGCAAATTTCTAATTACTTTCTAACTGCATAGAGTAGGATTTCCTTAAGGTCGAAAAGTATATCAGTAGTAACTCAGCGTAATTTTAGTAAATACGACCAAGGACCAATTGAGTGGGAGGCAGGTTGCCAGATTTGATAACAACAAGAGTGCCCATTTCAGGCTGAGTGCCTTGGTCGACCCATTTGCTTCGTTGTTGCAAAGTATGCAAATACTCGACATGCCAGCGTTTCCAAAACTCTTGGTGCAGACGCTGTAGCAGCTGCCATCGAGATAAGCGGTTATAAGAAACAGAGGTCATATCGGGAACTGGCAGAGCAGACACAGGCTCCATATTGAAAAAATGGTTTGGGGTTAAAGCGTTAATGTCATTGACATCAGAGGACATCGCAATTAAAGGACGACTATTTATGACGGCATCAATTAATGTCAAAACAGTCAAAAACTCCTCATATGTAAGGATTTGATCACCGATTACACGTTTTAAATGCGTTTTAACCGATTTAATTCCCGACTCCCATAATCCCCCAAAGTGAGGGGCAGATGGAGGGTTAAAGTGCATGCAATCGATTCTTGAGCTGTAGCTTCTTGCATAAGCTTAATTTGCCTATTATATAGCTCCAATAAAATTCGAACCTTGGTGGCTGAATAGTACGTTAACTCCACGTCTCGCTTTAAATTTTTGGAGGGCAGCTAAAAATACTTCGGACGAAAGGTCACTAGCTAGTTCCAGGTGAACTGCGCCAGTACTATAATATTTAAACAGGACTAAATAAGCTTTGCAAGTTCGAAGCCCTCGGTAGCGCGCGGCCGGTAAGACGATTTGAAAGGGTCCTCCAAAATCAACGCCTGAATGCGAAAAACTCTTTAATTGGGAGAGACGCGTGAGAGGCAAATTTCCCATTTGAGGCGCATAATTTTTCGGATTAAGTCGCCAAGAATTTAAACACTCACTTAAGACCGTTCTTATAGCTCTTTTTGGCGACAAAATCCAAAATCGTTGCGCTAAAAGAAACTCTAAAGTGCGACGCCCTGCATGTAAATGTATTTTATGATAATACTCGATGATAAGCGTGGTCGGTCTAGATTGGCGGGGTAACAAAACTGGGTGTTTAGCCTCATATGGCAATGTTGAGAATGTTAAGCGACCACCAACCCTTAAAAGGACAGTTTCATCAACAAAAACGTGTAATTTTTTGAGGGGCTTGGCAAAACCTTGTTTGCTATTTAAATCATTTTTAAAATAGGTTTGCTGAGTATATAAAATCAAAAAATGTAAGGCATCATTTTTTTCAATCAAGGTATAATAACCTACTCGTTTAGTAGTTCGATTTCGTGTATTAAAAATTAATCGTAAAACGATGCATAAAACATCTAACAATTTCGAAAAAGACGAATAATAATTTAAAATAGATTCCAAAAAATGGTCACTCTGCGTTACAAATAAATTAAGCGTACGTGCTTCCGCGGATGCCATAGTAGAAGCACCAGGCACAAAAATCGGCCAAGTTACGTGCGAATCTAACAAAAAAGTGGGGCCTTCAAACCATTCATTTAGCGACAAAAACTCTGATGGGAAAATGCCTCGACTACCCGAATCAGCCATATTTAATTTTGTGTTAATATAAAACCAAAATTCAGATCCTAATTTTTCATGAATATATGAAACTCTATTACTCACGAAGTTATGCCAACGGCTCGGACAAAGAAAATATATGATTTTATCCAGCACAGGGCTATTTGTGAATCTGACCAAGCACAGATTTTTCGAAAATTCATATGACGGCATCAATTAATGTCAAAACAGTCAAAAACTCCTCATATGTAAGGATTTGATCACCGATTACACGTTTTAAATGCGTTTTAACCGATTTAATTCCCGACTCCCATAATCCCCCAAAGTGAGGGGCAGATGGAGGGTTAAAGTGCATGCAATCGATTCTTGAGCTGTAGCTTCTTGCATAAGCTTAATTTGCCTATTATATAGCTCCAATAAAATTCGAACCTTGGTGGCTGAATAGTACGTTAACTCCACGTCTCGCTTTAAATTTTTGGAGGGCAGCTAAAAATACTTCGGACGAAAGGTCACTAGCTAGTTCCAGGTGAACTGCGCCAGTACTATAATATTTAAACAGGACTAAATAAGCTTTGCAAGTTCGAAGCCCTCGGTAGCGCGCGGCCGGTAAGACGATTTGAAAGGGTCCTCCAAAATCAACGCCTGAATGCGAAAAACTCTTTAATTGGGAGAGACGCGTGAGAGGCAAATTTCCCATTTGAGGCGCATAATTTTTCGGATTAAGTCGCCAAGAATTTAAACACTTACTTAAGACCGTTCTTATAGCTCTTTTTGGCGACAAAATCCAAAATCGTTGCGCTAAAAGAAACTCTAAAGTGCGACGCCCTGCATGTAAATGTATTTTATGATAATACTCGATGATAAGCGTGGTCAGTCTAGATTGGCGGGGTAACAAAACTGGGTGTTTAGCCTCATATGGCAATGTTGAGAATGTTAAGCGACCACCAACCCTTAAAAGGACAGTTTCATCAACAAAAACGTGTAATTTTTTGAGGGGCTTGGCAAAACCTTGTTTGCTATTTAAATCATTTTTAAAATAGGTTTGCTGAGTATATAAAATCAAAAAATGTAAGGCATCATTTTTTTCAATCAAGGTAAGGTAACCTACTCCTTTAGTAGTTCGATTTCGTGTATTAAAAATTAATCGTAAAACGATGCATAAAACATCTAACAATTTCGAAAAAGACGAATAATAATTTAAAATAGATTCCAAAAAATGGTCACTCTGCGTTACAAATAAATTAAGCGTACGTGCTTCCGCGGATGCCATAGTAGAAGCACCAGGCACAAAAATCGGCCAAGTTACGTGCGAATCTAACAAAAAAGTGGGGCCTTCAAACCATTCATTTAGCGACAAAAACTCTGATGGGAAAATGCCTCGACTACCCGAATCAGCCATATTTAATTTTGTGTTAATATAAAACCAAAATTCAGATCCTAATTTTTCATGAATATATGAAACTCTATTACTCACGAAGTTATGCCAACGGCTCGGACAAAGAAAATATATGATTTTATCCAGCACAGGGCTATTTGTGAATCTGACCAAGCACAGATTTTTCGAAAATTCAGCTTGTAAATTTCAAGAACATAGGAAATCAAAATGGGGCGACTTTAGTTTTTGAGATAATAAATTTTAGAGTTACTAAGTCCGCACAATCAAAACTTTGCAGGTATACTACGGCGCACATGCCTCTTTCGCTGGCGTCACAAAAACCATGTAACTTAAAATTTTGAGCCTGGTCAGGTAAAATTCTACGAGGAATTTCTATTTGAGACAAAAGATGTACCTTAGATAAAAACTTTTCCCATAATCGAATTATTTCCATGGAAGGCTCGCCGTCCCAACCAACTTTATCTTCCCATAATCTTTGAATAAGGTATTTTAGGAAAAAAGTTACTGGTGCAAGACAGCCGAGCGGGTCAAAAATACGGGCTAAAATTGATAACATAGACCGTTTAGTGCATGTAGATTGTTAGGAGTTCACCAAAAATTTAAAACTATCCACAGTAGGGTTCCAGTGTAAGCCAAGAATTTTAAAGGGTCATCATTGAGGTCATCGGATTCAAAAGAAAGCGGATTACTACATAAAAGTGATGGTGAAAAATGCGATAAAAGTGAGGGTTCGTTACTGGACCACTTCCGTAATTCAAATCCACCCCTTTGAAACAAAGAAATAAGTTCGTCGCGCAGAGACTCTGTGCATGCGTAATCAGATGCCCCGGAGCAGATATCGTCTATATAGGTGTCATTTTTGACCGCTTCGGCGGCTAATGGAAAATCTTTACCATCAGTGTTAGCTAACTCAATTAAAACGCGATTAGCTAAAAAAGGACTACAACTTAGTCCATAAACAACAGTTTTTAAATAAAAATCTTGGGGGTCGTCCCTAGGGTCAAACCGCCAAATGATGCGCTGGTAAGTCCAATGCTCAGGCGTCAATAAAATATTTCTAAACATTTGCTTTACGTCGGCGCAAAGTACATATTTATGTAACCGAAAATTTAATAAAATCGTTACAATATTTTTCTGTAATTTGGGTCTCTTTAATAAACCAGAGTTTAAATTTTGATTGGCAACAGTAAAACTTTCATTAAAAATGACGCGTAAACGCGTTGTGCAACTTTCAGGGAGCAAGACGCAATGATGCGGAATCCAAAAAGAATTTGACGTAAAGGACTGGTCTTGAACTGGTGCCATATGTCCTGAATTTAAAACTTCGCGAATAAAATCCCGGTATTCTTCATACAACTCCAGAGTTTTTAAAAGACGACGTTCAAGCGAAAAAAAACGATTTAAAGCGACTTCCCTACAACCAGGGAAACTAGGCGAATTAATTTTAAACGGGAGCGTAACAACGAATTTTCCCGTCGAAGTGCGCGAATAAGTGTCTACAAAATTTTTTTCTGCGAGAGAGTCTTCGGGAGAAATACAAATTTTAGTAGGCACGGATTCCAACTCCCAAAATCGTTGTAAAACCACCTCTAACGGGGGTTGTGACGCGTCAGAATTAATAGTCAAAAGCGAGATTGGCAAATTATTTGCGTTCCTAACGGCCATTCTCCCCAAAACAATATAACCAAAGATAGTTTTTATCGCGACCGGTTGTTGGTCATCTGAGCCGTAGATACAATCACCCTGTAAAATTCGACCAAAAGAATCAGCTCCTATTAAACAATCAACCCTGGAAGGGATATGAAAATTGGGATCAGCAAGGTTCAAATTTAGAAGGTACGGCCAATTGTCTCTACATAGTGGTATGGAGGGCATGTGTTCACTAATTTTATTTACAACAACAGCCTCGGTATTTAAAAAAAGATCATTTCTTTCGACTGGCTTAAAACAAAGATTAACTCTTCCATTGCTAATGGACGTTTCCATGTCTCCCAAACTCATAACTTGTACAGAAAAAATTTCCTTAATTAATCCCAAGCGACTTACTGCCTTTTGAGTGATAAGAGATATCATTGAGCCGCAGTCACTAAATAAGCGAAAAATTTGAAAATGCTCAAACTTATCTTTTATCGCGATAAGAGAGGTAGCCAATAAAGTAGCTGTTCCCTGTGATTGCAAGGAATAGGTATTAATTGAGGTAGAGGTAGAGGGTTGAGTGTTCATATGTGGATTTTGGCCATTTTCCTCCGTCAGGGGGTTAGTAAGAGGGGGTGCGTTTTTACTTGCAGGTAAAGTGGGAACCCGAGATGAACCCCTTTCAAAGTGAAGTAAACTATAATGTAATTTTGAGTTACATTGTCGACACGATTTGGTTGATTTACAGGTACGAAGTTCGTGAAAACCACTACTCAAACAATTAAAACAAATTCTTTTTGATTTACAAAAATTGTAGCGTTCAAATGGGGTTTTATTTAAAAATAAAGGGCACTGATACAATTGATGATAAGCGAGCGGGTTACATAATAAACATCGGACAGCGACCGCCATGGGCGGGGTTTGTGGAAAAGACTGCAATGCGGGTGGGTTGCGTTGATCCACAAAAAAACTTGCGGTACTTTCAGTACTTCTATAATGGGGTTTAGCGTGCAATTTTGTTTTTGGGGAGGTTTTGAAACAGGTGTTGATTGGTTTGTCATTTGGAGTGTATCATAAACAACACAATATTTTGTTAGTGTCTATCAACTGACGATAAGAAGGAATCGTGTTGGAGCCATGTTCCAACTCAAAGCGCGTGGCCGTAGCAGTGTCCAAACGTTTAAGTACCATCATAATAAGAGGAAAATCCCAAGCGTCTAAATCTAACTTTTTGAGAGCGGCCAAATTTTCTGAGTACGTGTCTATTAAGCTGCGAAGCGAATTAGAGTCGTCCGGTTTAATTTTTTCAAAATTATCTAAAATTGACCAGTGCGACTGCGCAATAAGAAGAGGGTTAGAAAATCTCTTTTTTAATGCGTCATAAGCTATGGGATAATTATGCTCGGTCAAGGGTAGAGCCGACACTACCGATTGAGCGGTTCCTTTACAGGAACTAATCAAATATTGAAATTTTTCCCGATTAGAAATAAAACTCACATTGTGCACTAGAGAGTCATAAATATCTAGCCACGATTGGAAAAACTTGTAGTCACCGTGAAAACTAGGCACCGAAAGGCAAAAATGTACTTTGGTTTATAGCTTGGTTTGGAGCTACGCTACTGCGGCGATTTGCAGGCAAAGAAAAATTTATAGGCTGATCTTTGTCAAACAAATCGTTAAAAATTGCCATAATTTCATAATAATCATTTAAAAAAGAATCGCGCATTAAACTTTCGACATTTAAATCGCAATCAGGTAAATTTAAAATGGCGGACATGACATTTTGATGGTGTTTTAAAAATTCCTTCTTCACGTCTTCAAGCTCTAAACCGCGAACCTTAAATAAGCTATGTAGGGAGGAGTCCTGTTTAGCCCTTCTGGAATTATGGGGATCTCACTTAGGCAACAAGCTCTATTAGCTTTATGTTTTTTCAACTTAGCTAAAACCGTAGGAGTTGCCATGACTAAGCGAACAAATTTTTTTTAAAAATCTCTACAAAAAAAGTTAAAAATATGTCTGCTTTACCAAAACCTATATGTCCTTTTTGCACAAAAAGCAAAGTATCTATCAACAAAAAATCTCTTAAAAATTAAAATTGCGTGTGTTTGCCTTCCACAAGTAAAATCTTTTTTTAAATTTTATTGTAAACAACAACAAAATAAATTTAAAATTTTAAAGATTAAAGTTTAAATTTGATCAAAAAATCAATTGCTCGTGACTGATATAAAAACAATAATCTGAGAAAAGAAAAGGAAGTCCCAACCTACAAATATGGCTCACAAAAAATACAATGCGGTCAACCGAAAACGTAAAAACACGTTTTCGGTTCACGAAAAATTCAAATGAATAGACAAAAACAATGTCTAGGAGCTCATATCCGGTTCGAGAGGACCATGTAGATTTTTTAGCTCTACAAAACTGGAGAGAGGAGTGAAGTGTTTTCATGCGCTGCGTTTATATAAAAAATATGATTTGAAAAATTGAAATTATTGAACTTACGATGTGAGCCAGTCGGTCTTCCTTCTTCTCTTCTCTTCTTGGGATCCCTGGGGAAGAGTCAGTCAGTCACAATTAATTTTCGATAGAACAAATGTAAAATAATTAGCGCCTGGAATGGCAAAAACATCAGCAAAATTGAGCTGCACCACGCGACCGTATCCGTGTCAATATTTTATTGCAACTGATTTCGCGAAAAAAGTACAGCGACCGAGTTTGGATTTAATTTCGAACAAGGTGGCTGCTCAAAAAAAAACTTAATAAAAAAAGCAATGAAAATTCAACAACAGGTATTATGGGAAGTATGCCAACATTTTACAAATAATGCTTTAGAATTATTGCCTATATAAAGCATTCCTAAAATTGTCTTATTATAATATTTTTACCCTAGAACTAATATAGTACAATAAATATAGGTACACGCCGATTTAGAGCTAAACAGAAAGATCCGGTGTAGATTTATTAAGAATTATGAGCTATGGCTATTCTCGGGTATGAGTATAGGCGCGCCAATTTACTGTTACGCCCAGGGCGCCTAAATATCTAGGGCGGTCCTTCCTATCTGCTTCAGTTATTTAAATGTATTGAAGGTTCTAATCTTTATAAATTTAAAGCATTTTAAGGCATAAAACATATTAATATTTTGACAGCAAATAATTGAAGTTTTTGTAGTCGGCACCCCTACTAAATGTAAAAATGTTGGTTCCGTTTTCGAGAATTAAGGTTCTCTTTAAATTTTGTTTGGCTGCATACTTTTAAACATTATATAATTGTCATTTGTAAAACGATATTTAGCGTAGATGTTGTATTTTTGGGAATTTCGTCAAATTTTTAAAAAGTGCTATTTTTAAGCATGTTTGGCATAAAAACTCCGGCACGATTCTTGTAAAATTATACAGTTTCTGAAAGCTTGTTTCTTAGTATAACTAATTCTATTGGAGGATCAAAATCACCCAGAAAATATAGAAATCCGAGGCACACAAATGAAGTGATGTCAAATTGAGCACTAAATCCATTGTTTTTTTTTACGTAGCCTTACTTAAGTTTGAATTTTTTTATTAGACACCCAGACTATTTTACGTTTACCGCAATATTTTTTAAAATAATTTTGTTATAAGATTTTAATAATAACTAGGCAAAAAATAAGAATTAAAAAGTAAGTAGTAGTATTAAAAATTATTTAATCTAAGAGCAATTTTTAAAAATTTTTTATAACACGCGACATTGACATTTTTTGCGCGGTTCCATGTAAAGATAACCCATAAATTTAAGCACATTATGATATACATACACAAAATCACTACAAAACTGTTTTGGAGGGAACCAAATAATCCAAAAGTTTTAAAAATTACAAATTTAAATTTGTTTAAAAAACTCAAAATATTTGTTGATTGTTATAGAGCGGTACATAGATACATCTACTGGCTGCATAAAACAAAATTGTCCTACAAATTACCGTTCTTGAGATATTTGACAAAAAGTAGGTTGCTATCTATCTTCACATTTAGGGCGTCGCGACGCTACCTATAATGCGATGCCGAGCAAAGCACTATTTTTCCAACTTCGTAGGGAGTCCTTAAACAGCATGCCAAGTTATATCAAAATCACCCAAAAATTGAATATTTCAGAAACATCACCATTACAAAATTTGTTTGCCTTTAAACAAGGAGTAAAACGAGATTTAATTTAAATATATCAGACCACTGACTACAGAGATGCGCTTAAACTAAAAATCTGACAATTTGACGGCCATTGGGTGCTTAATAAATATCAAAGTGGGTTTTTTGGATTTAGAAAGACTAATGCTATTTACAAAATAAAATAATAAACATGGTGTTTCATTTAATTTAAGAGAGTTGCTGTCAAATTTTGTCTTTTAAGGGGACATTTGACGCGAGAAAATTTTCCACGTTGCGGTCAGGCCGATTGATATAATTTCGCAAGTGACACACACACGAGTGTGTGTAACTCATTAGTTTTTGATAGTTATAAACCATAACTTACTAGAGTAATATATGGTTTAATATAACTCACTAGTGAGTTATTGATGTTTTACTTGTCTACAATGAAATAAATAATGACTGCCAGTACTGCCATGTGTTGGATACACATATTTTCTATACTGTTAAAAACTGAAAAATTTGTGCCAACCCCTTGCAGATGTTTTTTAGGGTGATGGGACAATGTGCCGCAAGAACAACTCACCGTGGAGATGTTTGTTTAATAGTCAGTTAATTTTAGTTTAATAAAAAAATTGGTTCGGTTGTTAACTCATTGTTTTCGGTTCCGATCCGACGCTGATAGCATGGTCTGGTTGAACTGTGGAAAAATGTCTTCCTTCATTATAGACCTGTGGACGTTTTCGTCCCGCCATGGACTTAGTTTCCTTGGTTCGCTGTTGTTTCACTCGTTGAATAAAAATTTTTCATTCTTTTTGATTTACCTTGTATCTTGTAGTTAGTTTGATTACTGTAGTTAGTCAAGCCACGCTGAGGATGGAAACGCCTTTTTCCGAAACATCTATGTTCGTGTTTGATTTTGCCCCTTTAAAATTGATACCGATCCGACGCCAGCAGTGGAGACGGTGATCATGGTCTTGTTGAACTGTGACGAAATGTCTTTGTTCCTTATAGACCGGTGGACAATTTTATCCCGTCATGGACTTAGTTTCCTTGGTACGTTGTCGTTTAACTGGTTGAATAAAAAATAGGTTTCATCTATTTCTTCATTCTTTTTCATTTACCTTGTATCTTATAGTCAGTTTGATTACTGTAGTCAGGCAAGCCTCGCTAAGGATGGAAATGTCTTTTTCTGAAACACCGGTGTCCGTGGTTGACTTTGCCTCTTTGAAGTTGCCTTTTATACTTTGCTAAGTCATTGTTTTCGGTTCCGATCCGACGCCGTGGAGATGGTGATAGCATGGTCTGATTGAACTGTGACGAAACGTCTTCCTTCCTTATAGACCGATGGACGTTTTCGTCGTGCTATGGACTTAGTTTCCTTGGTTCGCCCTCGTTTTACTCGTTGAATGAAAAATAGTTTTAACCTATTTTTTCATTCTTTTTGATTTACCTTAGGTTGGGTATGGTTTGATTGGGATGGTTGTTGTCAAATTTGTGTTGAGAAGGTACTTACCTAAAAACTACCTTCCATTCAGCAACTATTCAAGAATCAAGATATAGGCAACAACAACAAGGTTTTTAAAAAAGCCAAATTTAAGTTTACTAAGCAAGTTTGAAGAATAATAATTTAAATGCTAATATTTGATATAAAATCGATCTTCGAGTTAAGACACATGCATAAAACTGCCTATTCTTTAACTAATTAACATTTTGAGATTTTTTTTAGTGGGGTATCATTTGGTATAAATAGTCCAATGGAGTTTTGGACATTATCACTGTTCTTTTGGTCGTGATATCTAGCAAAACCAAGAAAACCTCAATATGATGAAATTTGTAAGTACCTTTTTTTATAAGTAAAATAGTGGGACATATAAACAGTGGCGCACCTAGAAATATGTTCGGAGGGGGGGGGTGCACGAGTGTTTCTATTTATGAAATATGTGAAAAATATCTACAAAAATATTGGTCCATGATACACGTCAAAAGAAAAAAATACAATTTATTAAAGAAGATGTTTTAATACTATTTGCTTTTATTACAATATTTCAAAATATTTAACACATGCAAACTGTAAACCTATACAGGTTGTGCCTAATTAAGTATCTACCATTGCTAACACTGTACAGATACAGAATAACTGGTTTAAATTAGCAAACTAGTAACGCCCTCTAAGATGGCAGAATAAGAAAAACAATCGAGCAGTTTTTAGTAACTTCACAATTTAATATCGACACCAAATAAAACTTGTTAATTAAAATAAATTTTAAAAAAATGATTGCCAAAGTTTTTTGCATTTAGAGAAAAAGTTATGGTGGATAGTACTAATTATGTCGTCTTTGGATAAAAAATATTACTTTTATTCCTTGGAGTAGAATATCTAGTTCGCATTTTAGGAAAAAAGTTTCAGAAATAAATTAATTTATATTTTTTCTTTGTTGAAAGTTTTCCAAAGTAATTGATTTCAGAGCTTTTCATAACAAACTGCGGTCAGTAAGCTTTTTTTTTATTTATTTGAACTTTTCATAACAAATTTCAATCAGTTACTTTTTGTCGGGGGTATCGTTACAAGTGCTTATTCCAGAAAATTTTTAAAAATAATATTTTATAAACCTAGGGACTAAAGTGATACTTTTAGTTTGTTAACCGACCGAATGGAGGGCTACAATTCACCAGGGGATTAAAAAGAACTTTATTTATTGTTATACAGTAAAGTCCGTTTTTGTATACCTAAGTAAATTTTTTTTTGGGTTTTTTAAACGGGGTTTGCTATAAGCGAGTGTTTATTTTAAACGGGTTCGCTTTATGCGAACTTCACTGTAATAATTTCAAAAAAAATAATGGAACCTTATTTAACAACATCCTGTACTAATTGCATTTAACAATACTCAAAAAATTGTTGTTTCACTTTGTACCTGCAGTGTGCCGCTGTATATGTCTATAATAAAACACCGAGACCTTTTAAAGGAGATACAAAATAGGTACTTACCTTATAAATAAAGATCCGAAACATAAAAGAGAATCCAAAATTTTTTTCAAAAATATATTAAAATGTGCGCAAATATTGATTTAGTTGCAAAAAGGGTAATTTGATTTGTAATAAATTGGCAAAAAAATTTTTTTAAGTCACAAGTTTTTATAAAATGCACTAAAAATTAAAAAATAATTTTCTAACATTCTAATGTTATCATAATAATAAAAGCGATGGCCGACTGATGGAAATTTTAACGATGTTAGCACGATAAGATATCCGTATCAATTAAATATCACTATTTTCAAGAATCAATCTAGCAGAAAAATGCAGAGGTACCAAACCCACCTAACCCGACCCAAGATACCCCAGCATTTCTCTGACATAGGTATGGCAATGGCATAACATTGCGGCACATCAAACATATCTTTGATGACCTGCTATGTTGAATATTCTTTAAGTGTTTGGATCACAAATTTAGATTAACTTATGCTTTGATTTGCGGCCATCGCTTTTATTATTATGATAGAATTAGAATGTTAGAAAATTATTTTTTAATTTTTAGTGCATTTTATAAAAGCTTGTGACTTAAAAAATTTTTTTTACCAATTTATTTTCTACTTTTTAGTCTACTCTATTAAATGAAAATATTTCTTCAATAACAGAACAGAAGAGTTTATTCTAGATTATAATGAAATCGCTGATCGTGAGTTGTTTGGAAACTCATTTTTCTATTGGGGGTAGGAGAGGGTGGGGGTAGAGGTAGAAATATATTTTTTGTTTGGGCTGTATTGCCATCGGACCTTTATGCATATATACCAAATTTTATAAAAGTCATTTGAAGTGAAGTGTGTTAAAAACGCATTTTTTATAGAAGGGGGTGGGGGGTAAGGTGCAAGGACATTTTTTCATTATTGTTGTGTTGTCATCGGACCACTATATGTATACCAAATTTCATCCAAATCGGATAATGGGAAGTGTGTCAAAAACGCATTATTCTATAGATGGGGGTGGGGGTAGGAGTGGTAGGATTTTTTTTTTCAATGTTGTTTTGTCATCGGACCGCTATATGTATACCAACTTTTATCTAAATCGGATAATGGGAAGGGTGTCAAAAACGCATTTTCTATGGAAGGGGGTGGAGGTAGGGGTGGGAGGATATTTTTTTTTAATGTTGTATTGTCATCGAACCACTATGTGAATACCAAATTTCATCCAAATCGGATAATGGGAACTGTGTATATTTTCTTCTTATTTTTGTATTATCATCGGACCACTATGTGTATACCAAATTTTATCCAAATCGGATAACGGGAAGTGTGTCAAAAACACATTTTTCTATAGGAGGGGTGGGGGAAGGGGTGGGAGGATATTTTTTATTAATGTTGTATTGTCATGGGACCACTATGTGTGTACCAAATTTCATCCAAATCGGATAATGGGAAGTGTGTCAAAAACGCTTTACAAGATTTGATAGATAGATAGATAGTTAGATAGTTAGACAGAACATCTGAAGCTAAATAAAAGCTTGTAAAAAGTCGGTCCCAATTTGTTTGACATTAAAACAGTCAAAACAACAACGAATAGATAACGTCAAATCCCAGCAAGAGTATATATGTTCCTTTCTAATAAAATCGTTTAGAAGAAGACATAAATAAAAAGCAAGTAAAATAGTAAGCTAATGACTGGTTTTGGAAATCAATATCAATATAGTAGTTTACCTAACTAGTGCGGAAAGTGCCTCTTTTCCGCACGCGATTGCAGATGGCCAAACGACGCGACAGCGGAGTTTGGCCAGCAATCAAGTGCGGAAAAGACACTTTAAGCACGAGTTGGGTACATCATTTTTTCTATAAGCGTGAGGAAAAAACTAAAAATTAATCAGAAAATTATTTATATTCAAAACATTTTAATCAAATCAATTATTATTATTAACATTAATATTAAAGGTGCAGTTTGTAGCGTGCTGTAAGTTGATAGCAGAGGCAAGTGTTTTCTCAAATGAAGTGGCAGATTTGAAACTTGGGTTTTGGTTCTCCACTGCGTTCTCCAAGTTTTCGGAAACATCTGTTGCAACTGTGGTCATGCATTTGGGGCTGGATTGAGGCACTTTGGAAGGTTGTATGGTAGAAGAAAGTTGCTGACTAGTTGAAGGACCAGGGTGGCTGAACTTCAAAATTTTATTCGAAATATTTTTTTGGAATCCAGTTGAACTGTCAAGGTACCCTTCTGCGACACTTGAAGATTTCCATCCACCGAGTCGTTTGATATTGGTTATTCCTTCGCCTGAATCTGCCAACATTGTTGCGGCACAACGTCGGAAGCTGTGGCCCGTGTATAATTCTGGATTTGAAAGCTTCAGATAGCATGCGATATCTGATGGCATTTTACCGAATGTATTAATTCCAATGCATTGTACCGTACATGCTCCTTTTTTGTAGTTTACGAAGAACCGTCTATGTGGGGTCTCTGGTTTCCTTAAGTTGACATATTTTCGGATCAATTGAAGAAGTTTTCCATTCTCGGCTTCTTCTGAAATAGCAAAACTTCTAAATGTATGGTTTTTTGAGTCAGGAATTTTTATAATGATCATATTTCCTTTTTCTTCAATGTCATCTAGGCACATTTTTGCTAGTTCTTCACGGCGACATGCGCCCGCCAAACCAAAAATCGTGGAAACTTTCATATGCAAATAAACTAGGTCAGGAGCGTCGCTTAAAAACTTGAAAATTTCTTCTTTTGTGAAGATTTTTGCCTTCTTGGGTCTGAATCCAACGTTTTGTTTTTTCAAGTAGGCCGTAACTTTAAAAAAATTGCCAATTGTCAACGTTTTTCTGAGTTTTATTACACTTTTGAGCATAGAATACCTCGACCAAAGGGTATTCGGTTTGCACGTTTTGGAAATTTCGGAGAAATATGCCAAAAAAACAGCTTCTTGAAGGGATTTGATGCCTTTAGCGTGGCACCATCTCTCAAACAAACTATATTCCTTCTCATACCTGTGACGAGATTTTGAAGGAAGCAGGTCCAAATTAGCGATTCTAGCGGCTTCTAGAACTGACTGGGGTAGATCTTCGTCCGAAGAATCCATTGAAAATCTGATTTTTTTGTTTGAAAAATTCAAAAGACGCTTGTATCTGCAAAATTGGCTTTGTTTTGACAGTTTGTTTGTACTTTGTTGCTATGGTGATTTAAGATGCCAAATCTAAAACCACTAGTGTTCATTGTTGTTTGACATTGACAATGACGATATTTATACCGGGGAGGTTAAAAACTTATAATTTGAACCTATTTTACTGAAAACTTTATTTTATCGAAAATATTGAAAATATAGCAGAATTTTAGTCAATTTGAATATTTTTAGGATATTTCGTGTGGTAGGAAAGATACAAATGTATTTTGAACGGTCTAAATGTTATAGAACACCTCAAAATCGTAACAAATTTACTTTTCCGCACTAGTGCGGAAAAAATATTTTTCCGCACTAGTGCGGAAAAGTGGCACTTTCCACACTAAAATGCGTGCGGAAAAGTGGACTTTTCCGCACGCTTATAGAAAAAAAAATTACAGGAAGTGTGGGCCACTGTATGTACCCCTCTACTCCCTTCCCGCCCCTCACGGTTTTGATGACGCGGTGCCACTTTAATACAACATCAAGTATAGATATAAAATGTCGTCCTAGTGATTGACAGTCATTCATAGTTAGGGTTGATATTTAACTCCATATGTGGGTGTGTCTTGAGAAGTAGTTTTTAATCCCTAGGCATTAAAAATGTCACTTTAGTCCGTAAAACTAGGAATTCTTAAGGTGACCTCTTTTTTTTAATCAGTTTGCTTGAAAACGAGTTTGTTATCATTTTTTATATAGGAATAATTTGGAGCACGAATATTTGGTAAGATGTCTCCTGGCCATTGGCGTATATAGAAAAAAGTTTCGGGGTGGGGCCGAGACCCCATGAGACCGTATTTTATGCAATTTTATGTTTGTATTTATGAAATATGTGGAAAACAACTAAAAAAATCTTGTGTTTGGGGGGGGGGGGCTCTATACGCCACTGCTCCTGGCTGAGCAAAACAATTATTTTTAATTAATATCGTAATTTAATATATTCAATACACCAATCATTAACGTATTAACCGGACGTTAACGACACCAATAAACAAGTTAACTTACTGTATCATGATAAGATGATAAATAAATAACTTTTTTTGTACAAAGATGACCGATTAAAAAAATTGCCGGAAAAGTTTGACTTAAGCTGCAGTTTTTTCACTTAAAACCTATTTTTGTCGTCAAAATCTCATGTAATATATTTTTTTTTACCATTCGTCCCATTTCTCACAAAAGTTTTTTAAATTTATAGGTTGTATTCTCTTCACTCGTGGTAGCTGCTCTAGCAGTACCACAGTACAGAGCTTCTGCTGCAAGCTCGGAAGCGGCTGCGCAAATCGTCAAATCCGCTCAAGATATCGCTCCTGAAGGATACAGCTTTAAGTAAGTGGCGAAAATACTTGAATTTTTACCATACGAGAATAAGAAAAAATGGGTATTATGTATCATGGTCAATTAATATACAATTAACCAAAAAAAAGAGGGAGAATTGGAATATCACCACCATTAACAAAGTTGTGCTTATTAAGTCGATTAACTTTTTTTAACCAATACTTTTTTTGTTACTGGAGTGATTGGCGTCCTTAGTTTTGTCCTATCCCAACCAAAAATTGTTTTTTTCTTTAATTAATTTTTTTAAGAAGTTATGAACTACATATACAACCAGTTCAAAACAGTTTTTTTTTCGAAAACGGGAAAGTTGTAACGAGTTTTCCTTCATTTCATAATAAGAAAATAATAGTTAGGTTTGTTCAAAGTTTAAAAATTATTTTTGCATATTTTCATTATTGTTTCCTTTTTTACCTTCCTAGCCCGTGTTGCAATGGCTAGAGAAGGTATTATTTTCGACAATTTTTTTTTCTAAGATAACGCCCAAAATGTGTTATTTGGATGTATTTTGACCTATCCTAACAATATCGTCGTGATGTCTGTCTGTGTGTATGGTGTGTAAATTATTTTTGTCCGTAACACGATAGCTCCTAAACCGCCGAACCGATGTTTATAAAATTTTCTGGTAAAATAGTGTTCGACACTCTTACGAGCTGATTAGATTTTGGTCCAAATCCATTAATACTAATGACAGTTTTTTGACAATTAAATACTTTAAAAAATGTTAACTTTTTAACGGAGCATTGTATCAATACAGTGTTTTCGGAATATAGTAGACTATATTTTGCTTAATAATTCAAGTTATGACCAAAAACTTCGTAAGAGCTTTAGTTTCTGAGATATTTACAAAAACTGTTTGCCAGGCTAATATGTTATCATGGCTTCACTTGAAGTGTGCTAATAGGCTAGCTAGGAAGGTCAGATCCGTCATGGATCCATTTATTTTTTTCAATTTCAACTTTATTTAATTCTTTCTTTCGTTTTAACAATAGTAGGTTTTACCATATTATTCTTTTAATACTTGATTGTGGATAATTAACATTTTCGTTTAATTTGAAATGTTTAAATTTTAGCTTTGAAACACAGAACGGCATCCAGGCATCAGAAACAGGTCAGATTCAACCTATTAGCGCAGAGGAAGCTAAAAAAACTGCTCAAGGAGGTTTCTCCTACACAGCACCAGATGGCACGCAGGTCGCATTAACCTATGTTGCTGACGAAAACGGTAAGTCGGAATTGGAAGTCTAGCTTTCCCTCTGATGTCTTTATTACCTTTGATCTTCATGGACAATTTCTCAGGGAAATTTAAATCTAATTATAGTAACTCATTTATAAGCTACGGGGTAGTTTTGTCAAACTAACTTTCTTCTATTACTTTTAATTTTTCCAATATTACATACACTTATGTATTTTAAAGGAAATTGTACACTGATTTATAAAATTGAATAAATAGAAGGTCATTTCATAAAAAATACCAATCTTTATTTAAAGTAAAATATTTTTTTATAGATAAAAACGTTTTATACTCCCTCTCAAAATGCAGACTTTGCAATAAATGAGAATAAGTTTTTTTATCCGTTAGAGATACCCAAAACCCTTCAAAAACATTGAATTTGGGACAATGTGTACCGTCTATGAACCACCCTGGATTTAAAAATTGCTAACATCATTTTCTGTTTTAACAGGTTTCCAACCTTCCGGTTCCCACTTGCCCACCCCACCACCAATTCCAGAGGCTATCTTGAAATCCATTGAATACAACTTGGCCCATCCCGAACCACAACAACAAGTCGTCCAAAGACCTGGTCAAGTACAATACAGAAGATTCTAGGTGAAAGCACGGTCCAGAGTACCAAGATAATATAACTTCTTTGACAAACGTTTTTGCTCGATATCCCTTAATTTTCTTGGAGAAAATTACATCAGTTTACCTAGTTATTATATAACTTGAACTGGCTATTGTTTATATTTTGTTGCCATATGTAACTAACATTTATTTGTAATATACTGTCTGTAAATAATAAAATGTATTAAACACATTTTTGAAGTTTTTCCTGCATTGCGCAAATTATGCACTTGACATTTTACATAATATAAAAATATTTTTTTGTAAACGGCCTCCTCAGAAAGGTTCTAATTTATTGTAGACCATAGGTATTAAACAAAATTGAACCCCAAGCATCGTTAGCACTCCTTTTTATGCCATACTACTACTTGCCCATATATTGTGACGAATGTCTCAAAAAGACATTAAATATTCCTTCAAAGTTTATAAATTGCATGTGGAATTGACGCAATTTAGCCTAAACAATTACACAAACATCGTAATGGGTTAACGCTGACGAAGCAGAAATCGAAGTCATTTCGGGGTTTCCTTTCTTTTTTCTAAAGTTCCCCTCGTGGAACATGATGATATTTTGGAAAGGGAGGAACGTCCTTTACTCCAAACTTTTGAGAATTCTTTATATTTAAAAAAAATGAAAAAGCTATCTAAAGATTATATATTATATATATATTGTGACGAATATCTCAAAAAGACATTAAATATTCCTTCAAAGTTTATAAATTGCATGTGGAATTTTCGGTTGACGCAATTTAGCCTAAACAATTACACAAACATCGTAATGGGTTAACGCTGACGAAGCAGAAATGGAAGTCATTTCCGGGTTTCCTTTCTTTTTTCTAAAGTTCCCCTCGTGGAACATGATGATATTTTGGAAAGGTAGGAACATCCTTTACTCCAAACTTTTGAGAATTCTTTATATTTAAAAAAAATATGAAAAAGCTATCTAGAGATTGCTTAATGGTTTATTTCATAAAATGATTCCCGACCGGTTTCAAGCTTTTGCTAATTTTCAAGGGTCCTTTAACAAGTCATTATCAGTATTTTGGCGATTACCCAAAGGAACAGCAACAACTAAATACTGGTTCAACGAACACACTTTATAGTAGTCTACTACTCCCTTTTCAAAATATTTCGAGGTTTGCGATAATTGATCAATAGAACTGCTCCATGCTGGACTTTTGCGAGGACGTGGAAGTTAGCTGTCACGCAAAAGGAAGGACGTGAAAGCAAAAAAGTGAAGGTAACGGTGGCTTTTTGGGAATAGTGGCATTCGATTTTGGGGCTTTAAAAATTAAGCATCTCACGTGGTCTAGGCCAGGGAATCAGGAGGGCAAAGAAAGAGGGATAGCCGAGTCCAAAGTAATTATTATGTTTTCTCTGGACGGCGTTTCTCCTCCCTGGATCTTTCACCCTCAAGGAAACGATCCCGAAGAACCCGGGAACCTTCGCGGCTTGTGTCAACCCTGATGACACAATCCGGGCGTTAAAAGTCGCCAGGAGCGTAATAAATAAGCTACTACGATCTCAGAAGGCCACGAGGAAGTGGTGCCCTGAAGGCTGTAATTCCGCACAACGTGACAATATGTAGAAGGGGGATAGGTGTAAACAAACAGATAGGGAACTCAGGTGGTGGGGGGTGCTACGCGCATCTTTCACGCAGCCTGCCATGTTGAGGTCAACCACTCCAGGGGCGCATTCTGTATTTTAATATTTTTTAAACTTTTAGTACGTGTTGAGCGTTAGTGGTGTGTAGATGTGATTTTTGTGTTTGATATATGTGATGATTGATTTTAAACAATGGGAACGGTTTGTGACTGTAAATTCACGCGACGGTATACCCTTAATCGAAGTTATTTTCGATTTCCGCATGATCCTATAATGTAAGCTTATACATTCTTTTATCTTTCGATGTTTTAAAAACTTTTGCCATATCCTATACAGGGTGTTCAATAATTAAATGTCTAATGAGATGAATCTGTAAATGATTTAAGTACAAAGAGTTCTTAAGGATATACAGATCTGCAACCCCTGTCTGCAATGTTGTTTTTTTATTTTTTTTATGCTTTTGCAGGATTTGTTATATTAATCTCAAATTTGAAAATGCGCCTTCATTAGATCCTAAAAAACAACATATAAACTATGCTTTGTTTAGAAAGTTTTTGGTGTTTTGTATAATACAGCGGCGTAAGCTCAGTTGTAGAAAAGGGAAATTTGTAGATTGGTATTTTGATCTTTATATTAAGCACAGGTGGATTCACCGCGGCTGATCGGTCGCGGGCCGTTTTGCCGCGGGGACAATTCGCCGCCTATCGAATTGCCGCGGGGACAATTTGCCACGGGATCAATTCGTCGCGAGATTTTTGTTTCATGATATTACCATTGTTTTATTTACCTTGACTTCATATAATATTTTTTTATAAAAATAATGTTTTCAAACTTTCCAACTAGGTATTTGGTGGTAACTATACAATCCAGCATTTTTTTAATTGGAAAAAATAAATAAAATGGCGAAAGTAGAATGGCGGTTTTTGCTATTTATGAACCGATATGCATCAAACTAGAAACTTTAATAAATTTTAAATTATTTTGAATTTTTAACCTAAAAAAAATCAAAATGGGAACCGACCTGAAACACCTTAAAGTTCCGAATTTGATGTATATTGTTTAATAAATTTGAAAATCCACCATTTTGGATCTGCTATTTGGTTTTTTTTTTTTATTTGAGTAAAAAGCTGTATTGAGTGACCTTAATCACTGCAAAGTTTAAAATTTGAGAAAATTCTGTTGGAAAAGTTTTAAAAAAGCGAAAATCGAACAAACAAATATATTATATGAAGTCAAGCTAAATAAAACTGTTTAAACAATTGCCACTGGCATGAAACAAAAAATCTAGCGGCGAATTGTCCCCGCAGTGTATTGGCCGGCGGCAAATATTTCCCGCGACAAATAGTCCCCGCGGCGAATCGGCCCGCGGCAAATCGGCTGCGGCATTTTTGTTTATTAGGTATTCAAAAACACCCACACATTTTTAATATTTTTGGTTCATTTTATGATGTGTATTTTCAATAGCTTAAAACTGCAACTAATATAAATTTTACTGCTACAGTGTCAAACACCCCTTGAAATCAAAATGACTTTTTTTTCGGTTCTTTAAAAATACTATCACAAGAGTTTGTTTGAGTTTAGTAGGTCTTACAATATAATAAATACAAAAATTTGATGTTTTTATGCACCTCAAAAATTTTTAGGTTAAAGTTCCAACATTCTTTAGAAAATGTCTAGTTTTGACGTAAGCTTTTAGAACATCATATAAGATTTATAAAGATCCCTTGTTCCTTACTGATTTTAAAAATATTTAACTCGTCGATGCTCTGATAAAATCATTATTTATGTTTTTAATGCATTATATCTCAAAACGCTGTGAATATTTTTAAAATAAAAAAACAAATATCTAAACTTGTAGGTTGCTTCGATTTAAAAAAGATCCCTCCTATCAAAATTTAACATTTTGGCAAGCAAATTATTTAAAAAAAACTTAATTATGACCGTTTTGTTAATGCATAATTCCACAAAATTTTAATGGTCTGTTATAATTTTTAAGAAACAAACAAAAAATCGAAAAAAAAATACTAGGTTTAACACCCTGTAAAAAGAAAGACGTCTAACAAAATGTAATGCGAAAAAAATCTTTGTTTTGACCATTTCCACAACCCCTTAAAGTTTCATGCATCATTTAAATTACACCCTGTATAATAAACTATTATATAATATTTGGTCAAGAGTTTTTGACACAAATTTGTGTTGTTATCATTTTTTATTATGCTACTATTTACACTTTTAAGAATTCATATAAAACAACAATTTTTTTTTAAATATTAGATTTTACTAAATTTTAAAATAATAATTTACCGTGAAGCAATTTTGTGCTAATTGTAAAGATTATTTGGTCAGCCTGTAACTCCTTATACTTTAGATTTTTCGAAAAAACTAATAAATAATCTGATTCCAGTAAATTAGGAAATTACTCAAATGTCAAACTTTAATATATTTAAAATTCACAATTTTACTCCTCTTGAAACTTTCCCAATAAAACAAAGAAAGCAATCAATTTTTTTCTTTTTGTGTTTGGCTGTATGCTGGAAACGACAACATGCTAATGTATTCTGGGCGAAGAAGACGATCTCTTTTTGTGCTTCCCCTATCTCTCATTCAATAAAACACATTATTGCCATAGTCCCCTACAGAGAACAACATATAATTTTTTTACGCGGCCGAGACTCTAAAATTCATTTTAGCTCCCATTTTTAGCAGTACAAAACTATTTTAATGTTTTTATTGTTTCTGGCAATAAAAATATTTTTTCGCATCAACAATCTGAAACATTCATATTTTATGATAATTTTTTTTAGTCCGGCTCTGAGTTTGATTCCCAATGCTCAGCCATCGTTGAATTCTCCGAGATCAAAGACCGCCAGCCGGCTTATTTATCTGTTTGTTAGGTGTTTGTTAGGTGATCCGTGGTGTAGCTATATGAACTGTATGCTTGAAAAATGCCAACATCAACTAAAAGTGCCCGCCGTTTTCGAGCGAATATTCTGGAAACTCGCTCTTTGTGACGTCACTTGCAGTCTACCACACTTTGTGTAAATTGCATTATCTCAGTATTTCATCATTTAAATTAACTAAATACTGAATGTTTTGCTTTAAATTTATTAAAAATTTGTCTAAATTAGCATAAAAAGAGTGCAAAAAAGGCAAATATTATTACATTTCAACATTTTTTTGTAATAATATGTTTTCAAACTTATTTTCTTACAGCACCTGTTTCTAAAAATTGTGGTTAGATTTTTTAAGTTTTTATTGTAAAAAATATAAAATACATACAAGGTAGAGGGTTGAGAAAGCGTTTAAAAAAATAAAATAAAATCGATAAAAAAAATAAAATAAAAAATAGACAAATTAAGAAATAGACAATGGGTTACTGCAAAATGTTCCACAATCCACCGATAAAAAACAAATTGTGTGTTTCAGGATGTTTTTCGGAAACATACATGATCATCGTTTTTTTATACAATCCATAGTAATTTTATAGACAAATATCTCAAAAATGAATCAATAGATTTTCAATTTTTTTGAAAGAGACACAAGAGACCTTTAAAACAAAGTATCACTGGACCCACTTTCCTATTTATTTAAAAGAAAGGGTAAAGTTCAAGGACGTACCTAGGGGGATTAAGGGGGTTAACCCCTCCCACGAAATGGTTAATAAAATACATTTTTCAGTAAAAGAAACTAGGACACAAAATTGCACAATAGACAAATTTTTATTAAACATTTTTAATCCCCTCCTGAGATATTTTCCTGGGTACGGTCCTGGTAAAGTTCCCAAAAACGTACAAAAAATGTCCAAAAACCCGTTTGTGTCCTTAAAAAAAACAGTCTGTTTAATACACATATTATGGAAAATGAAACTCATGAATTTTAAATTTTAAAAACATTTTTTTCTGCTGCAATCATAATCTTAGGGAAGTTTCCTTTTAGAGTGCTCTCATATTCTACTTGAAGATTTTTAAAATTTGTTCGAATTTTAAGGGGTAGTGTGTTTTTTTTTTCAAAGATTTTTTTTGCTAGGTTATAAACAGCACCTGTTCCCTTTGTAAACGACTTTCCATAGTGAGTGAAAATATAAATTCCAAGTTTAAATTTTTTTTACCACCTCAGGCAATGGTTGAGTAGGTATTTGATTTATTTTTAAGATATATTACAGAGGGGCGGCTATCGACAGGGATTGCCGGTTTAAATTTTTTGAACATAAATGGTTAAAGCAAAAAACCATTTATTTGTGTGTAGGACAAAATGTGCCTCTTATATTTGGAGTTCTCTGGAAAACGGGGGCTCCTCCCTGCAAACACCGCCGTCTTTTGTTAAAATTTTCTATCTAAATAAAGGAACTGAGTTTTAACAAAACCTCGAACAGAAAACCCTTTTACTTACCTCCATTATTAATTAAACAAATAAAGAGTTATACAACAATATTCTTCTTAGTCAGGATCCACAACACAAAATAATAGTTTCAAGGTACTATAAGTCAAAAGAATTAATTCCTAAATTTTAAAATCACATTTTACATATTTAACATCGACGAAAATAGCACATCCTAAAACGTCAAAAAACTGTATGTACGTCTTATGGGGATTATTACGTATATGCCGGGCACCCCCCCCCCCCTTCCTGACATTAAACCTTTTTTTAGTTCGATGGAAAAAATTCCACTGCATTAACCGCAATTTTTATCAAAATTTATCTTCAACAACTTTTTAAATTTTTTTGAGAAAAATTACTTAGTATTCCAAAGTTTCCTATGCCTGTCAATTTTTATTTCAGACCTAAGACTTAATAACAACAACATGGAAAAAATATATTTTGGTTTTTGCTTTCTCCTTGGCCCCTCCCCCCTCGAAATCCTGGATCCGTGACTTTAGACACATTTAGATTAAGATAATTAATAATGAGTGATCCCATTAATAATGAGTAATTACTTTACCGCACACGAGTAGGTAAAAGTAGTTATTAAACACTTTTTATACGATTACAAGTAAGAAACGCTAATCGTACTTTTTTTATTTATTATGACAAAATTAATAAACAAAAAACAAAGCGATGACGGTTGCTGTGAAGCTTAGCTTACTTGCGATCACAGCTTGCGATATTCCACATTTTGCCATAGGTATGACAGCAAATATCCTGAATCAAAGAAGCGTGCGCAACTGTTACGTAAAGGTGTGCATCGTGTGCAAAATACCATTTTTAAATTGAGTTTGCCGTGCGCAAAACCTCATTTTCTGTGGTAGTCGTATAAAAAATTATGAAAAAATTTAATTTAGAACCACTCTTCACCTAAAACTCTAACATTTTAAACATGAAACCACCAGCCAATAAAATTTTAACAGGTATACTTTTACCAAAGATTTAGTGATTAATACTCCAAGCTTTTACCGCTGGAGAGCATAAAAGTGCTGTTTTGCAGCCTTCGGGCGTTAAAGTACCTTAGGTATTTAACGCCCTGTGGGTCTTAAACTGTTTTTAACGTTTGCTGAAAGCCAAAGAATGTGGGGTAGGTAGACCAAAAAAGTAATTTTTTCTGTGGTTTCTGACATTTACCACTAAGCAGGATTACTCGTACCTAATAAATGTGGAATACATTATTGTATTAAAGCACAGTATGAATATTTCAATACCAGTGTGTTCTCTTTTACAACACTTTAACAGAATAGAACTGAACTTGCATTAGCACGTGCCAACATTTCCATTATATTTTGATAAGTAGATTGGTAGATACAGTTGGTCCATTTGAAAATGATACTAGGTAGTGCATGCTTTCTCCAAAGACTAATACTTTGAGCACGCCAAGAGTGGATAAAACCACATCATCCATTATCATTGTTTTTTAATTGAAAAAAAATTAATTTATTAAAAAAAACATAAAAATTAAACAAAAATTTTCGCGTCAAGTCGGCCGGCGGTGAATTGTCCCCGCGGCAAATTGTCCCATTCCTTTTATTTACTACGCCCCCCCAAGACTCTCGGGCTCACCAAGACTCTCCCCCCTCAAGACTTTCGGGCTCCCTTTTTAAGACTCTCGCCCCCTCCCCAAAACCCTCGAGGCACCTTCCAAGACTCTCATTCCCCAATACATATTCCTGGGTGCGGCACTGTCTAAAGAGTCATAAGCTGTGTTCCGCTCGCAAATTGTTTTCGAATGTGACTGCTATACATACTGTTACAAAACGGGATTTGAATATAAATGGTATTTGTGCCATTTATAAGTTTTTAAATATTTTTAATTGAATATTGTTTTTGACTTCAACAAGCATTACATGCAAGACTAGGTTAAGAATAAGTAAAATTTATGGCAACACCGGCGACTTGTTTTTTGGCATATTTTCAGGTCCGCTGTATTTTAATAAAAGTTGTATTCGGCTAATATGAGCCACTAACATCAAAATAATTTATAGTCTGTAACTGGATACAAATTTACTAAATTATTTTCAATTTTTAAAAAACACACTGTGTAATTTTATTTTCTAACGGGTTTTTAAGTCTGGCCTGCGTTGGTATTTTGTCTCTTAGTGGAGCGTTTAAAGTGCAGTCTATCTCTTTCTCGCCAAGGCGACAGGGAGTAGAATTCTAGCCAATCAACGCTAAGATATTTGTGCCTGCAAGCGCATGGTTGCTTTAACTGAGACAAGAAACTTTCGAAAGTCGTTAGGGAAAACATTCTTTAGTTGGTCTCTGTTTCGTTCATACCGCTTCTTAAGGGGTTTTTTTTTCAACTGAGGAAATTTATCAATTATTGTAACTTTGTATAAAACTGATAACTTTTTTATTCATAATTATTTTGAAGTTTATTTTAATTTTACAGCTTTTGACTATTACTGTTTCCAGTGTTTTGATATAATGTTCTCATACTTTTCTGGTTTTTAATATCAAAACACAAACCTTTCGTTGCTCTAAAATCGGCATTTTTAATCAATAATACATCCCAAACCTAAATAGTAATATTAGGTAAATTAAACAGTTGATTGAATAGCTTCACCTATTCAATCAACGTTTAAAATGTTGATAAATTAAAATATTTACAACAAAGATACAAAAGGTTTATAAAACTTAAAAGTTTAAGAAGTGTAAATATTTGAATACAAAAGTTTAATGGTACAAAAATTTGATATTTAAATAATCAATATAAGAAGTGATAATGTGAAGTTTCAAGAAGAAAATGGAAAAAGTATGTATGATTTTCCTACATTGTTTATGCATTTAAGAAAAACGTTTATAGCATATTTTTCCTCCAAAAACCGTCAAATTCCCTTTCGAGAACAAATAAGTAATAACAATTAATGTTTTTATAATTTATATAAGTTGCAACCTAAATTGGTCGGTCTAGGACAACTGGGCGCCGCCAACTCGGCGCCGCCAACTGGGCGCCGGCCAACTCGGCGCCGGACTAAATTTTTTTTTTGATAAGTGTGTAGATAAAAATAAAATTTATTATTTATATAAAAACATCTTTAAAAAATCCTTTTACGCAATATTTTTTACAAGCTTTTATTTAGCTTCAGATGTTCTGTCTAACTAACTATCTATCAAATCTTGTGAAGCGTTTTTAACACACGTAGTGGTCCCATGACAATACAACATTAAGAAAAAAATATCCTTCCACCCTACCCCCACCCCTTCTATAGAAAAATGTGTTTTTGACACACTTCCCGTTATCCGATTTGGATAAAATTTGGTATACACATAGTGGTCCGATGATAATACAACATTGAAAAAAAAAATCATACCACTCCTACCCCCACCCTCATCTATTGAAAAATGCGTTTTTGACACCCTTTCCATTATCCGATTTGGATGAAATTTGGTATACATATAGTGATCCGATGATAATACAATAATAAGAAAAAATATCCTCCCACCTCTACCCCCACCCCCTTTCATAGAAAAATGAGTTTTTGACACACTTCCCATTATCCGATTTGGATGAAATTTGGTATTCACATAGTGGTCCGATGACAATACAACATTTAAAAAAAATATCCTCCCACCCCTACCCCCACCCCCTTCCATAGAAAATGCGTTTTTGACACCCTTCCCATTATCCGATTTGGATGAAAATTGATACACACGTAGTGGTCCCATGACAATACAACATTAAGAAAAAAATATCCTCCCACCCCTACCCCCACCCCCTTCCATAGAAAATGCGTTTTTGACACCCTTCCCATTATCCGATTTGGATAAAATTTGGTATACATATAGTGGTCCGATGACAATACAACATTGAAAAAAAATCCTACCACTCCTACCACCACCCTCATCTATGGAAAAATGCGTTTTTGACACACATCCCACCTCTACCCCCACCCCCTTTCATAGAAAAATGAGTTTTTGACACACTTCCCATTATCCGATTTGGATGAAATTTGGTATTCACATAGTGGTCCGATGACAATACAACATTTAAAAAAAATATCCTCCCACCCCTACCCCCACCCCCTTCCATAGAAAATGCGTTTTTGACACCCTTCCCATTATCCGATTTGGATGAAAATTGATACACACGTAGTGGTCCCATGACAATACAACATTAAGAAAAAAATATCCTCCCACCCCTACCCCCACCCCCTTCCATAGAAAATGCGTTTTTGACACCCTTCCCATTATCCGATTTGGATAAAATTTGGTATACATATAGTGGTCCGATGACAATACAACATTGAAAAAAAATCCTACCACTCCTACCACCACCCTCATCTATGGAAAAATGCGTTTTTGACACACTTCCCATTATCCGATTTGGATGAAATTTGGTATACATATAGTGGTCCGATAACAATACAACAATAATGAAAAAATGTCCTCCCACCCCTACCCCCCACCCCCTTCCATAAAAAATGCGTTTTTGACACACTTCACTTCAAATGACTTTTATAAAATTTGGTATATGCATAAAGGTCCGATGGCAATACAGCCCAAACAAAAAATATATTTCTAACTCTACCCCCACCCTCTCCTTCCCCCAATAGAAAAATGAGTTTCCAAATAACTCACGATCAGCGATTTCATTATAATCTAGAATAAACTCTATTTATTTACTTCTGCATTTTTCTGCTAGATTGATTCTTGCAAATAGTGATATTTGTTGTTGTTGTTGAGTTGCTCACGGAAAATACAAGAGAAACAAAATCTTTCTATACCCGCTTAGCCACGAATTTATTTAAAAAAATTTTTACCTGCTCTGTAGATCTTTTTAAATCTAAATCACTATATGTATACCAAATTTCATCCAAATCGGATAACGCGATGTGTGTCAAAAACAATTTTTTCTATGGAAGGGGGTGGGGGTAGGGGTGGGAGGATATTTTTTTCTTAATATTGTATTGTTATCGGATCACTATATGTATACCCAATTTCATCCAAATCGGATAATGGGAAGGGTGTCAAAAACGCATTTTCTATGGAAGGGGTGGTGCTAGAGGTGGAAGGATATTTTTTTTAATGTTGTATTGTCATCGGACCACTATGTGAATACCAAATTTCATCCAAATCGGATAATGGGAAGTGTGTCAAAAACATTTTTCTATGAAAGGGGGTGGGGGTAGAGGTGGGAGGATATTTTTTTCTTAATATTTTATTGTCATCGGATCACTATATGTATACCAAATTTCATCCAAATCGGATAACGGGAAGTGTGTCAAAAACTCATTTTTCTATGAAAGGGGGTGGGGGTAGAGGTGGGAGGATATTTTTTTCTTAATATTGTATTGTCATCGGATCACTATATGTATACCAAATTTCATCCAAATCGGATAATGGGAAGTGTGTCAAAAACTCATTTTTCTATGAAAGGGGGTGGGGGTAGAGGTGGGAGGATATTTTTTTTTAATGTTGTATTGTCATCGGATCACTATATGTATACCAAATTTCATCCAAATCGGATAATGGGAAGGGTGTCAAAAACACATTTTCTCTGGAAGGGGTGGTGGTAGAGGTGGGAGGATATATTTTTCTTAATATTGTATTGTCATCGGATCACTATATGTATACCAAATTTCATCCAAATCGGATAATGGGAAGTGTGTCAAAAACTCATTTTTCTATGAAAGGGGGTGGGGGTAGAGGTGGGAGGATATTTTTTTTTAATGTTGTATTGTCATCGGATCACTATATGTATACCAAATTTCATCCAAATCGGATAATGGGAAGGGTGTCAAAAACGCATTTTCTCTGGAAGGGGTGGTGGTAGAGGTGGGAGGATATTTTTTTTTAATATTGTATTGTCATCGGATCACTATATGTATACCAAATTTCATCCAAATCGGATTATGGGAAGTGTGTCAAAAACGCATTTTTCTATAGATGAGAGTGGGGGTAGGAGTGGTAGGATTTTTTTTATTGTTGTATTGTCATCGGACCACTATGTGAATACCGAATTTCATCCAAATCGGATAATGGGAAGGGTGTCAAAAACGCATTTTCTATGGAAGGGGTGGTGGTAGAGGTGGGAGGATATTTTTTTTAAATGTTGTATTGTCATCGGATCACTATATGTATACCAAATTTCATCCAAATCGGATAATGGGAAGGGTGTCAAAAACGCATTTTCTCTGGAAGGGGTGGTGGTAGAGGTGGGAGGATATATTTTTCTTAATATTGTATTGTCATCGGATCACTATATGTATACCAAATTTCATCCAAATCGGATAATGGGAAGTGTGTCAAAAACTCATTTTTCTATGAAAGGGGGTGGGGGTAGAGGTGGGAGGATATTTTTTTTTAATGTTGTATTGTCATCGTATCACTATATGTATACCAAATTTCATCCAAATCGGATAATGGGAAGGGTATCAAAAACGCATTTTCTCTGGAAGGGGTGGTGGTAGAGGTGGGAGGATATATTTTTTTAAATGTTGTATTGTCATCGGACCACTATGTGAATACCAAATTTCATCCAAATCGGATAATGGGAAGTGTGTCGAAAACATTTTTCTATGAAAGGGGGTGGGGGTAGAGGTGGGAGGATATTTTTTTATTAATATTGTATTGTCATCGGATCACTATATGTATACCAAATTTCATCCAAATCGGATTATGGGAAGTGTGTCAAAAACGCATTTTTCTATAGATGAGAGTGGGGGTAGGAGTGGTAGGATTTTTTTTTATTGTTGTATTGTCATCGGACCACTATGTGAATACCGAATTTCATCCAAATCGGATAATGAGAAGGGTGTCAAAAACGCATTTTCTATGGAAGGGGTGGTGGTAGAGGTGGGAGGATATTTTTTTTTAATGTTGTCTTGTCATCGGACCACTATGTGAATACCAAATTTCATCGAAATCGGATAATGGGAAGTGTGTCAAAAACATTTTTCTATGAAAGTTGGTGGGGGTAGGGGTGGGAGGATATTTTTTTCTTAATATTGTATTGTCATCGGATCACTATATGTATACCAAATTTCATCTAAATCGGATAACGGGATGTGTGTCAAAAACAAATTTTTCTATGGAAGTGGGTGGGGGTAGGGGTGGGAGGATATTTTTTTCTTATTGTTGTATTATCATCGGACCACTATGTGTATACCAAATTTTATCCAAATCGGATAACGGAAAGTGTGTCAAAAACACATTTTTCTATAGAAGGGGTGGGGGTAGGGGTGGGAGGATATTTTTTATTGTTGTATTGTCATCGGACCACTATGTGAATACCAAATTTCATCCAAATCGGATAATGGGAAGTGTGTCAAAAACTCATTTTTCTATGAAAGGGGGTGGGGGTAGAGGTGGGAGGATATTTTTTTTTTATGTTGTATTGTCATCGGATCACTATATGTATACCAAATTTCATCCAAATCGGATAATGGGAAGGGTGTCAAAAACGCATTTTCTCTGGAAGGGGTGGTGGTAGAGGTGGGAGGATATTTTTTTTTAATATTGTATTGTCATCGGATCACTATATGTATACCAAATTTCATCCAAATCGGATTATGGGAAGTGTGTCAAAAACGCATTTTTCTATAGATGAGAGTGGGGGTAGGAGTGGTAGGATTTTTTTTATTGTTGTATTGTCATCGGACCACTATGTGAATACCGAATTTCATCCAAATCGGATAACGGGAAGGGTGTCAAAAACGCATTTTCTATGGAAGGGGTGGTGGTAGAGGTGGGAGGATATTTTTTTTAAATGTTGTATTGTCATCGGATCACTATATGTATACCAAATTTCATCCAAATCGGATAATGGGAAGGGTGTCAAAAACGCATTTTCTCTGGAAGGGGTGGTGGTAGAGGTGGGAGGATATATTTTTCTTAATATTGTATTGTCATCGGATCACTATATGTATACCAAATTTCATCCAAATCGGATAATGGGAAGTGTGTCAAAAACTCATTTTTCTATGAAAGGGGGTGGGGGTAGAGGTGGGAGGATATTTTTTTTTAATGTTGTATTGTCATCGTATCACTATATGTATACCAAATTTCATCCAAATCGGATAATGGGAAGGGTATCAAAAACGCATTTTCTCTGGAAGGGGTGGTGGTAGAGGTGGGAGGATATATTTTTTTAAATGTTGTATTGTCATCGGACCACTATGTGAATACCAAATTTCATCCAAATCGGATAATGGGAAGTGTGTCGAAAACATTTTTCTATGAAAGGGGGTGGGGGTAGAGGTGGGAGGATATTTTTTTATTAATATTGTATTGTCATCGGATCACTATATGTATACCAAATTTCATCCAAATCGGATTATGGGAAGTGTGTCAAAAACGCATTTTTCTATAGATGAGAGTGGGGGTAGGAGTGGTAGGATTTTTTTTATTGTTGTATTGTCATCGGACCACTATGTGAATACCGAATTTCATCCAAATCGGATAATGGGAAGGGTGTCAAAAACGCATTTTCTATGGAAGGGGTGGTGGTAGAGGTGGGAGGATATTTTTTTTTAATGTTGTCTTGTCATCGGACCACTATGTGAATACCAAATTTCATCGAAATCGGATAATGGGAAGTGTGTCAAAAACATTTTTCTATGAAAGTTGGTGGGGGTAGGGGTGGGAGGATATTTTTTTCTTAATATTGTATTGTCATCGGATCACTATATGTATACCAAATTTCATCTAAATCGGATAACGGGATGTGTGTCAAAAACAAATTTTTCTATGGAAGTGGGTGGGGGTAGGGGTGGGAGGATATTTTTTTCTTATTGTTGTATTATCATCGGACCACTATGTGTATACCAAATTTTATCCAAATCGGATAACGGAAAGTGTGTCAAAAACACATTTTTCTATAGAAGGGGTGGGGGTAGGGGTGGGAGGATATTTTTTTCTTAGTGTTGTATTGTCATGAGACCACTACGTGTGTACCAAATTTCATCCAAATCGGATAATGGGAAGTGTGTCAAAAACGCTTCACAAGATTTGATAGATAGTTAGTTAGACAGAACATCTGATGCTAAATATAAAAGCTTGTAAAAAATTGCGTAAAGGATTTTTTAAAGATGTTATTATATAAATAATATATTTTATTTTTCATCCACACATTTTATCAAAAAAAAAATTTTTAGTCCGGCGCCGAGTTGGCCGGCGCCCAGTTGGCGGCGCCGAGTTGGCCCGGCGCCGAGTTGGCCCGGCGCCCAGTTGGCGGCGCCGAGTTGGCGGCGCCCAATTGGCGGCGCCCAGTTGTCCCATTCCGTAAATCGGTAGCTCACAACATTTAAGCCTTGGCCACTTGAGATGACAGTACCACTGTCATACAAGCCGCCTGTTACAATACCACACCGGTAAGAAAAATCAAGGGAATTTTGTGATGTCACGTAAAAGAACTTTATTCCTACAAGTCCAGCATAATATGGAATAAAACATCACAGAACCTTTAATTTTTAATGGGCGAACTAGTTAGAATGAAAGTAGACTGTGATCAAAGCAAAATGTTACTACCGGAATGGAGTTGATTAATTAATAAATAAACCTTGATCTTATAAAAGTTGATTGAGGTTGGCGCATCATAATTTATGCGGTTTTAAGAAATTTTCCGCCTTTATGCGCATCTAATTGTTTTTTCTAATTAAGAGTTGACAACTTTTGCGTTTTGTGACCTTTATTTAAGTACCTCTTGATAATGATGATAATCACGTAACAAAAAAATCACACATTATAAAAATAACTATACATAGATATGTCTTCAATTATTTGGAAGAAAAGTACATTAAATTGTAAAAAAAATATAAAAAAATTACAAATTATGAAGAACTCTAGACTAGGAAAAAATAAAAAATGATTTCTATCTGCATGATAACGAGAAACCCGCCATACGCCATGCCATGAATCAAGGTCTTAATACTTTTACACAGGTTGTTGAAAGGTCATTGAACCTGACTGGCCAACTGTAATCCTGAATAAAAAATGTACGTCACTGGTCGCCTAAGACCATTTGTTTTATGTAGCAGCTACAGTCGTCCAGTTAAATACACATGATTGGTCAAATTCTGTAGGCAACCTGTGTAACAGTAAAAAGACCTTGGCCATGAATGATCAAAATTTGAAATGATCGCTGTTGTCGTATCGGCAAGAAAGGGATGATGAATTTTTGCCAAGAAGTAGGGGAATGTAAAAATTCCAGAACATTCTTGTTCGCCACTGGTTCTAATATTCTCAACTTTGGACGAAAAATTATAGGGAACTTTAGGATTTTATCAACAACGTACGAGAACTGTAGGTGACAATACAGCATCTGTAAAGCTGCGAGATAACAATGCATGTATACGCCAAGACCGTATAGGGTCCGCAAACATAGAGCATAAATTTGACACAGGGTCTCTAGCACCGGCGTAACTAGCTATTTGAGCTAAGGGGGCCTGACCAGTATGACCATAATTTTTAACAGCATAAAGAGTAGTACATAGGTACCAGAGGGACGCTGGGTCAAAAAAAATTAGAGATGACGAAACGATTTCCGAATAGGCGGATTTTGAATCAGTGTCTCGGTAGCTGAGTTGAAAGAGCGTTTGCCTGGTTAGCGGTTCAAATCCATCCTGAGGTAAAATAAACTTATTTTTATTATTTTTCCTTGCCCTTATGTTACTTAGTTCTCCTCGTTGTATAAAATTCTTACATTTAACGACGAATGACCAATAAGAAAATTATAAAGGAGCAGGCACACCTTAAATGAGATTTTAAAAAATCCACGATTTTGATAAAAGTTTAGTACGTTGTAGATCTCGATCTCTTGATTAAAAGTTCTTATGGGCTTAAAACGATCCTATGACTGGTCTCCGAGATACAGTGACGGGTATGGGGCTCTTCGAAAATATGAATAAATTGAAATTCTTTTGTAAAACTTAAACTTTAATACAAAAAAGAGATAAAAATAATTGACTCTTATATTTGACAACCATGCAAGATGTCACGTGACAATTTTGATTTACAGAGGGTACGTAAAAGTACAATAATTCTATTTTAGCCCATTAGCACGCACACTTCAAGTGTACACATTATCTTAACGTTTAAATTATGCGGTTTCTGCATCTTCATGGTAACGAAGACAAGTTTGTTTTCATAAAATACCAGCTCACTTTGATTTTGCAAAATACTCAATAAACACCCCCTGAAGGCCGATCAACTTCTTTCAATTTAGTAGATAACCTTTGACCTACCTGGGCGTCTATTTTTCTAGTGAAGTCCGTTTTGTCACCTTCTTAGCATGCACCGAAAATGTGATATTAGGGTGTATGTTGACCTAGATTAGCTTCTAAACCGATGAACCGATTTGCATGAAATTTTTAGGTAAAGTAGTGTACAATATTGTAAAGAGCTGATTAGCTTTTAGTAAAAATCCAGTAAAGCCAATGACAATTTTTTGACAGTTTAAAAATTGAAAATATGCTAAATTTTTAACGGAGTTTCTGATAAATATGCGGTTTTCGGAATATAGTAGAATATTTTTCTCAATAATGTATATTGTTACTAAATGAGTCGTAGGATTTTCCATTTTTGAGATATTTACAAAAGCTGTTTTTAAGGCTGATATAGCGTGAAGTATGCTAATGGATCCATTTATTTAAATAAAAGTAAGAATTAAATACCCCCTTGTACATATAAAATGTCAGGTGACATCTAGCATTGTCATCAAATATAAGAGTCAATTATTTTTATCAGTTTTCGTATTAAAGTTTAAGTTTTATAAAAGAATTTCAATCTATTCGTATCTTGGGGGAGCCCCATACCCGCCACTGTAACTTGAAAACCAGTCATAGGATCGCTTTGAGCCCATTAGAGCTTTTGATCAGGAGATCGAGATCTACAACATCCTAGAATTTCATTAAAATCGTGGATTTTTTAAAATCCCATTTAAGGGGGGCCTGCTCCTTAACGTTTGTTGAAAATTACTATTGAATATTGTTGTGAAGTATTTGGTTGCTACATATTTCTGGGGGGGGGGACTGATATGCTCTGGGGGGGGGGGCTGATCCACCCAGCCCCTGTAGTTACCCCGGTGGTCTCTGGCACTAAAACGCACACTAACCAGTGTGTCTGACACCTATACAGGGTGTCTTATAACTAAGAGGCCATAGTGCAGCAGGTGATAGAGGAGGTTATTTCTGAAAAGTTTATATGAAATGGGGGTCAACACTCATGTTTTTAAGATATAGGATTTTTAAAGTTAGAGGAGTGGGGGGGGGGGAAAGGGGTTTGCAAAAAGAGCAAATTTGTCCCGTCCAAATAAATACTTAGCTAATTATGATCCAAAAATATAGTGTTCCCTTTTTTGATAAAATTTCAAGTTGAGGAGATAGAGGCTGTCAAAATAACCTCCAAAAATCTATAAAAAATATTAATTTTTGATTTTTTTTTATTTTCGCTTATTTATTATTTAAAAAAAAATCAATAATATTTTATTCTTATGTCTCTCTAAGACTTAGACGTGTTTTGACTCCTGCATTATATGAACTTTTCCATCAGAAATGACCTCCTCTATCACCTGTTGGTCTTTTGGCTGTTCAAAGTTTAATAACGGAAAACTTATAGATTTTTGGGATAGGCGATGCTTTCAAAGAAACTAAATGTTGACACTAAGTAGGGATAATGGCTCAAGATGGAATAGCTATGACTCTTGTTACAAACTATTTAAATCTGGTCCCTTGTGTTGTGTGTTGCTGCTAAGCCGGAATTAACCTTACCCTCGTTGTTGTTTATCCACCCACTGTTAGTAAAATGCATGGGAACTAGAATTCGGAAAATCAGTAGGTACGTGCAACAATAATTGTTGTACCAAACTGATAGGGCGCGTTTGGGCAATACAGCAAGTGCAATATTAGTAGAAACTATTACTTCTAGTATGTCGGTTTAGAACGTTTTTCTATGTTGTCTGATGCCTATTCTTCACCTCCTTCGATCATGAGAATCATCTTCTGTCAGATTTTTTTTTATTCATTAACCTTCTGCGCCCTATTGGTTGCCATTCTAGGATCTGCTTTGGTAATCTTTCGTCGTTCATCCATTGTAGATGGCCGTTGTCTTTTAGTGAGAGTCATCCGTTATGCTTCTCTCGATTCCCATTTTTTCTTTTATGAGGACATTTCTTATATGATCTGTTCTAGATATTCTCATTGATCTTATTGCAGCAATTTCGACACTTTCCATTTTGGCAGTGGCGTAGCGTGGGGGGGCGCGGGTGGTTCGTCGCCCCCCCCATCCGCCACGAGGGTACTGACGCCCTATGGGTGGCCGAAGCGCCCTATGCTGTATTAAGTACCAGGACAGCCAACGGCAAATTGAGAGGGCGGCAAAGGAAACGAAAAAAATGATGACCTTTTTTTTCGGTCGCAAGATTTTTGAGGCGCGCCCTTTTTACCCAAGTAACATTTCTTTATTTATAGCAGAAGCTAAAAGGTTGCCAGCGCCTTTCCTTAAAACCATTAGTTTCAATGTTTGGTCGCTAGCACGTTCCAATTACCCTTATATACCCCTTAGACCTCCTAAATGGGACTCCCCAATTGGTGGTGGCAACCTATGTATTAAACTCACTATAAAACCATAAGAAATAAACTCCAGGTTCGCCCTCTAGCGGTTCCACCAGTATAGAACCTTTTGTAACGTGTCATTTTTACGTTTAAGGCAACGTTACATATTTGTTTATTTAGGTAAATAATCAAGGCTCTTCGACTCGTCTTTCTGTACACAAATTAAGGGTATTTTATAGAGCTAGGTTTGGAGGTTATATAGTGTCCAAAAAGTTACCTTATAAAGGAGACATTCCATCGAATTACTGTGGACACTACGCACACCGTATTATCTGGACATCGTAATTGGAATTTAGGATCACAGGTTTCGGGAAAATCACATAAAAACTTTTGGTTGTTTTGTTTATCCGAAAAATTTCATGATTCTTTTTGACGTTGACGAAATTAAACAGCTGTACTGCTGGGGAAGGGCGGCGTTGCCGCATCACAAATGGTTTTAGTAACAGGAAGGAAACATTTGGATGAACATTTCATTCCCTTACGTTTATTTTCGAGGATATTGGGACAATCCGAACCTCATAGCTAGTTGTGATAGCACGAAAACATATTTAGGTCCACGGTTTGGTCAGTAACAACCGAGGCTCCGCCCACTTTGATATCTTTATTAATTTGATAAGGAAAAGATAAGATAAATACGAGTTATGCACTTTTGTAAATAGGAGATAAACGAGGGATAAAAACCAAGACTAAAAGAATAAACGAAATCGTGTAACTTAAAATCTGAACACTCTTGTGCCTTTAAGCAGTAGTTCAGTGTGTATTTTTGGGTTCAGGTTCAGAAACAACTTTTTACTGTAGAAATGTTTTACAAAAATGGCGTTAAACCATATGAATATTAGACAAAACATTTATAAAGAGCGAAGGAAACTTTTGACTAAAACTGTAACTAAAGTACAACTAAATTCTACACTTAGTATAGCTTTACTCATATGGGAATTGATTGAGTGTTCGAATATTTCTGGGTTTGATGCAAGTTCTGATCTCCAGTAATTGATTTTACAGTTGATGGTTTCAATGCTGAGCTTCTTATAGTCCGTCTGGTTATTTTCCTTCTACTTGCTATGTCGGCAAGGGTCCGGTAAGCAAATGTTCGGTCTATGTATGGAGGGTGTCTCGACGTCCTTGTTATAAAAATTTCACCCGTGGAAATAGATCCGACAACACCTCAATGTGCGTTTTACCTAATTTCAATGTCCCCTTGGTCGGTGCTGGCCCCTATATACCGGTATGGAACTATTGCTGTATTTCCTCATTGGTTAGTTTGAAAACCGCGGGTCTTTTCTTTCAGTCGTGTCGTTTTACTGTCATTTACAAAACGGTTTCCGGCCACTTCATTTTTTGTGTTCTCAACGGCGTGCCTGGTCTCTTGCTAATGAATTTTGGCTGGGTCGACAACAGTTTCTGGGATCGCCTGTGTTTTGGTGATTGGCACTGCAGCGATTGTAGGAGATATCCCAGAAACTGTAGAAGTGAGTCCGTCGTGTCTAGGGTAATCTAGAGTGACGCTCGCACCCTTTTGAGGGGATTTTAAGTCGGCCTACGCCATTTGTACGGGGAAGAGCATTGGTAAGTTCGATTTTATTTTTTTTATTTTTATTATTATTTGAGGACTATTCAAGATAAATTTGCCTCCCAAATTGTAATTATTTTTCGTGTGAAATGTACTTTTTTTTGACAAAAGACGTGGGGAATTTTTGGCGTTTTTATATTTTTCTTTTAACTACGTGTTGGATAAAAACTATATATTGTTTTTCTCCTTTGTCTACAGCCCTGTCCATTCCATCGACAGCTGTGCTGGACGCTGGTGGGAAGCCGGACGAGCCAGTTGTAACCCTGGGAAAGGTACGTTAGTTTATTTTAGTTCATCTGCTTAAATCTGCTTTATTTTATTGAGTCGACATGGGGTTCTCGATTTAAATTGCTCGGTGTAGGGGAACTTCGTGCAAAATAGACGAATTCCAGGAAACTGATACATTTCATTTTCCACAGGGTTTTACGCTCGGGCAAGAAGCCAACAGCCTTTTGACCACCATGTGCTGCCCTAGCACCATGTGCTAAGCGAGCACGAGGGGAGACGCGGGCAAACCAGGAGCAGCAGTAGCAGGAGGAGAACAACACCACTTCCAGGTTTAATAAGACACCAAACTAACAATTAAATAATTGCAGGACCAAGGTAGGAGCAAGCCTTTAGACATAACCATTTCATATAATTTTTTTCAATATAATTTGGACAATTTTTTCATATAATTTTCAGTATAATTTAGACATTATCTTTCCAGATAACTTTTCAATATAACTTTAACACTCTTGTAAACGCAAGGTAACGGTATGACGTCATAACCACAATTTTGCGGTGTATATACTAAGCTTTCCTTCATTTCATTTATTTAAGACAATTTCTCTTGTGAAATTTGGAGTGTCTTGCTACTTAGGCCCTGACTTGTTCCACTACATTTGATTCATTTTTTTTATTTCATGTTTTTGGTAATACTCCAGTTTTACCTTTTAAAATAAACAAGATGAACTAAATCCTTGCGTTATTTGTACAACCCAATGACCAACTTTGCGGAGACAAAAGAGAGATGTGATTACATGTTTTAGCGGTTTCTTTACACTGTTTTACCTCATGGGGTAGATCTCGGACTGAGTTGCTGTCTGTCTCATTCTACCTAGCGTAGAATGATGACAGCGGATATTTGGTCCAGATCTCCCCTATGACGGAATAATTTTGGAAGTATATATATTTCTTTTTTTAACAATCATTTATATAATTGAGTCTCACACTACTGACTCAGATGTAGGTACACTATGACCTGTTAAAGGAGTCCATCTACCTGTAAAGTGCTTCTAGTTTTGTCATTTTGATTCATTTGGGAATTTTTTAAATTTTATTTTGTTTACTAGTCAATTTTTTTTTGGTTTTTTTTATTACACAAATACTCTGGAAGCCTCGGAAGTAAGTAGAATTTCATTGTTTGGCTGCAACGTTTGGGTTGAACTGTATTTTATTTAAGATCTTCTTTGTAAAACATTGGTATTAAATAATGTGGCGCACTTAAAATTTTCTTATTTCTGAACCCCCCCCCCCCCCTTCTCCACTGTATAAAAGTTACCGAGCATATCAATGTTTTACCTAGCTGGAAAATACAGTTCTGCTTCCAGATATTTGTTTAATTATTCAGTGGGTTTCAGTGTCACAAAATGGCGGCAACGTCTTTAAGCTGCCACAAATGTCACACAACTCATTTTAATAGGCCACAAATTGGCGCCCAACGTGGGGCTAGCTTTGATTGTACGGAAAACATGTTTTAATTTTTTTAAATTTTTTAAAGAAAAATAAAAGCAATGTAAATTTACTTCAATTTTTTTTGTTGATTTATAGGTGGATGGACCTCCAGACATGGTCTTTTTATGTTTTAAATATATGACATAGGTAGTGTGTTTTTCTAACAATTTTTTTTGCAGGTTGCCTACTACTAATATGTTATTATTTCCTGCTTGTGATAAGATAGAAATTGTTTCACAGATTATTTTTTAGTACAGTCAATTTATTTAGGTCAACAAGTTTTTTTTTTGGTGATTTTAATTTTTTGTGGGATATCACTACTTGGAAGTTGGAATATTTTTACAGGGTTTCACACAAATTTTTCTTGGCTGGGTTGTTTTAAAGTAAATATAGCTTAACAGCTAGTAGATTTGTTTAGTTGAAAGTATTAATTAGTAATGAAAGAAAAGGAAAATGAGTTTATTTTGCTTTGCCATTTTCTTTCTTGTTTTTTTTTGGTGGTAACTGTTGGATGACAATTAAGATCTTACGTCACTCAGTTACATCGGGTCAGAGGAGGGTACTACTACTTATAGTTAGCTCGGAAGTTTAGGGAACACAAGGCTAAAACTCCTAGAGCAACATATTGGCTGAAGATCAACGCCAGAGGTCCAGTTAACGTTTTTTTTTTGGGGTATTTTTTTTGGAGCAGTTTTTTTAGGTCTTTGGTTGCCAGTTTAGTTGTCTAGTTGTGTTTTTGTGACTGGTCAAATTTTTTTGGTAGAAAATACAGCGTTGGGCTTTGGAGTGCATTTTTTTTAAAAATGACCTACGGGTATTTCTATCAATTAAAGTTTTCTGGTTCACAATTATTTTTTTCTGTATTTTTTTTCTGCGTTCAGGTCATAGCTTGGTCATGGCCATTGGAGAGCAAACATTTATGTTTGAGCCTTGAGAAGTTTTGCCTGCTCCAGATTGAATACAGAGAAAATGAATTTGAAGCCCAACTAGATATAATACCACAAAAGAAATGTTTAGCTGAGACAGATATAGATATAAGTTTTTCGATTTTTTTTTTAGTTCATTTGTAAAGTTTAGGAATTTCTTAAGTAATGTCATTTTGAGGCCGAAAATTGGTCAGTGAATTTAAGAGAGACTTTCAACTAAATATGCTAGGCGGTGGTAATTGGTAAAAATATTTCAAAATTTTACTTTTTTTAAATAATTTAATCTTTCTTAAAAAGATTATTTTTTTTTTCTGTAAGCATAACTTCTCGAATTCTTGTTTTGGTCAAAACGGTTTGTATAGGGGTCGTAGTTTTAAAGGGTGACCAGACAGGTTGTATTTTTTTTGGGGGACCAAACAGGAATTTCTTGAGTTACAAAAGGTGAACTTTTTTTGTCTTAGTTGATCAGGCAGGAATAAATAAATCTTTTACTTCCAAATCATAATTTTAAATAACAAGATTTATTGGTTAAGTATTTGGGTCTTATAGTTAAAAAAAATAAAAGAAAAACGTTTTGTTTTGGAGGGTACTGGTATGATATGAAATTATTTTAATTTCATGCCAAATGTTGTTTGACGGCAGATATGCTAATCTTCAGTTTTTTTGTTAGTTTGCAGTTCAGGACAGTGGCGTGTACTTAAAGGGGCCTTACATCTGCGCCCATTGTAAAGCAACTTCCAACTTACTTGCTTAGCTTTTCACTTAATCTTCGTTTTGCTGCTTCTAAAATTAAAGCGTTATGTTGGATAACGATGGATGGTGTTAGACTGAGAAAGTACCTAGGTATTTAGGGATGAAAACTTGGAAGTTGTGGACAATTGGGAAATAATTTTTTTTAATTCATTTTTTTTTTAATTTTGAAATAATTTCATACTGGTGACCTCAAATAATGAAGCAAATTTTTAAATGAAAATACACTGTTGTGGAATAAATGGGAAAGTGTTCAGGTTAAACAACAAATTTAAGATCATTGATTTCTAAAAATGATTTCAACCTAAGAATAATTTTAAAAACAATAGGTTTTCTTTGATGCGACTAAACAATGATGAGGGCATATACTTTTTTTGTTATGCATAATATGATAGTAGTACCTTTTGTATTGCAATAATTAGGGGTTTTCCTCCCGCGAGCTGGGTGGAAATGGAAAAAATGTTTGGTTCGGAGTGTAGAAATCGAACAACGAGGACTTCATGCTAATCTTTTTAGGATTTCGCAACTTCGGTTTTCGCTAAATTAAAATACATCTAAATTTGGCCTACAGGCTGAATCTCGCATTTTCCAGGACCTTGCAGATTCGCGGAGAAAGACAAATTTTGTGATCTATTTAATGATGATAGGAATTAAAATAGTAACATGCACATGAGGGGACTAGATATATTTAGGTTGGAAAGTATTAAGAACACTGATCTGAACAATTTTCCATAATAGTGTCCTATTTTCACAGGGTGCTTCAAAATATCTTCACCCTTTCTTTGAAATAAGATATTGTTTCGCCTGTGGGCGTTTAACCGTTTGAAAAATATATAGGGTCCAGATGGGATTGTAATGGAAATCACAAGTTTTTGGGTTTTATTGACATTATACTTAGGGAATAGGGGAAATGTCTAATAAAAAGTTTTTTGGGTTTAGGCCGAGTTTTGTTGAGATAACAAAAGTTTAATTGGGGCCGGGAGTTTTATTATGCTCTTTTAAAATTAATGTAATAGTTTTGGTTCTTGATTTTGTTTTCTGGTTTTTACGCAGGATTATTCCCAACTATTTTCAAAATATCATTTGTTGGTGATAGGGTCTCATTAGCCTTTGGACATTTGGTAATTTTGCTTTGACTAATAGCTGTGGAAAGGGCCCAACTTAATTTTATATCTCGTGAACTCCAGGAATAAGGATCTGAGAATGTATTAAGCAGTAAAAATTTTTTATGTTGTGTGTAAAAACACTTGAGTAGGCAGATTTAGTTTTACAATATTCTTATAGGTGAACCTTGACATTGTTTTCATATTTGTTTTTTTGAAAGTGCACGCAAGATAATTCTTTACGGGGTTGAGTGCAAAGTTTGAAACTTAGGTTCACATTATTATAGTGATACAGTAAATAAGTGCTAACGTTACTTATTCCCTAAAGTAATAATTTTAAACAAATATACTAACATCGTTTGCTTTTTTTTTGAACATAACAATTTTTTAAAGTGAAGTGAAAAATTTATGATTCTCAAGTAAATTTAATTTTCAATATTTTTTTTGTATAGTAAATTAATTTTTCTAGCTCATTTACTTTTCACATTACCACAGTTTTGGGAGAGGAAAGGGAATTGACAACTGTTTTTTAAAGGAAAAGAACAAAAAACTGTTGCATGACAACTCGAATAAGATTTTTCTGGTGTTGATTTTATTAAAAAATTTTTTTAAGGTTCACTAATAGGAGCTGCAACCCCACTTAAACATTTTTAATTTTTTTGAAAATATTTTTTAAATATTTTTTTTTAATATTTTTTTTAGGAAGGAAACTTGATTTTCTTGTTGCAAAAAATTTTTTTTGGTGCATAGTAGTACCTGGCCCTACAATGATTTTACCAGGTTATTTAAATATTTTTTTTTTGTGAATTAAAATATAATTTCATTTCGAAACCTCGCGTTTTAACAACCTATCATCAATTGTTTTAATTTTTTTTCTCCCTACTCCAAACCACCTAGCAGAGTGGAGTAATTTTTGAAAATTTTAGTGAGTCACTAATTAATTTTTTTAAACCAAAAAAAAAATTTTTTTTTAATTTTTTTTTGGACGCCTTTCGGTACGATCCTAGGGTCTTTTTGACCATGGGTTGATGCATCAATTTAGTTTAAAATTTTGGGAATTTCATTTTTAACGATTATTAGAGAGTTGCAGTCCTACCAAGACGTTATTTCTGTAAATTTTTTAATAACATCGGTAATTTTTTTTTAATTTTTTTTTAATTACACACAACATCCTTACTAGTCTAATTCGACGCAATTTCAGCGAGCGGATTTTTTTTAATTGAGCATATTTTACGATTTCTATAACATGAACATCTGTTCCGACGTTTATTGCATTCACTTATATATTAAGGGATGATGTGACCTTAAGCAATGCATGTTTCGTGTAAACTCAGAGTAGGTAAGCAGGTTAAAGTGGGTTTTGATTTTTTCTTTTTAGAAAAATCATTGTATACGGCGATTTGGGTTTTTTTTGAGGAGTTTATTAGTGGAGCCGTTCTGCAATAGCAGGAGTATACCCTTGTGCGTGCAAGGGCTGAAAAATAACGGAATTTCCTTCGATAGGTCGCCGGTATTGGCTTCACAAGCACATTTAAAAATAATTGTCGATATTGACGATTGAAAATGGAAAGTTACGATACATATGGAATTTTATATGAAAAGGCACCTACCTCGGACTCTCTTGCAGCTCCAGTCGACGTTTAAACGTCCAGTTTTTTCACCTCAAATTCACTTTTTTCGGGAACGTGATTTTGCTAGTGTCTTGTTGTGACGGTGGTTCTTTGCGCACTCATCGCGGCGCTGCTTGTCTTCCACGTGTCCGGTGCCGTGAAACCCCATATGCATATTTTAGAGCGCGAAAATTTAAACTATTTTAAACGCGCAGAAAAGGAAAAGAAAATGAAAATTAGGAAATTTCTTGCTTGCACCAACATTTTCCGGCCGCCAAAACACGTGTGTTTTTACTTAGTTGAGAAAAGGAAAGGAAAAAAAAATAATATTCGCCTATTAGCAATTAAACGATACAATTTAACATTAACCCAAATATGCATTAGATAATGCATGTAAATTAAAATTAAAAGAAAAGAAAAAATACTTAGAAAAAATTAAGAAAGAAAAAGAAAATTTTGCCTTATGCGTCGGGCATAGGCAAAGGACATAGTTTCACTACTGGTCGACGATATGTTCCTGTAGCTGTTTTAACGGTCACAACACGAATATGACCGTCTGAGCCAGGGTGTACGTCGACAATTCGCCCAACAGCCCATTGCAATGGCGGTTTTTGTTCATTCTTTACCACGACTAAAGTATTTAGTTTAATATTGTTAGAAGCCTCTGTCCATTTAGAACGCTGTTGCAAGGTGTTTAGGTACTCCAAGTTCCAGCGTTTCCAAAAATCGGACTGGAGCCTTTGCACCAGCTGCCAGCGGGACAGGGTGTTCAACTTGGAATCAGAAAATTCGGGTTCTGGTACGGAATTCAACGGTTCCAGGGTAAGAAAATGACCAGGGGTCAGTGGAAGAAAGTCATTCGGATCCATACTTTGGGCATACAGAGGCCGGCTGTTTAGTATGGATTCGACCTGACACAAAAAAGTAAAAAACTCTTCATAGGTTAACCGTTGCTCACCTATTACACGTTTTAAATTTGCCTTGGTGGATTTAACTCCTGCCTCAGCTAGTCCGTTTAGGTGCGGACTACCAGGACTTGAAAAATGCCAGGTAATTTTTAGACTGTGACATGCTTCCTGGGAGTACTGTTTGAGTAAACGATCAGCTCCCAAGAACGCGCTACCACAATCTGAGTAAATGTCAGAGATTCTTCCTCTTCTTGCCACAAATCTCTTAAAAGCCGCAAGAAAGGTAGGGGTGGAAATATCGGAGGTAAGTTCTAGGTGAACTGCCTTTGTTGCGGAGCAGACTAAGACAAGAATATAACCTTTGGATACCTTTGCACCTCGGTACTTTCCCATTGTAATTGGAAAGGGACCACAATAATCTATGGCAACATGTGAAAATGCCTTTACTTGAGAGATGCGTTGAGAAGGCAAGTTGCCCATGATTTGTACGGAAGGTTTAGGATTTAGTCGATAGCATAAAATGCAATGAGAAGTTACGCTCTCGATTGCATAGCGAGGGGAAAGGATCCAAAATTGTTGTCTCAAGAGGTAATGCAACGTTTTTTGACCGGGATGACAGTACCTTTTGTGAGTGTACTCAATGACAAGTTGAGTAAGACGGTGAGAACGTGGTAAAAGTAAAGGGTGTTTTGCTGAATAAGAGAGTTCGGAAGAATGTGGTAATCTGCCCCCCACTCTTAAGCAGCCTTGTGTATCTAGAAAAAGTGAAAGTTTACGAAATTGTTTAGGAAGTAGCTTTGCGTCATTCAAACGTGAAATGAGATCAGCAAAGATGGAACGTTGAACATGCCGAACGAGAACAATAAGAGAATGTTGAAGTTCTACTTCGGTAATATTTTCGTTAGGATATTTAGATTTCTTTTCGGTAAGGCGAAAAATATAGGAAATTATGCGTTGAATTTTCTCTAGGGAAGAGTAACGAGAAAGAAAAGTATCAAGCATGTGTGGTTCAACTGTGCATGTTTGAAATACTGATTTTCGTTCTTCCAGAATAACCTCGTTTTCCGGAGGGTCTGGACAGCGAAAATCATCAGGGCAGCTCTCTTTTGGTAGCCTAAGAAAACAAGGACCTTCCCAATACAAGTCATGTTTGACAAGTTGATTAGGCATAAGACCGCGCGAAGCACAGTCGGCTGGATTTAGCGCTGATGGAATATATTTCCAGGCCGTAGGAGAAATGGTTTCTTGAATGTGACAGATACGGTTTGCCACAAACGTTTTAAACCTGTGAGGTGAAGCCGCCAACCAGCATAGAACCACTTGGGAATCACACCATGCACAGATTTGGTTGAAGTTAAGAATATCTGAATAAGTGTTTTGAATAAAGGAAATTAGGTCGCAAAGTAAAGTGGCACCAAGAAGCTCCAGTCGCGGAAGACTGACTGTTTTCACTGGTGCGACCTTAGATTTGGCCATTACAAGAAAGGTATGGATTTCTCCGGATACTGACTCCATTCTGAAATAGACCGTAGCCGCGTAACCTATCATAGAGGCGTCTGAAAAGCCGTGAAGTTCAATGCTACGTGGTTGATCAATGGAAAGGCGTCTAGGTAAATGAATATTTGAAAGATTTGGAAGTTCGGTTCGAAATTGATTCCAAACATTTACGATATGCAGAGGAGGCTGAGAATCCCAGTCCAGCTTCTCCTTCCACAGATCTTGCATGAGATGCTTAGCAAGTAAAGAAACGGGAGAACAGAAACCTAAGGGATCAAAAATTTTCATGATTTGAGATAAGATACCTCGCTTGGTGCATGGTTTATCTTCTGGTACGACCAAGTAGGTAAACGAATCTGAGATAGGATTCCATTGGAGACCTAATATTTTTACAAAATTAGGTTCGGATTTGTCGAAACGAATGGACATTTGTGTTTCTGATTCTGAGAATGAGGAGAGAAGTTCCCGACTTTTGCTCGCCCATTTTTTAAGTTCAAACCCTCCTAGGCGCAACAGGGAGATTAACTCCGACTGAAGTTCTTTGGCAGAGGCCACAGAATCCTGCCCAGTGAGCACGTCGTCGACGTAAATGTCTTTAAGAAGCACCTTGGAAGCATTAGGATACCTTTCAGACTCAAGTTTAGCTAGTTCTTGTATAGTACGAATAGCTAAGTAAGGTGATGACGTAAGTCCATAAACAACTGTTCTTAAGGAGTAGGTTTGGACAGGATCATCCTCAGAAAATCTCCATAGAATATTTTGATAACGCGTGTGCTCAGGAATAATTAAAATCTGTCGGAACATTTTTACTATGTCAGTAACAAAGGCTACAGCATGAATTCGAAAATTAAGTAAAATTTCACGGACATCATTTTGCAGTTTAGGACCTGCGCACAACGTCTCGTTGAGTGAGACACCTCTGGGACTACGTTAAGACCCATCAAAGACCACTCTTATCTTCCCAGTGTTCCAGACACTGTGATGAGGGATAAAGTAGGAATTATCCAAGACATCTTTAGATATAGGCGTAGGAATAGGTATCATGTGACCAGTGTCTAAATAATCTTGCATAAAATCTTTGTAAGCTTGATAATTAGCTGAGTCTTTGAGAAGTCTAGCTTCCTGAAGCTTGAAACGTTTTAAAGCGATTGGATAGGTGTCACCCAACTGGGGTTCTAAGTTTATGAAAGGTAATGGAACGACGAATCTACCTGATTCGTTGCGTGAAACTGATTGTGAAAATAATTTTTCGCACATAATATCCTCAGGACTGTGATGAACCTTATGTGGAACCTGCTCTATCTCCCAGAAGCGCTCTAGGCAGATATCCAGAGATGGTTCGATGGAAGTGTAACAGCTTATGAGTGATTGTGGATTTTGTTGCTTTGAAGTTTCAACTTTACCAATCAGCACATAGCCAAAGATGCTATTAAAAGCACTAGGTTGTCCACGCTCTCCGTGGATAACTCCCTCTTGTAAGAGATGCGGAAAAAGTTCACAACCTACTAGGACATCAATGGAACTTGGTATATGGAAGTTTTGATCAGAAAGTTTGATATTGCGAATGTGATTCCACTTGCTCGAGTCGACAGCGCAAGAAGGAATCTCTGTACAAAGTTTTGGAAGTACTAAAGCCTCAAAATCAAAGGTAGGTCCCGCTTGACCTTGAGGTTTGATAAGACATTTCGTCTTACCTTTGGTATTGGAAGATGTCATTTGATTTAAGCCTTGAATAGAAGTAGAAAAGAAGCTTTTCGAAAGACCTAAACGATTTAGACATTTTTCTGAAATAAAGTTTGCCTCTGAGGCAGAATCGAGTAAGATACGAACTGGTTGGTAATGTCCCCTTGAGTCTAACATGTCAGCTACAACGGTAGAAAGTAGAAAAGTGGAATTTTTGGAAATCATTGTCGCATGACAGTTTGTGGAATGGCTTCCTGACATAGGGGTGCTATTGGAATTGGAAAGTGGAATATTAACGTTCTCTGGAGGATAAGAATTAACACTCACAGAGGGCGCTACTGGTTGTGGAACGTGAAGAAGACTGTGGTGCCTAGCTCCACACGTAAAGCAGTTGTAGGAGGAGGGGCAATTCACGGTCTGGTGAGCAAAATGTAAGCAATTTTGACATAGATTCACCTGCCGAACATAACCCATCCTTTCCTGTGGACTTTTGTTTTGAAATTCGATACATTTCGATAATGCGTGATTCGAAGAACATAGGTAGCATATATTATTGGATTAAAAGTTCTGTTCTGATTATTTTGTATTTGAGGGTTGCTGCGTTGATTGCTATTTTGTAAAGTATTTTGTTGATTTCTTAAATTTGAACGTTGATTTGAAATAGTTGTATTGAAAGCAGAAGGTGAATTAAAATTATTAAAACTGTTTCTCTGAAAACTGTTCTGTTGAGAATTACGCGTAGTTTGAGGTTGTCTAGGGGTTTGATTTTGCCTACTAAAACTGGGCATTTGCACTACAGATTCGAGCGCAACGCAATGATTTTCTATAAACGTGTAAAGATCAGTGTAGGACGGAATTTCTGAATTGTTTTTCTCTCTACTATAGTAAAGTTCGAAATCAGTCCTCATCTTGACTTCAAGTTTTGAGAGCATCATGTTAAAAGTAAGAAAGTCCCATTCTTTTGTAGGAAAACCAAGCTCATTTAAGATGGCTAGATTCTCAGAAAATGTATCCAACATGGAACGTAATTCTTTCCCAGAACTGGATTTAGTTGAAAGAAAGTTAATAGCATTCAAAGCGGTAGTAGCAATAATTCGTTTATTTTGATACCTCTTTACTAATGTTTCATACGCAATGTGATAATTGCTATCTGCGAGGGGAATGGTTTTTACTAGAGAAAGGGCTTCATTCAGAACAGAACTCCGCAATTGTTGAAATTTCTCTATATCACTTAAATCAGAATTTTGATGTACCATGACTTTAAATAAGTCAAACCAGTGTTGCCAGTCTTTATAATTACCATTGAAAATTGGCAACCGTGGTTGTGGAAATGATCTTGTATTTGACCTCTGAACAATATTTTGTTGGTTAGGGTTGCTTACGTAATTGGCAGGGTTGGCCCTAAAAAGGTCGTAGTAAATACCCTTACATTCATAATAAAGGTTGTCAAAGTCTTTTCTAGTTTTATCCTGCTCGTCAAATGAAAGTTTAAACTCTTCGAGAGAGCCAATAATTTGGTTATGAAAATTATAGAATTGAGCATGACATTCCTCGACGTCTTCATATCTGGATTTGAACAAAAAGTGAAACGCTGTATCCGACTTCGCTTTCAAAGCTACCTCGTGAGCTTCCGCCATTTGGTTGAAGCTCAAAAGCCTTTTGTCGCAAAGTTTTTTCTGTTTTTGCGTAGACATTTTTGTTTTTGAAAGTTAATTTGGTTTTAAAATTACCCAAAAAAATGCTTAAAATATAGCTTAAAATATAACCCGAATTTTAGCAAAAATTAAACAATTTTATTATTTTAATTTTATTAACTTTTTTCGAAAATTTTGAAATGAAATGTTTGTAAGTTTGTCTGTATGTTATTATTTGAACATATCCTTAAAAAAAACTTTTATGTCTCACCAAGGATTGAACCCCGCACCTTTCGATTCCAAGTCGCACACTCTGTGCATACGACTAGCGGTCCCGTCTGAAAGTTTTTAACAAACCTCGGTATTTGAAGAAACAACGCGCGCAACGTGAGACCTTGGTGACGGTGACACTTGCACCTGCGCGTTAACGCGACACCTGTACAATCGACAATTAAAGGAATTTAGATGGAAGAACCGCCTTAAATTTTCAGTTTCGGCGTATTGACGCCACTTTTACTGAAAATGTAATGAACAAAGCGATCAACTTTCTTTGATGAACTAGTAAACTATACGAAATATGTGCATTGGCTATAGCTATTTTTGAACGGTAATAAACACTTCGATCAACTTTGAAGGAACATATCACCAACGGGTGGTCAAACAATATGGTCTGTTTCGAATTGAAATTGAAATAAATTTTGAAATTTGAAATAGAAAATAGAAATTTGGAATTTTTGTAGGAAATTGCTGAACCACAGGAGTCTAGGTAGTTTGGAAAACTATTAATTTGGGTCGAAGGGCCATTAAATGTGCGTACAAGGGCTGAAAAATAACGGAATTTCCTTCGATAGGTCGCCGGTATTGGCTTCACAAGCACATTTAAAAATAATTGTCGATATTGACGATTGAAAATGGAAAGTTACGATACATATGGAATTTTATATGAAAAGGCACCAACCTCGGACTCTCTTGCAGCTCCAGTCGACGTTTAAACGTCCAGTTTTTTCACCTCAAATTCACTTTTTTCGGGAACGTGATTTTGCTAGTGTCTTGTTGTGACGGTGGTTCTTTGCGCACTCATCGCGGCGCTGCTTGTCTTCCACGTGTCCGGTGCCGTGAAACCCCATATGCATATTTTAGAGCGCGAAAATTTAAACTATTTTAAACGCGCAGAAAAGGAAAAGAAAATGAAAATTAGGAAATTTCTTGCTTGCACCAACACCCTAGCTTTAACTGTGTACAACAGCTTTGGGATTTTTGTTATAGGTAGTCTGTTGTACGTTCCACTTAGGGATTAATTTACCTATTCGGTTGCTGAGGTAAACAAACATCACTTAACTTTAATTTTAATCCAGTTCAGCTAGGATAAGCGCAATTATTTTTTTTTGGTTTTACTCACGCAGGAGTGAAACATAAGACCTAAACACTGCCAAAATTCTTGTCTCTCTTTTATTTTTTTTTAACTTTTGTTATGGCTACTTGTTAATTCTAATTTAGGATTTAAGTAGTTATTTCTCTCTGCAAGGTTGGACGTCATAGTTGGTTGTACAAATACTTAACATAAATTATGATTACATTTTTAAATGCAAATAAATTTTATTTTCTTACTGCTCCGGTGTTCTTCGATTTTGTTCGCGTCTGTCCGTATTTAAGTTTTATATTTTCTACATTTGTAAGAAAATTTATAGTGATTTTCACTGGTGAATTTAAAGTGAACTTTGTGTTTGTTATTGCGTGGTTTAGTTTATAATTGGGAGGTATAATTAAGAGTTTTAAAGTTTAAAGTTTTAATATATATAAAAGGCACCATGGCTGTTTCTGTGAGTCGGTTGTCTGACATAAGGTACTTAGTCAAAGACGAGTTAATCTACGAATTAACATGGAGAGGCATAGCCATTGGATCGGTGGAAGAGATAAAGCAACAGCTCATACTGATTAGACAGAGAGAAAGGACCGATGGAAGTATGAGATACCCTCCGTATCCCTTTAAGTTTGGCCAGGATGCTTTTAGCTGCATGAAGAAGCTAGATAGTCTAGTACCGCTGGTAGAGAAGTTCTCTGGTACGAGCAAAGGGGGAGAGTTTAGGAAAATCGCTGTAAGGTTGGAACACGTGTTAGCCAGGATAAATAACATGAATCCGTCTAACTTTGAAGAAAGTCAAACCAAAGGCATACTGGTTGCGGAAACCTTGAGTTTGATTGGGAGGTTGCAGAGCCAAGCAACAGATTTACTAAGAGTTGGCGTTACCTCAGATGATGATGAAGCATCTGAAACCCAATCAACGAGTCGAAGCTCAGACCACTCGACAAATGCTGGCAACACACCTAACCAGTCTCATTTCCCGCAACCACAGCTCTCGAGCACACAAAGAACAGCTCAACAGCCCACAAACCAACCGTCGGTCATTGCTCCATTGCAAATGCAAGTGCTAACGAACCCAACTCAAACATCAGTACAAGCACCACTCCCTATGCCGATTGAGAATTACGGTACAACAGCTTTTCAGTATCAACAACCGTCTACCGTTCCTTTGAGTTTAGCTGCCCTCCAAAGTAGCATTGCACCAATTGCTCAGTCACGACCATTTTCATGTTCGTCGCCAGTACCAATGTCAAGTGATCCTGGTACTTCATATCACGATGCACCGGTACCTCCGCATAAGTGGAACTTAAAGTTTACAGGTGAGAGGGGTACAATCTCCGTCACCGCATCTTTCGAGAGAGTGGACGAGTTGAGTCAGGCTAGAGGAGTCAGCAAAAAGGTTTTACTGAATTCGGGCATTGATCTTTTTGAAAAGTCAGCTTATACTTTTTACAAAGATGTACGTAGAGAAGTCCATACATGGGAACAGCTGGAACAAAGTTTCATGGCAGAATACCTTCCTTCTTCATATGGCGAGAAGCTACTGAAGGAAATCCAAAAACGTAAACAAGGCCCTGGAGAGTCTATAGGGACCTATATTGCCGTCATGAACACATATTTCCAAAGACTTGGCTGCCCTGTTTCTGAAGAGGCAAAATTAGCTATCGTCTTCAGAAATATAGCGGACATCTATAAGAAAGGGTTGATTGCTACTGAGGTCAATAGCCTATCACATTTAAAGGATCTGTGTCGTAGAATAGACCAGAGATATGGTTTAGAGGAGGAAAATTTTACATCTAGAAGAAACCAATCAATCGAACCTGACTTGGCCTACGTTGACGTAGAGAGCGACAGTGACGATTTTTCAACAGGGGTTGATGCAATTCAAATATCAGGTGCCGGGACATCAAATCAACAGAATTTGAATATTCCTGATAATAGATTTAACAGAGATAGGCAGCAGCCAGCAAGCAGTTCCGCTGCTAGGGCTGATAGAGATAGACAGCAACCAGCTAGTGGTCAGTCTAGTGTAAATGACAGGGATGGACAACCACCACAAGGTGCTAGACCTGGTGGGGCGAATAGGGACGTTGTTTGTTATAGATGCAACCAAACAGGGCACATGGCGATCGGGTGCGCATTACCTAGAGGCAAACAGTGCTATTCGTGTGGACAGGCAGGGGTAACAGTAAGAGAATGTCGAAATTGTAATCGTCAGGGAAACGGACACAGGCACTCGTAGGTGGTCGACCTGCGAGTCAGCCTGAACAAGCATCGACCGATAGGCTAACGTACGTTTTAGATTATGTGATAAGTCATGCTCGTAAAGATGAAAGGCCTTATTTAGAAGTGGATGTGCTCGGAAATAAGTTATTAGGTTTGTTGGATTCCGGGGCTTCACGTACCTTCTAGGGAATCATGGTTGGTCAATCATCAAGAGGTTTGGTTTTTCACTTGATACGACAAAGAAGACCAGTTGTATTGTGGCAAATGGTCAAAGCACGAGTTGTATTGGGACAGTGCAGCTTCCTATGCGAGTTCAAGATAAATTTAGGTTAATAGAGGTCGTCGTCGTTCCTGAGTTGCCGCACACTTTGATTTTGGGATTAGATTTTTGGATTTCGATGGGGATAGTGCCGAACTTAAGTAATAATGAGTGGCACTTTGCCGATAGTAAAGATGTGATTTGTTCTTTAGAAACATCAGACCAACAAACTACTCTTACGCCTTATAAATCAGAACGACTAGAGGAATTGGTCGATAAATATAAGACTATTATGGGTGACTCACTAGGATGTACAGACAGGGTAGAGCATAAGATTACAACAAATGCAGCACCGATAAGACAACGTTCTTATAAGGTTTCACCGGTCATTCAAAAACTTATTGATGACGAGATCGACGAAATGCTGAAAATGGATGTGATAGAACGTAGTAGTAGTTCATGGGCTTCACCAGTGGTAATGGTACAAAAGAAAAACACAAAGAAATATCGTTTCTGTGTAGACTACCGCAAATTGAACTCAGTGACGGCGTTGATAGTTATCCTTTACCACTCGTATCCGAGACTCTTGACAAGTTGAAAGATGCTAAATACTTGTCAACTTTAGATATCAAAAGCGCTTATTGGCAAGTACCAATGGAAGAATCATCGAAGCCACTAACAGCATTCATCTGTCGACGAGGTCTCTTCCAATTTAAGCGTTTACCATTTGGTCTTCATAATGCACCTGCAACTTGGCAGAGACTCATAGATAGCATCATAGGAAACGATTTAGACCCCTACGTGTATGTATATCTCGATGACCTCGTAATTGTCACACAGAGCTTTTCTGAACATCTTAGAATTCTTGAGGAAGTCCTACGAAGATTGCAGAATGCAAAGATAACGGTAAGTTGGGAAAAATGCCAACTGTGTAGGCCAGAAATGACTTATTTAGGATTCGTAGTGGACCGTCGAGGCATCCGAGTCGACCCTAATAAAATTAGAGCCATGTTAGAGCTCCAGAGGCCAAGAACTGTCAGAGAAGTTCGTAGAGTTGTAGGTAAAATATCCTGGTATAGACGTTTCATAGAGAATTTTTCAGCGATAATAGCTCCAATTACAGCTTTAACTAAGAAAAATCAAAAGTTCGATTGGACTCCAGACTGCGAAAAAGCATTTATTAAGATTAAGGAACTTTTAGTGACTGCACCGATTCTTACATGTCCAGATTATACCAAAGAATTTGTCATTCAAACAGACGCATCAGGATATGGAATAGGAGCATGTTTAACGCAGCCTTATCCTGAAGGAGACAAAGTCATATGCTATTTGAGTCGATCTTTAACTAGGCAAGAACGTGTTTACACGACCACCGAGCGAGAATGTTTGGCATTGGTTTGGGCGATAGAGAAGCTCCGGCCTTATATTGAGGGGATCTCATTTAAGGTCATTACAGATCATTTTAGCTTAAAATGGCTTCATAGCTTGAAAGAGCCCAGTGGAAGACTTGCTCGTTGGTCTGTAAAACTGCAGCAATATGATTTTGAAGTAATCCATCGGAAAGGGAAAGATTTAGTTGTCCCGGACATGTTGTCTCGTGCAGTACCCATGATTGATACAATTTCGAAGCCCAAAGACGGTTCAACAGCAATAAAAGATCGATGGTACCAAAAGATGGTAAAGAGGGTCGTAGAATCACCGTTAAAATTTATGAATTGGAGATACACTGATAATAAGTTGTATAAATATGTCAAACAAGAATACCCTCAACTTTCACCATCTAACGAATATTGGAAAGAGGTAGTCCCCAAAGATCATAGGCGTAGAATTATAGGAGAAGCTCACGATTCTCCTACCGCAGGACATATGGGTGTGTATAAAACCTTCCACAGACTGGCAGAAAAATATTATTGGCCAAAAATGCGTCAGGACGTGGCAACTTTTGTAAAGAAATGCTTTGTCTGTGCAGCTCATAAAGGTGATACACAAGGTGTATCTGATCAGATGATATCTCACCCAAAACCAACTCGTCCTTGGGAAGTTATTTCAACAGATTTATGTGGACCTCTACCTCGTTCGACAAAGGGTAATTGCTGGATTCTCGTCGTCACGGACTATTTAAGTAAGTTTTCCTTAGTTTTTCCAATGCGAACAGCCCCTACTCAAGCTGTTGTCAAGCATCTTGAGGAGCAAGTATTTATGGTCTTCGGAGTACCCCGTTTGATACTTTGTGATAATGGCCCTCAGTACAAAAGTAACGAGTTTAAGCGTTTTGCTGAGAGTTATCAGGTGAAAATTCAGTATAATCCGTACTACCACCCCAGGGCGAATCCAACAGAAAGGACGAATCGTACGTTAAAAACCATGTTATGTTGTTATGTGAAAGACAACCACAGGAAGTGGGACGAACAAATACATAAACTTGCCTGCGCGATTCGTACTGCAACCCATGAGACAACCAGGATGTCTCCTTTCTTTGTTAATTTTGGTAGAAATATGTGTCTGTCAGGAAAAGATTAATCCAACCCAGTGATGTTCTCTGAAGAGAATGGTGTACAATCTGCAGCTGAAAGTAAGAACGAAGGTTTCCGGAAGCTCTATGCGGATGTTAAGAGAAGGTTAGAGGTGGCAGGAGAGAAAAACGTAGTTCAGTATAATTTGCGTACAATGGTACCCAACTTTGTTGTGGGTCAGCGTGTTTGGAAGAAACATTATGTGTTGTCAGATGCTGCGAAGTTTTTCTCGAAGAAGTTAGCACCGAAATTCGTTGGTCCTTATGTGATTAGGAATAAAATTTCTCCATGGATATTTGAGCTTCAGGAACCATCGGGTAAAGTACTACCAGGGAGTTGGCATGCCAAAGACCTTAAGTCGGCAGCGGACCTCTCCGATCAACCTTTTTAGGTTAATCGTCTTGAAGTTGGGGGGGATTATGTAACGTGTCATTTTTACGTTTAAGGCAACGTTACATATTTGTTTATTTAGGTAAATAATCAAGGCTCTTCGACTCGTTTTTCTGTACACAAATTAAGGGTATTTTATAGAGCTAGGTTTGGAGGTTATATAGTGTCCAAAAAGTTACCTTATAAAGGAGACATTCCATCGAATTACTGTGGACACTACGCACACCGTATTATCTGGACATCGTAATTGGAATTTAGGATCACAGGTTTCGGGAAAATCACATAAAAACTTTTGGTTGTTTTGTTTATCCGAAAAATTTCATGATTCTTTTTGACGTTGACGAAATTAAACAGCTGTACTGCTGGGGAAGGGCGGCGTTGCCGCATCACAAATGGTTTTAGTAACAGGAAGGAAACATTTGGATGAACATTTCATTCCCTTACGTTTATTTTCGAGGATATTGGGACAATCCGAACCTCATAGCTAGTTGTGATAGCACGAAAACTTATTTAGGTCCACGGTTTGGCCAGTAACAACCGAGGCTCCGCCCACTTTGATATCTTTATTAATTTGATAAGGAAAAGATAAGATAAATACGAGTTATGCACTTTTGTAAATGGGAGATAAACGAGGGATAAAAACCAAGACTAAAAGAATAAACGAAATCGTGTAACTTAACATCTGAACACTCTTGTGCCTTTAAGCAGTAGTTCAGTGTGTATTTTTGGGTTCAGGTTCAGAAACAACTTTATTACTGTAGAAATGTTTTACAAAAATGGCGTTAAACCATATGAATATTAGACAAAACATTGATAAAGAGCGAAGGAAACTTTTGACTAAAACTGTAACTAAAGTACAACTAAATTCTACACTTAGTATAGCTTTACTTATATGGGAATTGATTGAGTGTTCGAATATTTCTGGGTTTGATGCAAGTTCTGATTTCCAGTAATTGATTTTACAGTTGATGGTTTCAATGCTGAGCTTCTTATAGTCCGTCTGGTTATTTTCCTTCTACTTGCTATGTCGGCAAGGGTCCGGTAAGCAAATGTTCGGTCTATGTATGGAGGGTGTCTCGACGTCCTTGTTATAAAAATTTCAACCGTGGAAATAGATCCGACAATACCTCAATGTGCGTTTTACCTAATTTCAATGTCCCCTTGGTCGGTGCTGGCCCCTATATACCGGTATGGAACTATTGCTGTATTTCCTCATTGGTTAGTTTGAAAACCGCGGGTCTTTTCTTTCAGTCGTGTCGTTTTACTGTCATTTACAAAACGGTTTCCGGCCACTTCATTTTTTGTGTTCTCAACGGCGTGCCTGGTCTCTTGCTAACGAATTTTGGCTGGGTCGACAACAGTTTCTGGGATCGCCTGTGTTTTGGTGATTGGCACTGCAGCGATTGTAGGAAATATCCCAGAAACTGTAGAAGTGAGTCCGTCGTGTCTAGGGTAATCTAGAGTGACGCTCGCACCCTTTTGAGGGGATTTTAAGTCGGCCTACGCCATTTGTACGGGGAAGAGCATTGGTAAGTTCGATTTTATTTTTTTTATTTTATTATTATTTGAGGACTCTTCAAGATAATATTTGCCTCCCAAATTGTAATTATTTTTCGTATGAAATGTACTTTTTTTGACAAAAGACGTGGGGAATTTTTGGCGTTTTTATATTTTTCTTTTAACCACGTGTTGGATAAAAACTATATATTGTTTTTCTCCTTTGTCTACAGCCCTGTCCATTCCATCGACAGCTGTGCTGGACGCTGGTGGGAAGCCGGACGAGCCAGTTGTAACCCTGGGAAAGGTACGTTAGTTTATTTTAGTTCATCTGCTTAAATCTGCTTTATTTTATTGAGTCGACATGGGGTTCTCGATTTAAATTGCTCGGTGTAGGGAACTTCGTGCAAAATAGACGAATTCCAGGAGACTGAAACATTTCATTTTCCACAGGGTTTTACGCTCGGGCAAGAAGCCAACAGCCTTTTGACCACCATGTGCTGCCCTAGCACCATGTGCTGCCCTAGCACCATGTGCTAAGCGAGCACGAGGGGAGACGCGGGCAAACCAGGAGCAGCAGTAGCAGGAGGAGAACAACACCACTTCCAGGTTTAATAAGACACCAAACTAACAATTAAATAATTGCAGGACCAAGGTAGGAGCAAGCCTTTAGACATAACCATTTCATATAATTTTTTTCAATATAATTTGGACAATTTTTTCATATAATTTTCAGTATAATTTAGACATTATCTTTCCAGATAACTTTTCAATATAACTTTAACACTCTTGTAAACGCAAGGTAACGGTATGACGTCATAACCACAATTTTGCGGTGTATATACTAAGCTTTCCTTCATTTCATTTATTTAAGACAATTTCTCTTGTGAAATTTGGAGTGTCTTGCTACTTAGGCCCTGACTTGTTCCACTACATTTCATTCATTTTTTTTTATTTCATGTTTTTGGTAATACTCCAGTTTTACCTTTTAAAATAAACAAGATGAACTAAATCCTTGCGTTATTTGTACAACCCAATGACCAACTTTGCGGAGACAAAAGAGAGATGTGATTACATGTTTTAGCGGTTTCTTTACACTGTTTTACCTCATGGGGTAGATCTCGGACTGAGTTGCTGTCTGTCTCATTCTACCTAGCGTAGAATGATGACAGCGGATATTTGGTCCAGATCTCCCCTATGACGGAAGAATTTTGGAAGTATATATATTTCTTTTTTTAACAATCATTTATATAATTGAGTCTCACACTACTGACTCAGATGTAGGTACACTATGACCTGTTAAAGGAGTCCATCTACCTGTAAAGTGCTTCTAGTTTTGTCATTTTGATTCATTTGGGAATCTTTTAAATTTTATTTTGTTTACTAGTCAATTTTTTTTTGGTTTTTTTTATTACACAAATACTCTGGAAGCCTCGGAAGTAAGTAGAATTTCATTGTTTGGCTGCAACGTTTGGGTTGAACTGTATTTTATTTAAGATCTTCTTTGTAAAACATTGGTATTAAATAATGTGGCGCACTTAAAATTTTCTTATTTCTGAACCCCCCCTTCTCCACTGTATAAAAGTTACCGGGCATATCAATGTTTTACCTAGCTGGAAAATACAGTTCTGCTTCCAGATATTTGTTTAATTATTCAGTGGGTTTCAGTGTCACAAAATGGCGGCAACGTCTTTAAGCTGTCACAAATGTCACACAACGCATTTTAATAGGCCACACTTTTAGAGCCTAAAGCTATTATGCCAGGTTCTAAAAGCAACTCAGAAACGTCCTCTATCCTATTATAAAACTAGATTTGGTAATTTGGTATCCTGGCGATTCTGTTGAATACCATAATACCTTTAGAGTAAAGAAGTTTTCCTATAAAAGCTATGGCGAAATTTTAGATTCACAATGGCTATATAAAATAATTTAGGTCACAAAATTGCCAAAATTATTTTATCACATAAAAATATACCGAGTTTGTCGTTTTGTTGATGATCAAATTGCCTGCCAGATTTATTTTTCTGATAAAATCGTATCTGAAAAGCTCTCAAAACAAGCGAGCCAGCTCAAGAGTGCTTTTTAATAGTTTTTTGATAACAAAATAACAAAAATCAAAATTAAAGTAAAATTATTGTTAAAAAACACTGCTAAAACGACTAGATAAATATTTTCTCTTTACAATATTTTTTAAATAAATTTATATACGCCATTATGGTTTTATAGTGGTCACTTGGTTTTATTTGTTACTGTATCGCAACAAGGATTTTTGAGTGCCCTTATGAAACCAACAAAAAAGAACAATGTAAACATAGTCAACATAACCTCACTTAAATTTTTTGTATTTGTTTTTAAAGTGTTTAAAAGCGTATAATTCAACACTTTTGAATGTTTTTTATCGTGCAATTTCGACACAATCGAGAGGGCCAGTGCAATGATATTCGTTGTGCCTGCAGGTTGGAGGGCAACCTCTTATATTGGCCGTCTAACTAGGCCTGGGTGTCCTACCCAGGAGGATGGAAACTCAACAATTATTAATTATTGGGCTTTAAATAATCAATCTTACAATAGGTAGGTACCAATCTGTACCTAGGTATATCTATTATTTTTACAAGAAATACCTAAAAAAATAAAACACGTAATTATTTACTTACTTCTGTTAGAACCCTTAAGGAAACAAGGTTTTATATGGCCGCCTATTTAAATAATATTTAATATACAGCTATGGGTAACTATAAATACAAAAGAATTAAGTTTACCTTTAAGCCTTCCTATAAAACCTTTTTAAGATGCCTAAAAGTAATGGCAAAAACCAAAAGTCTAAAGTTTATATTTACCACTCTTAAAACCCTTAAGGAAACTAGTTTCTATATGGCCGCCTATCTAATCATATTTACTTTTAAACTACTGGTAACTATAAAAACAAAAGGATATAAGATAACCTTTTAACTCTATTCTAAAACACTTTTGTGATGACCTAGTAAGTAATGAAAAAAACTAAATGACCAAAGTTTATATTTATTTATTTTAAAAACTTTAGGTAAAATGGTTTTATAAGACCATCTTTATAAATCAGAAATCAGTAAAACCAAAAGTATTTAAAAGGAACAGAAGGAATATCAGTTTTATTATACTCCCTTTATAAATCACTTTTTGGTTGTATAACACCCCTTTAGGTAATTGGCAATATAAATTACCTTTATGTAGCCAAATTGATCCTAAAACCCATAACAGCACCCTCTAAATAACCTAGGAACCAAATTAATAAAACCTTGAGTGGTAATAATGTTACTTGGGTAGCTGTCGCCCCCCCCCCCCCCCGGCCCTGCAGGCACGCTATGCCGCTGCATTTTGGTTTTGTATTTTTCTGTTACGCGACAAGTCTTAATTCCATACAACAGCGTGCTTTTCATCACTGTTTCATATATGTTAAATTTTACATTCTTTTTTATCTCTCTGCTCCACTAAATCACCTTTTTTACTTTTACTACTTTTTTTTTCAGTTTTTTAATTCTAGACTGTTCCTGTCTAATCAAATGTGACACCCAAATATACATACTCATTGCATAGAAATATTGTTTGTCCATTGTCCAGTTCTAACTCACTTGATTCGTTTCCAATACATAAGTACTGCGTCTTGTCCACATTCACTATTAAATCCTCACTTTTGGTATTCTTCCGTTAACTTTCTTATCATATACTCCATGTCTTCTTTATCATTAGCTAGAGAATGACTTGGCCGCCAGCAAACTGTAAATCAGTGGTTAAGTTTATCCCCATACCGTGTACTTTACGTTTCCATTTTTTAGGGCTACTGCAGTGGCGTATATAGAAAAAAGTTTCGGGGTAGGCCCGAGACAGTTTTGGGGGGGGGGGGGCCGAGCCTCATGAGGCTGTATTTTATGCTATTTTATGTTTGTATTCATGAAATATGTGGAAACTATCCAAAAAAATCTTAGCTTCGGGGGGGCCCGGGCCTTCCAGCCCCCCCCCCCCCCCCGTATATACGCCACTGGGCTACTGCGATATATATTTTAAAAATAGTGGGAGAGATACAACATCCCTGTCTTAAACCTTTCGTTACCAGGAATTCTTTTAAAAGTCGATTTCCAATTTTAATTTTTTGATTTTGACCCTTTGTATCGTTCTTTTATCGCTTTTATGTATGTATGATTGAATTGTAGGTCCACAAAGGTAACATGAGCAGTCTCCATATTTCTAGCACTATAAGATGTGCCTGCACGAAACCCACTTTGCTCTTGTTCTTGTTCATGAAAATCATTTTTAATTAGATCTCTAACAATTCTACCGTACAATCTACAGTACTGGTTACTGAAATTCCTCTGTAATTGTTGCAATCCAGTACTGGATGTCCGTTTATGCATTGATTGATAATAATATATGTGAGATTTTCTAGTAGTTTCTCTGATCTCTGATCCATACATTTTCCCAGGTCCGCTAGCTTTTCCGAATTTATGTATTTTAATACTATTCTTTATCATTTGTTTTTCGATAATTACTTCCTCTCCATGTACTTCTGTGTCTCTCCTCGGAGAAGCTGACAGATATTCGGGTCTCGTTTCCTGCAACAGTCCCTTGTAGTATTCTGTCTATTATTCTGGTTTGATGATCTGAATGTTTACTTTTCCTTTTGTTGCTTTCAGAACTCTGCCTACCTCCTACGTGTGTATTTCTATCGTAGCATTTGCGCTCAAACATAAAAAAATTTCCCTGCGTATCAAATTCCTTAGCGGTCTTCTAATTTCCCTGTAGATTTCTAGATCTTTTTGCTCTTTAGTACTGAGCCATTTGAAGTATGTGCGTTTTTATCCTTGACCATTTGCTGTATTTTTTCTGTCCACCACATCTTATTGATATTTCTATTATCTTGTTATGCAACATCTTCCTTGCTTGCTTCCTTCAAGCTTTTTACTATGCCTGTATATATCTCTTTAAATCAGTGTTCTGTGTTTATTAATTTTTCATCTAATCGCTTCTGATAAAATATTTGCGAACTTTCGATTTCTAGACTTCTAAAGTTGTATTTTTGGTTTTCATTTTCTTCAATACTTTCATCTCTATATGTTGTGTCGCTAAATAATTCGACAGTTGTAAAAAATTTGCCGTCGTTCACTTTTTTATTCGACAAAAGTGTCTTAAAGGAGATTTCCCAGCAACATATTGAATTTTTATTTAAATGTTTTAATCCCTCCCGAAATTATTACCTCCTGGTTACTTGCTGATAGTGATACCCTGCTATAATCGCCATCGGTTTGGCACAACAATTGTGAAACACCCTGTAGATATTAATAAAGTTTGGAGCGCATATGAATTATATGATTAACATTTTAGTCTGCGATAGTTATGAAGAAATGCGAGAATAATAATTACTTAAGTTTAAATGTTAAAGTTATTGTAAATGATTAAGGACGTAGGTTAATATTTCAAGTTTTCAATGACTTCAGTAAGATTCTGGTCTATCTGGCCATACTTTCATAGCGAATTATTTTAAGAAACTTCGGTAGTGCGCCATTAGTGTTCCTGACTGATACTTATTTTGCAGCCAGTGGCGCACCCAGGAATGTGTCTTGGGGGGGGACCGAGGCCTCGTGGGGGCCTTTCAAAAATCGTGCAACCAAAAAAAAAAGAAAAGGTCATTATGTCTTTAGCGGGGACGCGACGAACTACGCCGCTGCTTGGGGGGCCCGAAGCCTCATGATGTCAAATTTTAAGCTATTGTTTGTGTTTTATCATGAAATATGTAGAAAATATGTAAAAAAATCTAAGGCTTGGGGGGGGGCGGATCCCAGGGCCCCCCTTGGGTGCTCCCATGTTTGCAGCTGTCAAAATATTATCTTTGTTCGACTTCAATTGAATACGATACTTATAGTCAGGTTGCGAAACAACTATGTTTGCCTCAAGTGAGAAATTAACGGTATAAGAAATTTTTGTCAAGGTGCTCTATAGAAAAAAACTTATTTATTTTAAACAGAACGTTTCGGTCAGTAAGTATCTCTAACCGAAACGAGTCGTTAAATACCGAGATGAATTCCATCAAAGGAGCATGCGCCAAAATTAACGTCAAAATGTCTAATTTAAATTATTGGCGCGAATACCGGGATTGGCGCGAGATCGAAGAGCTTAATGTATAATAAAATACTCTGCCAATCTATGGGCACCTAAGCTCACACTGGGTACTATAGTTATAGTGTATCTACGTGAAAGCTAATATAACTAAAAACTGAAGTATGTTTTATTGAACTCCAGACTCAATTACCTTTCGTTTGATACCACACAAGCCATGTTTTGACTCAAACTCTAATTTTTCAAATCTACCCCCACCCTTTTTTTTTAAACTAAAATATATTTTGTTTAACTCCAGACTCAATTACCTTTCGTTTGATATCACACACGCCATATTTCCACTTAAACACTAATTTTTGAAATTTACCCCCCCCCCCCTTTTATTTAATAAACTAAAATGTATTTTGTTTAACTCCAGACTCAATTACCTTTCGTTTGATATCACACACGCCATATTTTTTCATAAACTCTAATTTTTGAAATCTACCCCCACCCTTTTATTGGGCTTGTGTTCGGTGGATTTTGTTCATTTTTAAATGGGACCATCTCGACCCAAAACCTAGCCTGGGTACCAAATTTCATTAAAATCGGACAAGCGGTTTTTGAGTTATGCGCGTTGGTCGTTACAGACAGACATACAGACACACAGACAGACAGACAGACAGACAGACAGACAGACATACAGACAGACAGACAGACAGACAGACAGACGGCGCAACAAAAAAGTTTCAAAATCATCTGAAACGCAAAGATATATAAAATTTTTTGAAATCGGAGCAACTTTTTTTTTCTCGAAAAAATTAGGATCACCAAAGCTCACACTACTATAGTATAGTATATGTGTGAGCTAAAATTCAAGGTATAAAATAATGGTCAATTCTAATTTTTAGGTATGATTTTATGTAGGTATCGGGTGGTTTTAGCTCACACATATACTATACTATAGTAGTGTGAGCTTTGGTGATCCTAATTTTTTCGAGAAAAAAAAAGTTGCTCCGATTTCAAAAATTTTTATATATCTTTGCGTTTCAGATGATTTTGAAACTTTTTTGTTGCGCCGTCTGTCTGTCTGTCTGTCTGTCTGTCTGTCTGTCTGTCTGTCTGTCTGTATGTCTGTCTGTAACGACCAACGCGCATACCTCAAAAACCGCTTGGCCGATTTTAACGAAATTTCGTACCTAGGCTGGGTCTTGGGTCGAGATGGTCCCATTTTAAAATGACCAAAATCCACCGAACAGAAACCAAATAAAAGGGTGGGGGTAGATTTCAAAATTAGAGTTTATGTGAAAATATGGCGTGTGTGATATCAAACGAAAGGTAATTGAGTCTGCAGTTAAACAAAATACATTTGAATTTATTTAAAAAAAAGGGGGGGGGTATATTTTAAAAATTAGAGTTTAAGTGAAAATATGGCGTGTGTGATATCAAACGAAAGGTAATTGAGTCCGGAGTTTAACAAAATACATTTTAGTTTTTGTTTTTTTTAAGGGTGGGGGTAGATTTAAAAAATTTGGGTTTAAGTCAAAACATGGCTTGTGTGGTATCAAACAAAAGGTAATTTAGTCTGGAGTTGAATAAAATATATTTCAGTTTTTAGTTATATTAGCTCACACGTACACTATAACTATAGTACCTAGTGTGAGCTTAGGGGCCCATATATTGGCAGAGTATTTTATAACCTGAGCACTCAGCAACTTTAACATTGAAAATAAAGGGCTATAATAAATTGTAGATTTTTTTGGTTAATTATGACAACTTTAAAAGCCAACATAATTTTTTTCTATCCGTTACCATGTACAGGGTGTCCCAAATTCGATGTTTTTGGGAGGTTTCGGGTATTTCTAGAGGGGCTAAAACGAGGGGTCATCGGCACCCTAAAATTTTGTACAGCGTCCAACAGGACTTGGGTCCTGATGTGTACTGTTGGGTCCTGTTGAGTACTGTTGGGTCCTATCGTGTACTGTCGAGTACTGTTGGGTACTGTCGTGTACTGTCGAGTACTGTCGAGTACTGTTGGGTCCTGTCGTGTACTGTTGGGTACTGTCGTGTACTGTCGAGTACTGTTGGGTCCTGTCGTGGTACTGTCGAGTACTGTTGGGTACTGTCGTGTACTGTCGAGTACTGTTGGGTACTGTCGTGTACTGTCGAGTACTGTCGAGTACTGTTGGGTCCTGTCGTGTACTGTTGGGTACTGTCGTGTACTGTCGAGTACTGTTGGGTCCTGTCGTGTACTGTTGGGTACTGTTGGGTCCTGTTGCGAGGTACAAAAAACATGCGAGCAAAAAAAAAAAAAAAAGGTCATCATGTTTGGGGATGGCCGACAGGGACAAAGCACGCGCGCGCTCAAAAAACTTGCGACCAAAAAAAAAAACAAAAAAAAAAGGTCATCATGTTTGGGGAAGGCCGACAGGGACAAAACGCGCGCTCAAAAAACTTGCAACCAAAAAAAAAAAAAAAGCTCATCATGTCTTTTCGCATCTACGCCACTGGTTGGGGTTGGGGGGTAGTGTCGTAAACCGTTAACTGTCGTGTACTGTTGGGTCCTATCGTGTACTGTCGAGTACTGTTGGGTACTGTCGTGTACTGTCGAGTACTGTTGGGTACTGTCCTGTACTGTCAAGTACTGTTGGGTCCTATCGTGGTACTGTCGAGTACTGTTGGGTACTGTCGTGTACTGTCGAGTACTGTTGGGTCCTGTCGTGGTACTGTCGGGTCCTGTTGTGAAATTTGTACAGTACTGTTGAAAGCTGATGACCCCTCGGGCTAAAAAAACCTGATCCCCCTTTGCGACACTCAAATTTCAAAAGGAGCTTAAATGTGAAAATCGCATTTTGATATAGCAAGCCGTTTTTAAACTACGGGGTGTTTCTAAAAATTCTGCATTTTGGGAAGGGGTCTATAATTTGTTTATTTATTAATATTTTTTATTTCTGTGAAAACATTCCAAGAGGAATTAAACTGTTAAATTAAATTTCATTTGTCACGTTTAGTTTTTGAGATATCACATAAAATTTATTTTTTTTATTTTTACCACATATTTTAGTTTGCTTAATGGGTTTAAAATATTTTAATATTATAAAATTATAAAAATAAAAAAATTATAAAGAGGTGATTAAAAAATAAAAATAAAGAAAACAATAAAAAAAATAAAAAATTAAAATATTGAGTGTGATACATCATTTTAAAGGAAATTTTAAGCTGATTTTAAAAATCGAATAAAAAGAGAGTTATTCTGTAAGAAAAATAACAACTTTATGCAATATTTTAAAAACCAAAACAGATAAATAAAAACCGGTTACATCTGTCTATTCTTCAAGAAAACATCTATAAGAAAGCTATTTACACAAAAGCAAAATGCAGACAAAAACACTCCGTAGCTTAAAAACGGCTTGCTATATCTAAATGTGGTTTTCACCTTTAGGCTTCTCTTAAAATTTAAGCGTCGCAAAGGGGGCTCAGTTTTTTCTATTTCCCCTAGAAATATCCGACACCACAAAAAAACAACGAATTTGGGACACCCTGTACAGGGTGTGACAATGAAGTCGATTTTTTTAAAGGGAACACCCTGTATATTTTTGCATTTTAAGATTCGTCTTTTCTTTTTGATTTCAAAAATTTACAATCTCTATGTGCTGCGATTAATATTTTTTGAGGTATATGCAGTATTTCTTCTATATTGCATTTCACGTTTATTTAAATGCGCTAAATCTTAAAAAATGTTTATCGTAGCATAGACTTACAGTAGAACCCCGATGACAGTGTTTATTCAAATTAAATTGGGCACTAAATAATTTGTCACACAACTTGCACGTCACCGGCATTTTCACAGCACAAAAACGACGCATTTTCATCAAAAAGAACTGGGAATTATTAAAGTTTTGCTGTATAAAACCATACTGAAATATCTCTCAGTTGATTGGTTGGCAGAAGTGACAGATCAACGCTTGCGCACGTCTTGGAATTCATCTCGGTATTTAACGACTCGTTAACCGAAACGTCGTGTTTAAAATAAATAAAAACATTGGAAGTCCGAAATTTTATTTCTACTCAATCATTGTCTACGAGTTTTAAACAAAGGTGCTCTATATTAAGAAGCTGAGAGATACTATTTTGGCACCCTTAGGCATTTTCAAAAATCCAAGATGGCGGCCATTTTAAGGTGCAAAACTGAGAGAAAAAAAATATCTAAACCAAAAATAGGTGTGTGGCACATTATTTCAGTTGGTTTTTGGTCGCCAGAATTGAAATTTAGCACAATTTTTTTCCTGGGTGTACCTAACCAAACGGAGGGGGGGGGGGATATGATTTACAAAAAAAATGCATAAAATAACACAGGCAAGCAATACACCAAGTCAAGGGGTTTTTGGATATGCTAAATCCAATTCTGCAGTAAAAAAAACTTTGAGGGTAATTTAAAGAAGCGGGTGGGGGGGGGGGTTAATTTCTGGTATTAGAACTCCATCAAACGTAGAAATTACGACTGATGCAAGGCGAATAGGTGGATCCCCAAAAATCGAGATGCAAGTGCAATATACGTGCACTACCGTACTACCGACACTCCTCAATAGATCGCATGACTGCTGTCGTAGTTTCTCACACTGAATATGAATTTCACGTTCCACGAAATAATGAAGGTGCGTCCCTATAGGCATTATTCCTTGAATAAGTGTGTACCTAATTAATTGAGACGTACCTATCAAGGTTGCTAAAATACCGGACTTCCCTGCCAGGTTGATAAAAAAACCGGACAGGTGACAACCCTGAGGTTACCCCTTGTCTTCGGCGCATTAAAGTTATATCTCACCTATATCTACATTGTACTTCAATAATATTTTATTGTACTTGAAGTACTTTTAATGTACTTGAAGTACTTTTAATGTACTTGAAGTACTTTTAATGTACTTAAAGTACTGCGAATGTACTTGAAGTACTGCGAATGTACTTGAAGTACTTTGAACGTACTTGAAGTTCTTTAAATGTACTTGAAGTACTGTACTTGACAATATCAAGTACATTTCCAAGTACATTGTTAAAAGTACTTCAAGTACCAAGTACAATTATCGAACTGTAGATATACTTCAAGTACCGTACTTGAAGTACTTGAAGTACATTTTCAAGTACTGTACTTGAAGTACCTGACAACTCTGGTTATAGATATTGTCAAAATAAATTAAAATGCACTCTTGCTATAAATTTGTTTTTGATAATTTAAAAACGCAATGTACAAGCGACCTGAAAAGTTTTGACACAATTTGTAAGCTAATAAATTGGAGCATCCGTTCAAGTGTCAAGCACTTCAATACCATAACGAAAACTTTGTAAAATGTAACTTTACCACATTTTGATGGTTTTTTCTGAGATATTTTCTCAAAACTTAAAAAATAATAATTTAATTTCAATTTTTGCCTTCCTAGCACGCGTAGCAATGGCTAGATAAGGTATTAGTTTCAACGAAAATTTATTTTGAGATAACTGCCAAAATGTGTTATTTGGATGTATTTTGACATTATCTTAGCAATATCGTCGTGATGTCTGTCTGTGTGTGTGTGTGTGTGTGTGTATGTGTGTATGTATATTAGCTCACACTACTACTATAAGTAGTGTGAGCTATGGTGATCCTAATTTTTTCGAGAAAAAAAAAGTTGCTCCGATTTTAAAAATTTTTATATATCTTTGCGTTTCAGATGATTTTGAAACTTTTTTGTTTTGCTGTCTGTCTGTCTGTCTGTCTGTCTGTCTGTATGTCTGTCTGTATGTCTGTCTGTAACGACCAACCCGCATAACTCAAAAACCGCTTGTCCGATTTTAATGAAATTTGGTACCTAAGTTGGGTCTTGGGCCGTGATGGTCCCATTTAAAAATGAACAAAATCCACCGAACGCAAGCCAAATAAAAGGGTGGGGGTAGATTCCAAAAATTAGAGTTTATGTGAAAATATGGCGTGTGTGATATCAAACGAAAGGTAATTAAGTCTGGAGTTAAAAAAAATGAATTTTAGTTTATTTTTAAGAAAAGGGTGGGGGTAGATGTCAAAAATTAGAGTTTAAGTGAAAATATGGCGTGTGTGATATCAAACGAAAGGTAATTGAGTCTGGAGTTAAACAAAATACATTTTAGTTTTTTTCAAAAGGGTGGGGGGTAGATTAAAAAAATTTGAGTTTAAGTCAAAACATGGCTTGTGTGGTATCAAACGAAAGGTAATTGAGTCTGGAGTTGAATAAAAAATATTTCAGTTTTTGATTATATTAGCTCACACTATAACTATAGTACCTAGTGTGAGCTTAGGTGCCCATAGATTGGCAGAGTATTTTTTATGTCCGTAACACAATAGCTCCCAAACCGTTGAACCGATTTTCATAAAATTTTCAGGTAAAATAGTGTTCGACACTCTTACGAGCTGATTACATTTTGGTTAAAATCCATTATTGATAATGACAGTTGTTTGACAATTAAAATTTTTTCAAAATGCTAACTTTTTAATAGAGCGTTGTATAAATATGCGGTTTCCGGAATGTGTAGACTACATTTTGCTTAATAATTTCTGTAAAAGCTTTAGTTTGTGAGATATTTATAAAAAACTGTTTTTAAGGCTGATATATCATGGCTTCACTTGAAGTGTGCTAATAGGCTAGCTAGGAAGGTATCAGATCCGTCATGATCCGTTTATTTCTTTTGAATTCAATAAGTTACATTTACCCAATTAGTTAGGTATTACTGATGTTGCTCTTTCATGTCTCTATTTCAAGATATAGAGTAAAAACTAAAAATTTAAATATTGCCGTCTTTTAAAACAAATAACACAAAGTTGGTTTTGCAGCATGTGAGTTTTTTCAAAAGAAATGGGTTCGAACCAACTCTGTCAAGTAACTTAACCAAAAACAAAAATTCAAAGTTCAAGTTTTCAGGCTAAACGCTGATAACTAGAAAACCACTAAACCGATCTTAGTTTGGTTTCTGTTTCTGATAAGATAGGCTTTACTATGACAACCGTAAAAAAAGTTACGAGCATTTACCCTAAAAACTCGATAAAAAAAAGTTATATTATTTTCCGTTCCGGCAAAACAATGACGCAACTGCAAAATGTTGACATTTTGACTTATTTGAATTATTATATCCCCCTAAACAGTAAAACTATATATCTATAGCCTAGAAGTAAACAGTCGTAACTAGGGTTGCCAACTCCCACTGGAGCCAAAGGAGGACATTTTTATATGATCTCACAATTAAAAAAAATACTCTGCCAATCGATGGGCACCTAAGCTCACACTAGGTACTATAGTTATAGTGTGCGTGTGAGCTAATATAACTAAAAACTGAAATATATTTTATTCAACTCCAGACTCAATTACCTTTCATTTGATACCACACAAGCCATGTTTTGACTTAAACTCTTATTTTTAAAACTACCCCCACCCTTTTTTTAAAAACTAAAATGTATTTTGTTTAACTCCAGACTCACTTACCTTTCGTTTGTTACCTTTCGTTTGATGTCACACACGCCATATTTTCATTTAAACTCTAATTTTTGACATCTACCCCCACCCTTTTTTTTTAAATAACTTAAAATTCATTTTGTTAACTCCAGACTTAATTACCTTTCGTTTGATATCACACACGCCATATTTTCACAGAAACTCTCATTTTTGAAATCTACACCCACCCTTTTATTTGGCTTGCGTTCGGTGGATTTCGTTCATTTTTAAATGGGACCACCATGGCCCAAGACCCTGCCTAGGTACCAAATTTCATTTAAATCGGACAAGCGGTTTTTGAGTTATGCGGGTTGGTCGTTACAGACAGACATACAGACAGACAGACATACAGACAGACAGACAGACAGACAGACAGACAGACAGACGGCGAGACAAAAAAGTTTCAAAATCATCTAAAACGCAAAGATATATAAAAAAATTTAAAATCGGAGCAACTTTTTTTTCTCGAAAAAATTAGGATCACCATAACTCACACTACTATAGTATAAGGTAAAATGGGGTATTACCGGCTCATGCAAAATCGTGGGGTAATGCCGGCTCAAAAAGGTACATCAACTTTGCGGCTGATTTATTCATATTTGGCGCGAAAAATATTTATAACCGTAGCCAGTCTATTATTGGACTATTATTTGCCAATCAAATTAACGCATAAAAGTGGGTGAACAAGTTTCCCAACTTGTTTTTATTTTTGTAAATAATTATATTCTCTAATTTTCACTTAAAATTCGAGAAGCTATCTCTCTTAGTTTTTAAATATTTTTGGGTTATATTTTCTACGCTTACAAGCGTTTCTAGAATATTATTTTGATTTACTTTACGCTATATCTTTCCATATTTTAAATGTAAACTTCGCGCGCTTCTTCCAGCAATGAAGGATTTGAGATAAGCGGCTAAATTCGGCCTAGCAGACGAAAACGCCGATTGTCTGCGAGAACAACTCAACCACGCGCCACGTGCAAGGAAAGTCACCGCATCGCTATTATTTTATATTAAAATTGTGGAAACTATTAATTTTACGCTTTAGTTTATTAGATATTAGTGTTTGGAACATTTTGAACTATAGAACAATGGAGAGTCTGGTACTTCGCGTATAATCGGGCTGGCCAGCCAAGTAGCTACGAAAGACATCTAATGGTAAGTCGTTTCTTGATAATTTTTCATTGCTACGCTATTTTTAGTATTTAAGTTTTTAGGCTCTTTTTTCCCTGTTGGAGCCCTGTGGAAAGATACAGTCCCTCTTAACTCCCCCACGTTTTTCTCGAGCTATCTCGAGTGGTCCTTCGGTATATTTTATTTTCTACAGAAGGCCTAACCTCACCATTTGGTCCAGGTTCGAGCCTGATAACAGGACCCCGGGAAAAATTAAAGTCTAAATCGCATTTTGTTAAAAATAAAATTTTTAATAAATACGCATGACCTTGATCTTTTCGATGTGCTAGCAGTAAAAATAACAAGTAAAAAAGTACCGAACGCGCATTGTTTTCGCGCATTTCCTACCTCTCTTTGGCTTGGCGTCGACTGCACGTAGGAAAAGTTTCCAACACCACGATATTAGAGAGGTAAATGAGACTTGTTTACATTTTTTATCGCCTATTTTCTTTTCTTTTTAAACGCTTTTAATTTTTAAATATTAAAAATTTCGGAAACTAATCGTTCACCTGTTTTAACGGAGTTTTTTAAAAACATTACCATGAGCACGCAACTTAAGAAGTTAGAAGCACTCCGTAATGTGCAACATAATCGCCTTAATACTCTTCATAACTTAGCTAATGCATGCCTAACGGATGATACAAAACAACCGTGTTTACAGGTTCGACTTATCGACCTTGATGAAATTAAAGAAACATTTTTTATTTATCAAAATCAAATAATAGAGGCTTATTCGGCAAGTCCGGAGAGACTGGAAGAAGAAAATGAACGCCTTACTGAGTTTGACGACAGCTTCTATGATATTAAAAGAATTCAAAAACAACTATTTGAGGTGAAAATTGAAGCTCCTCAACCTCAAAACTTAACGCAAATTTCAAATTCTTCTGATCCAGACCGCTTTATGGCGTCTTTAATGCCAAGACTGCGCATTGTCGAATTTCATGGCGACATCACGAAGTTTCCAACCTTTCTAGATATGTACAATAGTTCTGTACACAATAATCCTAGTATTCCTACAAACGCTAAATTTAATTTGTTACTGTCCTACCTAAAAGGACCGCCTTTAAACGTAGTTAAACATTTACAAATAACCGACGCTAATTATATAATCGCTTACAATACGCTTCTAAAACGCTATCATAACCCCCGCTTATCGGCTCAAACTTATTGGCGCTCCGTGTATAATTTTCCCGCTCTCAAAGACGACAATCCAGAAACGCTGCGCACGCTGCTTGATGTTTTTTCAGAAAACATTGAGGCTTTAAAAACTCTAAATTACGCCACTGATCAATGGTGTTTTCCGCTCGCCAACATTTTACTAGATAAATTGCCTGAGGTACTACTTTCGCGCTTTGAACTAGCTAATTCTAGGTCTAATGAAATGCCCAAATATCAAGAAATTTATAATTTTCTTGAAAGTCAATGTAATTCGCTTTATTCGCTACAATCTAAAAATAGATTTAAAAATAATAAACAGTTTTATAAAAATAACGCCTCGCCTTATTATACAAAAACGCTACTTGGTACGGAAAATACTCATTCTAAAGATAGATGCGCTTTTTGTGATTCTAACACACATTCAATATATTTATGTCACGCATTTAAAGGTAAATCTCCCTACGAACGCTATACTTACGCTAAAAATAAGAAACTATGTTTAAATTGTTTAAGCTCAATACATTCAACAAATTCTTGTCAAAGTCTGCGCTCATGTCGCTATTGCCCTGGTAATCAAAGACATCACTCATTAATTCATTTTCAGCGAAATTATAATTGCGCTAATTCTCAAAATCAAAATAGATCACATTTTGATGCTAACGTGAATTTCTCACAAAATCTCTCTAATATTTCTCCCAACGCATCTCCAAGTAGCTCACCACGTGGTTACTTCGCCAGTCAGCAAAGTTTTAGATCCCCGGCTACTGGTTGTCCGCTTCAAAATTACTCTACTCAAAATAAGTTCCCTCAAAGTGCCTCTTCTCAAAATAATCAAAATTTTACTTCGACGTCTTCTAATTCACAAGTACCAATCGCAACTCCTTCAGGTTCTAACCCCACGCATTGTGGTTTTATTTCTGCGCAATCGCAAGTTTTATTGTCAACTATCCCAGTAAAAATTCAAGATGTCCGCGGTAACTTTCAAACAGTTAGAGCCGTTTTAGACAGCGGTTCGCAAAACACTTTTTGTTCTCAAAAATTAGCGCAACAATTGGGCCTTCCCAGACAACCCTTATGTTCAAATATACAGGGGGTTGGAGGCAACTCTCTTACTTCTGATCTAGGATCGATTTTTATTAAAATTTGTAATTTTCAAAAACCAGATATTTTTGTGTCTACGCAAGCGATTATTTTGCAAAAGGTTTGTACTGATTTACCGTCAGTAAAAATAAATACAGAAAATTGGCATTTTATAAAAAATTTACCCTTAGCAGATCCCACTTTTTACAACCCTTCGCCTGTAAATTGACTAATTGGTATGGATCTATTTCCACTAATTATACAGGGTGAAAAAATCGCTAGCGATGATCCAAATCATCCCTTTGCTATGGGAACTATTTTCGGCTATATTTTGATGGGACAAATAAATCAACCCTTAATTTCTACCCCGCCAATTAATGCTCTTTTTTGTCAAAATGAAAATGACTCGCTTTCGCAATTAATTTCAAAATTTTGGGAAACCGACTGCGTCCCCCAAAAAACTCATTTGAAACCAGAGGATGAAATTTGTGAAAATTATTTTAAACAGAGCGTGTCGCGTAATCAATACGGCCGGTATACTGTCTCCCTTCCCTTTCGCACATTTGACAATCCACCTCAGTTTCCCGCAATAAAACAAGTCGCGCTAAATCGTTTCTTATCTTTAGAAAAAAAACTGCTTCGCGATAAAAACTTGTATTGTGAATATTCTAAATTTATGAATGAATATTTGGAATTGGGTCATATGGACTATGACTCAGAAAAAGAAGACGATTCAGACAGCTATTTTATTCCACATTTCGCTGTTGTTAAAAATGAAGCTATCACTACTAAGACAAGGGTAGTTTTTAATGCGAGTATTACTGACCCTTTTACGCATATTTCGCTTAATCAAGTATTATTATCGGGTCCAAAACTACAAAAAGATATTATTCAAATATTATTACATTTTCGCCTTAACCCTGTGACGCTCACCTGCGATATTCAAAAAATGTATCGTGTTATAAATATCAACCCTGATCATCAAAAATACCAAAAAATATTTTGGCGGTTTAACCCTAATGAAAAAGTTTCCGTTTTTAAACTACGAACTGTCACTTACGGAGTGAACTGTTCACCATATCTCGCTTTACGCACCCTTCAGCACTTAGCTGAGTCCGAATATGATAACTACCCTCACGCTGCTCAAGTTATACTTAACGATACCTATATTGATGACGTCACTACTTCATGTAAAACGGTTCAAGAGGCGTTAAATTTGCAGCATGAGCTTACGGAGTTATTAGGAAACGCTGGCTTGAAATTACACAAATGGTCTAGCAATCGCTCAGAAGTGATCTCTCATTTAGATCCCTCCTTAGTCAACCCCGCAGTTTTATCTCTCGATTCGGATGACGTCACTAAGGTCTTAGGCCTGTGCTGGCATCCTTCATACGACGAGTTTCGATTTAACATATTACCTAATCAGCAAAGCTGTACTAAAAGGACGCTTCTCTCTTTTTTAGCACGCTGCTATGACCCCCATGGGTATCTTACCCCAGTAACATTCACTTTAAAATATTTGATTCAACAAATTTGGTTACTTGGTATTTCCTGGGACGCCACGCCTACTTTAGAAATAGTTCGTCAGTGGACACTCTATCAATCTGAATTTCAAGTTTTAGAAAAATTTAGTTTACCCCGCCACATTGACATCACCAACGCCGAATCCATCGATCTCTGTGGGTTTTGTGATGCGAGTGAACGAGGGTACGCATGCGTAATATACTTACGTGTCTTACGAAATGCTAAATATCACATATATTTTGTTCTTGCGAAAAGTCGCATCGCTCCACTTAAAAAATTTGTTAGTATTCCGAGAATAGAACTTCTAGCCGCTACTCTTTTATCTGAGGTCTTAAAATACACATACAAAAAGGTTCACAATAAACAATATTTACGCTTTTTCGGACGCAATGGTTGTTTTACACTGGATAAAATCCCATCCAAGTAAATGGAAAACTTTTGTCGCAAATCGTGTTAGTCTTATCCAAGATAATATTAATCCAGAATGTTGGTTATATACCCCCACCTTTCTCAATAGTGCCGATGTAGCCAGCCGCGGCTGCTCGCCGAGTGAGCTTTTAAATCATCCCCTATGGTGGGCCGCCCCTAGTTTTTTACAAGAATCTTTCGATAAATGGCCAACAAAAACCCCGCAAGTCAAAATAAATGACAGGATAGAGACTGAGGAACGAAAAAATGTTGCTCTGATTTCTTGTGACCGAATAACGGAAAACTTTTTAGATTCGCTTTTAAATAATAAATCCGATTTTTACGCTATTCAACTACTTTTAGCCCGCAGTTTACGATTCATAAATAATTGTAGACTATCCGCAGACGTCAGAAAAAAGACAAATATAGATTATATCGATCTCTTTAACGCTTTAAAATGTTTGGCTAAGCACGAACAACAAAAATACTTTTCTGAAGTAATTCTTAACCTTCAAAACCAGAAAAAATGCATAAAACCCATACAAAAATTGAATCCCTTTTTAGACCAGGATGGTCTTATAAGAGTTGGAGGACGCATTCAACAAGCCATGACTATTTCTTACGGACAAAAACATCCTCTTCTTTTACCCAAGGAAAGTAGACTTTCTTATATTTTTATTGAATATATGCACAAAAAATATTTGCATGTCGGAGTGCAAACAGTCCAATATCTCATTAGTCAAATTTTTTGGATTTTATCTGCCAAACGCTTAATTAAAACGGTTTTATCCAAATGTGTTCGTTGCTTTCGCGTCAAACCGCATTCTTATGAGCAAATCATGGGACAAATTCCGTCCTACCGCTTGATTCCACAAAAGCCTTTTACTTTTAGTGGAGTAGATTTTAGTGGTGCTATACCTATCACTCTCAGTAAACACAGAGGTGTAAAAACACAAAAAGCATATATCTGCCTTTTTATTTGTCTAAATACTAAAGCTTTACATCTCGAGTTAGTGTCAGATCTAACTTCGGACGCTTTTTTAGCTGCGCTACGTCGCTTTGTTGCCCGAACAGGTTACATAAAAACTCTTTTTTCAGACAATGGCACAAATTTCGTTAAATCAAGCAAAGAATTGCTTGATCTTGCAAGAAATGCTTGCACGCAACAAGCTATCGCCTGGAATTTTATCCCTCCATCAGCTCCCCACTTCGGCGGTCTTTGGGAGTCAGGGATAAAATCAGTAAAAACTCACTTAATTCGTACCATTGGCTCGCAAATTCTAAGTTATGAGGAGTTGTACACGGTTCTTTGTCAAATTGAGGCGATTTTAAATTCTCGCCCCTTGACCCCGCAATCTACCGACTGTAACGATCTACAGGTTTTAACACCGGGACATTTTTTAACACATGGACCTTTAGTTTCTGTTCCTGATGAAGATTTTTCCAGTAAACCTGAGAATCGGTTATCGCGATGGAACTTGGTCCAACGAATACAAGCCGATTTTTGGCGTCGTTGGAGCCAAGAATTTTTACATACCCTTCAAGTACGAAATAAATGGTTGGAACCATGCGCAGAGCCAAAAATAGGTACCCTCGTTCTTGTCAAAGACGAGTTATCACCGCCCCTTCAATGGCGGGTAGGTCGCATTATTGAAATTTTTAAAGGGCCTGATGGGCACGCTAGGGTGGCAAATGTTCGTACCGCGTCCGGTATCTTTAAACGACCTTTAGTCAAGCTTTGCCCCCTTCCAATTGATTCAGATTCACCTACCGAAAAATGATGCTCATTTTGGTGGGCCGAATGAACAAGTTTCCCAACTTGTTTTTATTTTTGTAAATAATTATATTCTCTAATTTTCACTTAAAATTCGAGAAGCTATCTCTCTTAGTTTTTAAATATTTTTGGGTTATATTTTCTACGCTTACAAGCGTTTCTAGAATATTATTTTGATTTACTTTACGCTATATCTTTCCATATTTTAAATGTAAACTTCGCGCGCTTCTTCCAGCAATGAAGGATTTGAGATAAGCGGCTAAATTCGGCCTAGCAGACGAAAACGCCGATTGTCTGCGAGAACAACTCAACCACGCGCCACGTGCAAGGAAAGTCACCGCATCGCTATTATTTTATATTAAAATTGTGGAAACTATTAATTTTACGCTTTAGTTTATTAGATATTAGTGTTTGGAACATTTTGAACTATAGAACAATGGAGAGTCTGGTACTTCGCGTATAATCGGGCTGGCCAGCCAAGTAGCTACGAAAGACATCTAATGGTAAGTCGTTTCTTGATAATTTTTCATTGCTACGCTATTTTTAGTATTTAAGTTTTTAGGCTCTTTTTTCCCTGTTGGAGCCCTGTGGAAAGATACAGTCCCTCTTAGCTCCCCCACGTTTTTCTCGAGCTATCTCGAGTGGTCCTTCGGTATATTTTATTTTCTACAGAAGGCCTAACCTCACCAGTGGGTATGTCGGCAAGCGTCAGTGTAGGCGGCAGTCTGGAAGTTTCCAGTAAGGGAAAAGGTGTGTTTTCAGGCTATTTTGCTCTTTTTTTGGTAAGGGATTTGACTTCATACCTTAACGTATTCTGAGCAATTACTTTTAGAATTTAGGTTTTTTTATATTTTTTTTTAATTTAGGTTGATTCATATATGTCTGTTTACGATAAATTTCACAATTTATAAAAAATTTTCTTTAGGAAAAGTGCTGAACATCGCAAATATAAAATAGGCCGTTAATAGACCAATATTTGGAAGTCCGATCTAATTGCGGCTTATTAAGCCGGAAATGCAAAAACTCGCAATTATTTTAAATCACATTTATTTTATTTTTAAGAAAGAAAAAAAAACTTTGTTTTGGAACTTTTATCCAATATACTTTAAAAAATATGTTAAACTATTTCCGACCCACAAAATTTTTGACAGAAATATTAAAATACACCCTTTTTATTCCTAATTAAAAAGAGTTATTACAAAAAAAAAGAGCCAAAGCAGACTTCTTAAAGGAACCAGTTTTTTAATAACTCCTAGATTTAAGACCCTTTTAAAATACTTTAGATTTTTTTTATTTAGACAATTGGTAAATTAAAATAGGCCAGTAATAGATTAATATTTTGGACCTCGATCTAACTACTCATTGAGCCGAAAAATTACTGTTATTGTTTAATTTATAATTTTTTATTATCTCTTTAAAAAACAAAAAAAAATCAAATTTTTATGACAAAGCCTCCATAAGTATAAAAATCTTTTTCCGGCCCACAAATTCCTTGACAGATATGGAGAAAATCTTTTATTAACCAATTAGAATGATATTTTACAAAAAAAAAACAGTTATAAAGTTTTTTATGGATAGCAGTTTTTTAGTAGATTTTGGACTGATTGGATATGTTTTTGATTTCGGTTTATTTAATAAGGTCGATTGAACGTATTTTTGAGATTTTATAACATATATTTTGTATTCAAATGTTAAAAAAGGCAAAAAATAAAATAGGTCGGTTTTAGATTAATATTTTGGACCTCGAACTAATTACGGCTTATAGATTTGGAATTAAAAAATTTGTTATTATTGTTTAATATATAAATACTACATACTTATCTTTTTAAATTTCCTAACAAAAAACAAAAACACTTATTTGTCAATTTTTCAGAAGAACACTTTAAAAAATATAAAAACTAGCTTCCGATGTAAGCCTTTTTAATGGAATTAAAAAAATCTGACTCTTATAATATTCTGTTTTAAACAGAGTTAAAAAAATTGTACTTATTGAATTATAACTTTTTCAAGGTGTTTATTATTTAAAAAAAAATAATTATATAATTAAAATATGCTTACATATATGCACACACGTTATCGGATAACAAAAGATAAAAGTAACACTTTTTATCCTGAGGTAAAAAGTTTGTAGCCCAACCAGAGGGAAAGGCTAAAATTTATTGAGCAATAAAAGTAAACTTTAATTACGAGGTTTATACTGTATTTTTTGCAATTTTATCCCGGGAGTAAAAATTAGCACATTTGTTTCAACAATGCGGTATAAAAATTGCACTTTTTACCCCTAAAGTGCGAAATACTATAATAAATACCAGGGGATAAAAGTGTCACTGTTTATCCCAAGGCGAAAAGTTTGTACAGTTCGTCGATGGATAAAAAGACACTTTTATCACGAGGTTATTAATCAAGTTTTTTCAATATTTTTTAAGTTTTAGGATCTTTAGGGTCTTTATGATTTTTTACTTTTTATCATTTTTATTTTTTCCCGATTTTTACTTTTTTCCCGACTTTTATACTTTTTATATCGGTTTTTTACTTTTTATCTCAATTTTTACTTTTTATCCCAAGTTTTACTTTTTATCCCGACTTTTTAAATTTTTATCCCGTTTTTTTTTTACTTTTTATCCCGATTTTCAGTTTTTACCCAATTTTTACTTTCTATCCCGATTTTTACTTTTTATCCCAATTGTTACATTTTATACCGATTTTTTCTTTTTATCCCGATTTTTTAAATTTTTATTCGGTTCTTTTTTCCATTTTTTACTTTTTATCCCAATTTTTACTTTTTATCTCGATTTTCACTTTTTATTCCGACTTTATTACTTTTTATCCCGGTTTGTTACTTTTCATCTCAATTTTTACTTTTCTAAAAATAAAAAAGTTGCACATTTTATGTACTAACTAATTTTTTATTTTAGTTTTTTAAGTTTTTGCTCAGTTATAAAAATAAAGAATTTGTCCAACTTATTTATTTTAGTTATTTTTTATAATCAAACACAACGTGTGATAATGAGCAGGTAATAGATCGTACTTAGGCCGGCGTTAGATTAAGGCTTTTTTTAATAGGCCGGTAATAGAAAAAAATGACTTTTTAAAAAAATATATTTTTTTTTGGTACAAATTAAAAAAATATATATTTTTGTTGAAATTGACAGACAACTCTACCCTTTACGCCATTTAATGATAAATTAGGCCAAAGTATGAACTCTTAACACTAATCCAAGCGGGTAAAGTGAAAATTTCCTTAACTAAGCCGGTAATAGGCAAAGTTACCTTAGTTCATTATAGTAGTGTGAGCTAAAATTCTAGTGCACGTTCCTTAAAATAAAGCTCTATACGTATAAACATAATATAAAAATTTACTAGGTAGGTACGTATATTGGTATGTATTTTTTAAATTAAAAAAAAAATCTTTTTCAAACCACATTTATTAAAAATAATTAGTCTAGTTTTTTATGTTTGGCTTTTTTGTGATTCGACGTTTTTACACTTTGATGAAATGATGCTTTGTTTAAATTATTTCGACAATTTTACGGATCGAAAAAACTACGTTTCATTTAAATTATTTTCGTCTTTTCTATTTTCGATTGTTTTATTTTCGACCAAATTACGGTTCGATATTTTTTTCGACATTTTAATATGACGCGGAATGAGCGCCCCAAATTACAAGCTACTACAAAGTTAATTAAAATTAAAAGCAAGAGACGCCAAAGAAGAAGAAACACGTCCTGGCGAAAGAATCTAAGAGACTTGTGCTGCATGACGTCGAATTCTTTTTTTGCTTGGTGCAGCAGCAAATAAGACTCGCGTTGTCATGATTTATTTCCAACCTTGGCTGGGAGGTGAAACTTAAAAAAGGAGATACAAATGGTTTATTCTGTCATTTCAGAACAGAAACGTATTGTGTGCTTGGTTTATACAGATAAAAATTAATCAGGAGCTTAAATATCATATTATTTTTTACAATAATGGGTAAAATAACTACTTTTTAAGGCTCAAAATTAATGTTTTTGATCATGATGCCTAATTTTTTTTGCCTGCGGCGTGTACCTTTATGTCATTGTTTTGCTTCACCTTTGCAAATGACCACGAGCCGCCACTGAGACTCATTTTAAAGTAAAAATTAAAATAAAAATATTTTGCTGTTGAAACAGCCCATCAATCAAAATTAATAGTTATTTAAAAAACAAGTTTTAAAAATGAATTTATTTATATGGGCGAGACAGTTTGGTGGTCCGAGCCTTAGCGAGGTCCATAATTCGAGCGAGTTGTGAAAAAAAAATTTCATGCAATATACAGCGTGTGCATGAAAATGCAACTTTTGCACTTGCTCTGTGAAAAATGCCGTTTTCAGTGAAAAACTTCATTATCGGAGGTAGTTTTTTAATAAATTTTGAACACTGTTTTTGTAGAAAATAATATGAATTCTATTTTGATATGTACTTTTGTTTTATTTTTATGCTGGGGTTATGTATATAAAAATTAAAATACCTATTTTGCTATTTAGACAGCCAAAATAAAAAACAAACATCAATATTTTTGTAAAAAAACACAATCTGTAGTTTTTTTGAATTAAAAGATAAATGGCTTTTTAAAGTTGGATTGCTTAAAAATCTTAAAATGGTTAAAAAAAAACTGAAAAAAATAATCAAATTCTATACCAAAGCAATAACAAAGATCATATGATGTGATGTTGCACATCTGTTTTCAGATAAAAATAAAAAAAAAGTTAAAAGTTTTCCAACTTTTTATTTTATAGAATCAAAGAAGAATAGAATAGTGTATAAACTCAGCATAAAATATTGCAGCATAAGCAGAAGTGCTAGATTTCAATAATATAAAAAAAACAGTAAATTGAGGCATTTGGGGCAATCATCTTAAGTGACTGTTTACTTACCTTACTACTATACCCCAAGAGTAAAGAGAAAAAATATTAAATACTTAGTAAAACAAACCAAAACTTGGAGGCAAACATAGGGTGCAAATTCTGCGATCTTCTATGCGTGATCATCTGTGCCGGACCACAGAACACCAAAGGGAAGAAATGCAAACTACGTGTTAAACCGTTGGTAACACGAGAATAACCTTAACACGGTCCAGAAAGAGAGAAGACTATAGCTCTCTGTCTAGATCAAATATGTCGGGACACAGCTGATTTTTGTCAAAATAAATCAGCTGATATCACAGAACACCAGCTGAGCTGATATTTGTTAAAATAAATCTGCTGGTCAGTGAAAATCAGCTGTTGATGGGAAAAACGTTTGTTTTTGTTAAAATGTATTTTTTCAGAACCATCCCATTTAAATCATGGCATACTTTTTCCATCAAATTTGCACAAAAATATCGTCAAATAGTAAAACTTTGTGGACAATAATTTTTTTACAAAATTTATGGAAAATACCAAAACTTTATATGAAATGGTTCTGAAAAAGTACATTTTAAACAAAAACAAACTTTTTGTACCATCATCAGCTGATATTCAATGAACAGTATTATATTAATATTTAAAAATTAATTAATAAACATATTATAGTACTTACCAGCTTTTTTACTGCTAAAGATACATTTATATGAACTGTGATATTGTTATTTCAGTGTTGAGCAGATAGTAAACTAAAACACTTTCTGTGATAGACACAGTTTATTGAACTTAAACACTTTTCCGGATAGACAGTTCGCTCAACTAAAACCCTTCCCAGGACAGATCCTGCGCCGAGGGGCTGATCAATGCGCTTCGGACTAATAAAAATCAGTAAAAATTAGGTCCTGGCAGGACCTCTGGTTTGGTATTATTCGTTAGTCATTTTTGTCTTTTTTTTAATCACTTTATACCTAAATAAGACCAAGAAGGACTTACAGGACCAACAAAAATATGGATTATGTAAAGAACTGTACACAATTTTTGCTATTGATCAGCCTTTCTCCCTGCAATGAATTGCAAGACAAGCAGTGATAGAACCACCATACAGCAAGACCTTCTGCAGGGCAGAGGTGCGCCCACCAACTAAACCTTTTTAATTTCGCTGAAATCATTTTTTACTTATCACTGTGTATGTGTGATCACTCCAGCCCTTCGGGCTCTCTATGGAGCATACGCCTCTCAGCAACCCTGTGCCTTGCTGCATTGTAGTTCTGCCACTGTTTATTTACATATTGAAATAAGTTTTTATAAAATACACATTATACAGGGTGTTTCATAATTCAATAACATAATTTTAGTGTTGAATTCCTTAAGTGGTTTCAAGGCAAAATTTTTATATAACCTTAAACGCCTTGTTTTAAAGTTTCTTTTATTTAGTTTTTTATAGCTCTTGTACTTTTCGAGATATTTAGTTCAAATTTGGCATATTAAGCTATAGGCACTACACTTTTAGACATGCCAAATAATAGTAAACATGTACAGAGTGACCCTTTTTCAGGGGTCATGTCGCTTTTTCCTTCAGAATTTTTTTGTTTTAAGCCACTGGTAGGGAGAAGTAGGGATTTTAAAACAAGAAATAAAATCTTTGTTTCATTTGCAAACTTTTTTGTTTTTCTGAAATTTTTTTGCATCTTTAACCATTTTAGAGAAAATCGCTGTTGCACCAAAGGCTGCTATCATAAAATAAAAAATGCTCCAGTATGGTATGGCGAGTATATCAAAATAAACAAATTAATTAAAACCTATTTGACATGCCTTAACTTGTAGTGCCTATAAGTAAATATACGAGCCAAATTTGAGCTAAATATCACAAAAACTGTAAAAGCTATATAAAAAAAGTAAATTTAAACACCCTGTATCTCTACTACTAAGTGTTTGTAGACCTTTGTTTATATAAACTTTTTGTCTTGAAATCATGGGACATTGTATATACAGTTTGACTGTACACTTGTATATACAGTTTGACTTATGGGACACTTGTATATACAGTTTGACTTATTGTATCTGATCCTCAGCACAGAAATCAAAGAATATGTTTTTACACAATACACAAGTCAAATTTTATGAATTTATATGATTTTGTGGATGTCCTGATATTGTATAGTTTAGAATTTTACACAATTGGGCTTAATGTTTTGTGTAAAAATATATTTTTTGATTTCGGTTCCGAGGGTCGGATACCATTAGTCAAACTGTAGATAAGATTACTTAACAAAGTAATGTGAACTTTCTATTTTATGCCTAATTTACCCATAACATAATGCACAATGGAAAGATTTAGTGTTTATACTTTATGTCTACAATACTAAGGAGATGGAAACAGAGATATTAAAATTAAGCAATGAGTTTGTTCATTGTGCATTAAGTTTTTGGGTAAACCAGGCCTTTAATTTAGGTTGATTCATATATGTCTGTTTACGATAAATTTCACAATTTATAAAAAATTTTCTTTAGGAAAAGTGCTGAACATCGCAAATATAAAATAGGCCGTTAATAGACCAATATTTGGAAGTCCGATCTAATTGCGGCTTATTAAGCCGGAAATGCAAAAACTCGCAATTATTTTAAATCACATTTATTTTATTTTTAAGAAAGAAAAAAAAACTTTGTTTTGGAACTTTTATCCAATATACTTTAAAAAATATGTTAAACTATTTCCGACCCACAAAATTTTTGACAGAAATATTAAAATACACCCTTTTTATTCCTAATTAAAAAGAGTTATTACAAAAAAAAAGAGCCAAAGCAGACTTCTTAAAGGAACCAGTTTTTTAATAACTCCTAGATTTAAGACCCTTTTAAAATACTTTAGATTTTTTTTATTTAGACAATTGGTAAATTAAAATAGGCCAGTAATAGATTAATATTTTGGACCTCGATCTAACTACTCATTGAGCCGAAAAATTACTGTTATTGTTTAATTTATAATTTTTTATTATCTCTTTAAAAGACAAAAAAAAAATCAAATTTTTATGACAAAGCCTCCATAAGTATAAAAATCTTTTTCCGGCCCACAAATTCCTTGACAGATATGGAGAAAATCTTTTATTAACCAATTAGAATGATATTTTACAAAAAAAAAACAGTTATAAAGTTTTTTATGGATAGCAGTTTTTTAGTAGATTTTGGACTGATTGGATATGTTTTTGATTTCGGTTTATTTAATAAGGTCGATTGAACGTATTTTTGAGATTTTATAACATATATTTTGTATTCAAATGTTAAAAAAGGCAAAAAATAAAATAGGTCGGTTTTAGATTAATATTTTGGACCTCGAACTAATTACGGCTTATAGATTTGGAATTAAAAAATTTGTTATTATTGTTTAATATATAAATACTACATACTTATCTTTTTAAATTTCCTAACAAAAAACAAAAACACTTATTTGTCAATTTTTCAGAAGAACACTTTAAAAAATATAAAAACTAGCTTCCGATGTAAGCCTTTTTAATGGAATTAAAAAAATCTGACTCTTATAATATTCTGTTTTAAACAGAGTTAAAAAAATTGTACTTATTGAATTATAACTTTTTCAAGGTGTTTATTATTTAAAAAAAAATAATTATATAATTAAAATATGCTTACATATATGCACACACGTTATCGGATAACAAAAGATAAAAGTAACACTTTTTATCCTGAGGTAAAAAGTTTGTAGCCCAACCAGAGGGAAAGGCTAAAATTTATTGAGCAATAAAAGTAAACTTTAATTACGAGGTTTATACTGTATTTTTTGCAATTTTATCCCGGGAGTAAAAATTAGCACATTTGTTTCAACAATGCGGTATAAAAATTGCACTTTTTACCCCTAAAGTGCGAAATACTATAATAAATACCAGGGGATAAAAGTGTCACTGTTTATCCCAAGGCGAAAAGTTTGTACAGTTCGTCGATGGATAAAAAGACACTTTTATCACGAGGTTATTAATCAAGTTTTTTCAATATTTTTTAAGTTTTAGGATCTTTAGGGTCTTTATGATTTTTTACTTTTTATCATTTTTATTTTTTCCCGATTTTTACTTTTTTCCCGACTTTTATACTTTTTATATCGGTTTTTTACTTTTTATCTCAATTTTTACTTTTTATCCCAAGTTTTACTTTTTATCCCGACTTTTTAAATTTTTATCCCGTTTTTTTTTTACTTTTTATCCCGATTTTCAGTTTTTACCCAATTTTTACTTTCTATCCCGATTTTTACTTTTTATCCCAATTGTTACATTTTATACCGATTTTTTCTTTTTATCCCGATTTTTTAAATTTTTATTCGGTTCTTTTTTCCATTTTTTACTTTTTATCCCAATTTTTACTTTTTATCTCGATTTTCACTTTTTATTCCGACTTTATTACTTTTTATCCCGGTTTGTTACTTTTCATCTCAATTTTTACTTTTCTAAAAATAAAAAAGTTGCACATTTTATGTACTAACTAATTTTTTATTTTAGTTTTTTAAGTTTTTGCTCAGTTATAAAAATAAAGAATTTGTCCAACTTATTTATTTTAGTTATTTTTTATAATCAAACACAACGTGTGATAATGAGCAGGTAATAGATCGTACTTAGGCCGGCGTTAGATTAAGGCTTTTTTTAATAGGCCGGTAATAGAAAAAAATGACTTTTTAAAAAAATATATTTTTTTTTGGTACAAATTAAAAAAATATATATTTTTGTTGAAATTGACAGACAACTCTACCCTTTACGCCATTTAATGATAAATTAGGCCAAAGTATGAACTCTTAACACTAATCCAAGCGGGTAAAGTGAAAATTTCCTTAACTAAGCCGGTAATAGGCAAAGTTACCTTAGTTCATTATAGTAGTGTGAGCTAAAATTCTAGTGCACGTTCCTTAAAATAAATTTACTAGGTAGGTACGTATATTGGTATGTATTTTTTAAATTAAAAAAAAAATCTTTTTCAAACCACATTTATTAAAAATAATTAGTCTAGTTTTTTATGTTTGGCTTTTTTGTGATTCGACGTTTTTACACTTTGATGAAATGATGCTTTGTTTAAATTATTTCGACAATTTTACGGATCGAAAAAACTACGTTTCATTTAAATTATTTTCGTCTTTTCTATTTTCGATTGTTTTATTTTCGACCAAATTACGGTTCGATATTTTTTTCGACATTTTAATATGACGCGGAATGAGCGCCCCAAATTACAAGCTACTACAAAGTTAATTAAAATTAAAAGCAAGAGACGCCAAAGAAGAAGAAACACGTCCTGGCGAAAGAATCTAAGAGACTTGTGCTGCATGACGTCGAATTCTTTTTTTGCTTGGTGCAGCAGCAAATAAGACTCGCGTTGTCATGATTTATTTCCAACCTTGGCTGGGAGGTGAAACTTAAAAAAGGAGATACAAATGGTTTATTCTGTCATTTCAGAACAGAAACGTATTGTGTGCTTGGTTTATACAGATAAAAATTAATCAGGAGCTTAAATATCATATTATTTTTTACAATAATGGGTAAAATAACTACTTTTTAAGGCTCAAAATTAATGTTTTTGATCATGATGCCTAATTTTTTTTGCCTGCGGCGTGTACCTTTATGTCATTGTTTTGCTTCACCTTTGCAAATGACCACGAGCCGCCACTGAGACTCATTTTAAAGTAAAAATTAAAATAAAAATATTTTGCTGTTGAAACAGCCCATCAATCAAAATTAATAGTTATTTAAAAAACAAGTTTTAAAAATGAATTTATTTATATGGGCGAGACAGTTTGGTGGTCCGAGCCTTAGCGAGGTCCATAATTCGAGCGAGTTGTGAAAAAAAAATTTCATGCAATATACAGCGTGTGCATGAAAATGCAACTTTTGCACTTGCTCTGTGAAAAACGCCGTTTTCAGTGAAAAACTTCATTATCGGAGGTAGTTTTTTAATAAATTTTGAACACTGTTTTTGTAGAAAATAATATGAATTCTATTTTGATATGTACTTTTGTTTTATTTTTATGCTGGGGTTATGTATATAAAAATTAAAATACCTATTTTGCTATTTAGACAGCCAAAATAAAAAACAAACATCAATATTTTTGTAAAAAAACACAATCTGTAGTTTTTTTGAATTAAAAGATAAATGGCTTTTTAAAGTTGGATTGCTTAAAAATCTTAAAATGGTTAAAAAAAAACTGAAAAAAATAATCAAATTCTATACCAAAGCAATAACAAAGATCATATGATGTGATGTTGCACATCTGTTTTCAGATAAAAATAAAAAAAAAGTTAAAAGTTTTCCAACTTTTTATTTTATAGAATCAAAGAAGAATAGAATAGTGTATAAACTCAGCATAAAATATTGCAGCATAAGCAGAAGTGCTAGATTTCAATAATATAAAAAAAACAGTAAATTGAGGCATTTGGGGCAATCATCTTAAGTGACTGTTTACTTACCTTACTACTATACCCCAAGAGTAAAGAGAAAAAATATTAAATACTTAGTAAAACAAACCAAAACTTGGAGGCAAACATAGGGTGCAAATTCTGCGATCTTCTATGCGTGATCATCTGTGCCGGACCACAGAACACCAAAGGGAAGAAATGCAAACTACGTGTTAAACCGTTGGTAACACGAGAATAACCTTAACACGGTCCAGAAAGAGAGAAGACTATAGCTCTCTGTCTAGATCAAATATGTCGGGACACAGCTGATTTTTGTCAAAATAATCAGCTGATATCACAGAACACCAGCTGAGCTGATATTTGTTAAAATAAATCTGCTGGTCAGTGAAAATCAGCTGTTGATGGGAAAAACGTTTGTTTTTGTTAAAATGTATTTTTTCAGAACCATCCCATTTAAATCATGGCATACTTTTTCCATCAAATTTGCACAAAAATATCGTCAAATAGTAAAACTTTGTGGACAATAATTTTTTTACAAAATTTATGGAAAATACCAAAACTTTATATGAAATGGTTCTGAAAAAGTACATTTTAAACAAAAACAAACTTTTTGTACCATCATCAGCTGATATTCAATGAACAGTATTATATTAATATTTAAAAATTAATTAATAAACATATTATAGTACTTACCAGCTTTTTTACTGCTAAAGATACATTTATATGAACTGTGATATTGTTATTTCAGTGTTGAGCAGATAGTAAACTAAAACACTTTCTGTGATAGACACAGTTTATTGAACTTAAACACTTTTCCGGATAGACAGTTCGCTCAACTAAAACCCTTCCCAGGACAGATCCTGCGCCGAGGGGCTGATCAATGCGCTTCGGACTAATAAAAATCAGTAAAAATTAGGTCCTGGCAGGACCTCTGGTTTGGTATTATTCGTTAGTCATTTTTGTCTTTTTTTTTAATCACTTTATACCTAAATAAGACCAAGAAGGACTTACAGGACCAACAAAAATATGGATTATGTAAAGAACTGTACACAATTTTTGCTATTGATCAGCCTTTCTCCCTGCAATGAATTGCAAGACAAGCAGTGATAGAACCACCATACAGCAAGACCTTCTGCAGGGCAGAGGTGCGCCCACCAACTAAACCTTTTTAATTTCGCTGAAATCATTTTTTACTTATCACTGTGTATGTGTGATCACTCCAGCCCTTCGGGCTCTCTATGGAGCATACGCCTCTCAGCAACCCTGTGCCTTGCTGCATTGTAGTTCTGCCACTGTTTATTTACATATTGAAATAAGTTTTTATAAAATACACATTATACAGGGTGTTTCATAATTCAATAACATAATTTTAGTGTTGAATTCCTTAAGTGGTTTCAAGGCAAAATTTTTATATAACCTTAAACGCCTTGTTTTAAAGTTTCTTTTATTTAGTTTTTTATAGCTCTTGTACTTTTCGAGATATTTAGTTCAAATTTGGCATATTAAGCTATAGGCACTACACTTTTAGACATGCCAAATAATAGTAAACATGTACAGAGTGACCCTTTTTCAGGGGTCATGTCGCTTTTTCCCCCAGAATTTTTTTGTTTTAAGCCACTGGTAGGGAGAAGTAGGGATTTTAAAACAAGAAATAAAATCTTTGTTTCATTTGCAAACTTTTTTGTTTTTCTGAAATTTTTTTGCATCTTTAACCATTTTAGAGAAAATCGCTGTTGCACCAAAGGCTGCTATCATAAAATAAAAAATGCTCCAGTATGGTATGGCGAGTATATCAAAATAAACAAATTAATTAAAACCTATTTGACATGCCTTAACTTGTAGTGCCTATAAGTAAATATACGAGCCAAATTTGAGCTAAATATCACAAAAACTGTAAAAGCTATATAAAAAAAGTAAATTTAAACACCCTGTATCTCTACTACTAAGTGTTTGTAGACCTTTGTTTATATAAACTTTTTGTCTTGAAATCATGGGACATTGTATATACAGTTTGACTGTACACTTGTATATACAGTTTGACTTATGGGACACTTGTATATACAGTTTGACTTATTGTATCTGATCCTCAGCACAGAAATCAAAGAATATGTTTTTACACAATACACAAGTCAAATTTTATGAATTTATATGATTTTGTGGATGTCCTGATATTGTATAGTTTAGAATTTTACACAATTGGGCTTAATGTTTTGTGTAAAAATATATTTTTTGATTTCGGTTCCGAGGGTCGGATACCATTAGTCAAACTGTAGATAAGATTACTTAACAAAGTAATGTGAACTTTCTATTTTATGCCTAATTTACCCATAACATAATGCACAATGGAAAGATTTAGTGTTTATACTTTATGTCTACAATACTAAGGAGATGGAAACAGAGATATTAAAATTAAGCAATGAGTTTGTTCATTGTGCATTAAGTTTTTGGGTAAACCAGGCCTTACTTAGAAAAATGCATGATAATATAAGTTATGTGAATAATGACCTGTTCTAGTTTAAAGATTTCTGAAGTTTTGACATGTAATAGAATTTGCAGACAAAATAACAACTACCTTTTTCAGATAGAACAGTCACACCCCCCACCATATTCAAAAGTTTAAAAAATATATATTTTTTGTGTCAACAAGTGAAAAAAAAACATTTTTTGACATTACAATTGACATGTAAAAAAAATTATTTAGTTGTTTTCTTTTTTCACAAGCTATAAAATATTGTTTGTGAGCAGAATCCTCTTTTGGGGGACCAACAAAAATTTTTATGTTAGAAAGAAAACCTGTCTAAAATAATTAAATAAAAATAAATAAAACAAAAAAAACTTTGTAAAATTTTTATTTTAAAAGATTTTACAGTGAAAATTGCGAAAAATAAATAATTACTACTATCACTACCATAAGAAATTATTATTATTTTTTGACTTCACCAAACCAAACTTTCCACTAAGATTGTTAAAAAAATTAGATTTATTAAAATAAAACTAACTGAAACTTTATAAACCACCTTAAAAAACATGACTGCTGAAGCTCCAATTGACACCTGTTCAAAAAACATAGCATTACTACCATGAATACAAATTTAGCTTTGAGATTACATTGTCCGGTAATTATGCAGAATTTTACAGCTTATGCAGTGGTGCACCCAGGAATATGTCTTGGGGGGGAGGGGCGAGGCTTCATGATGTCGTATTTCATGCTATTTTTGTGTTTATTCATGAAATATGTGGAAAATATATAAAAAAAATCTTAGGTTTGCCCCCCCCTGGCTGCGCCCATGGCTTATGGCATTACAGATTTCTTGACATTAGCCCAAGATTTACATGGCATTATTGGCAAAACAGTACAAATTACAGGTTAGCTGTTATCACTTGGTTAGTACTATCTGAGGGGAACACAAAGCTGCCTTTGCAAAATTAAAAAACAGTGTTTGTTTTACTTAATAATAAAACAAATTTTCATTTATTTCCAAACAAAGCATGCAACTTGTTTGTTCTGTCTCTCTTTAAGTAACATCATCTGAGTGAGAGAGAGGACACAAAAGTTGCATGCATGGAAAAGTTGCACAGTCCGAACAGGGTATTAGGCAATAAAAAATGCTATTTATAAAACTCAAGGATACTGTTTCAGTTCCATATTGACACATCTCTTTCTCCCCAGAAAAAAACAGGTATGTGCCATGATCAAATTGATACAGTAAAGTTGAGTTTATAGTTGGGGCTGTAAAGCTGGTTTGTCACTATGAAAGTTTCTCTAAAATGCATGCAACCATCTCATTCCAAGTGCCATCATCGGATATAGTGACATGGGTTTGATGCAGTCAGAACAGGGCTTAAGTCAAACTTATTAAGCAGGGAGGCAGGAATTTTAAAGCTATATAGCAATAACAATAACAAACAAAGCCATATTGCCATAAAGTAAGCAGTGAGATGCAACAAAAAAATGTATTATCCTACAAACATGGGTCTACACAGTGGCATATATGTCAGAGGCAGCCCCCCCTAAAAGCTAAGTTTTTTCTAATATTTTCCACATATTTCATGAATACAAACATAAAATATGGCTTCATGGGGTACCACCCCCCCCCCACCTATATTTTACAGATCAAAATTTTAATAACCTTTTTAAACTTTTTGATATTGGAGTGTGAAAGGGTAGGGTTAAGGTTATTTCAGCATGGAGGGTATAAACTAGGGTACGCGTGGTTCCAATCCTGTTTGAATTCCGGTTCTTGGGTTCAAGACACTCAATAGTAGTAAACGAAAAAATTTAAGTTAAAAAGCAAGCTCGACTTACCTATTATTCCAGGAACGTAAATTCTGGAAGGAAACCGGCACTATCACCCGCGTGGGTATTGTTCAGAAAAAACCGCAAGGTTAAAATTGTGACGTATATGTCGATATATGAACGACGGCTGTAGTCATGAGTGTGTGTGTGCTCGATGCTTCCTTGTTTTGGCACAGCGCGCAGCGGCTCGCGCGCCGGTGGTTTCCACACAGTCCATTCTTCAGTGCAGAAGGAAGTAGGGGTAGGAAGGGTGGAAACACCTAATAAGGGATGCAAGGAAAAGTGCGTCGAGCTTGATAATTATTTAGAGTAAAAGTAAATTAAACGCGCAAATTTCTATTTGCAATAGTGTAGTAAAATTAACTAGAAAAACAAAAAAAAAATAATAATAATACTAAATTCTAAAAACTTCCCAAAAACGTTACAAACAAAAATAAAGCAATATGAGGGCGAGAACGAACCATTTCCCACCCCCATGAAATGCCGCGCAATTTCATTCATGAGAAGTAGGAGGGGGCAGTGGGCAAAGTTTAACTAGTGGTCTTTTATAGACGCCTTTGTTAGTTTTAACCACTGCAACCCTTGGAACCTTATCAGTTCCGTAGAATAATTCGATAATTCGGCCAAGTGGCCAATCTAAAGGAGACGCATTTTCGTCTTTTATAAGCACGAGAGTACCAATAGTGACCGAGCTCATGCCCTCAAGCCACTTCGCTCTTTGCTGCAGCGTATGTAAATACTCGGTTCTCCACCGTTTCCAAAAATCCTGTTGGATTCTAACTAAAAGTTGCCACCTGTCCAATCTATTTAAAGGTATTTCTGTAAGATCGGGGTCTGGGAGAGCATTAAGAGGTTCCAAATTTAAGAAGTGACCCGGAGTAAGTACAGCTAAGTCGGTAGGGTCACTCGATAGTTCACACAGGGGACGCGAATTAAGAACACCCTCTACTTGCGCCAGAACGGTAACGAACTCTTCGTACGTTAGTAATTGTTTGCCAATCACACGCTTTAAATGAGTTTTAGTAGACTTAATGTTCGACTCCCAAAGCCCACCCATATGGGGGGCCCCAGGTGGGTTAAAATGCCACTCAATGGATTCTTGTTTCGCACAATCTTCGAATATTTTACGTAAGTATTTATCAGCAGAAACAAAATTCGTGCCACAATCTGTGTAAATGTGCTGAATTCTGCCTCTTCTAGCCATAAACCGGCGCAGAGCGGCCAAAAAGGCATCAGTAGACATATCCGAAACCAAGTCAATGTAAACGCATTTTACGACACAGCAAATAAATAGGCAAACGTAGGATTTAACTATCTTAAAACTACGCAACTTTGACGTTTTAATGTCAAAAGGGCCGCAGAAATCGATTCCTACTTGTGAGAAGGGTTTGGCTTGACATAATCGAAATTTGGGCAAATTTCCCATAGGGGGTTGAAAAGCAATGGGGTTAGTTTTCCAACATGGAAGGCAACTGTGCAATATTTTGCGGACCACTCGTTTAGCAGCAAGGATCCAAAAGGATTGAAAAAATAAAAATAAAGTGGTCTGTAATCCGCAGTGTAAATAAGTGATATGTATATCTTTAATAAGCAATGTGGTAAAAATGCAATTATTAGATAAAAGCAAGGGGTATTTTTTGTCAAAGCATAAATCCGAATGACTCAAGCGACCGCCCACTCGTAATAAGCCCGTTTCAGCTTCCAAAAACGGATTTAACCTTTTTATTGCCCTATTGTTTATTGGCCTATTTTCTTGCAACAAACTAATTTCCTTTTTAAAATAAATAGATTGGAAATGTTTAATTATAAAAAGTAAAGCGCGATACAACTCAACATTCGTTAAATATGGCTTCTTAATTTTATTTTTATTTTTAAAATTTTCAACAGCGCGCAAAAAAAATCCTACAATTCTTTTTATCGCGGATAGCGAACTATATTTTTCAAATAAATTATCAATAAAACTTTTTTGCACGAAAATCGTAAGGTTCAAACTATTAATCAAATTGCGTTTTTCCTTTTGTGATTCTTCGCATGAAGGCAAATTATATTTCGTAAATGACCAGGTATCTACAGGGTCATATAAAAAATCTGGACCTTTGGACCATTGAGTAAAATTTAAAAAATCGCTTGGGTACATCCCCCTTGACCCGCAGTCAGATATATTCATAGCCGAAGGGACATATAACCAATATTCGGGATTTATGCGTTCCTGAATGTAAGCCGCCCTATTCGCAACATAGGTTTTCCAGTTATGTGCAGAGCCTTTTATCCAATCTAACGCGCATTGGCTATCAGAAAACGCAAAAATATTTTCAAAAGTTATTTTACTTGAAAAAGTCTCATAAATAAAGGTTAAAAGTTTACAAAGTAAAACACAGCCGCATAGCTCTAAACGGGGAATACTTTGTCTTTTAAGGGGAGCTAATTTTGATTTACCAGCCACAAAAAAATTCTGAATAGTATTATCCGAGTAGGTACACCGTATATAAACCACGCAGCAATAGCCAAGTTCACTGGCATCACTAAACCCTACTAATTGAGCTGTAGTATAGTTAAAAATATTTATTTTCCTAGGAATAGTAAAATTTTGTAAAAAAGAAAGTTCAGATTTAAATTTTTCCCATTTTGACAAAACTTCCGGGGGTACCTTTTCATCCCATTGAAGACCAACAGACCAACAATACTGTACCAGTGCCTTTCCATAAAAAGTAACTGGCGTCAAGAATCCGCATGGATCATACATTCTTGCCAGGTCACTAAGTATAGTTCTTTTGGTGCACACTGTATGTCTGCTGTCCTCAAAAGAGTAGAAAAAATGGTCTTTTACTGGATTCCATTTTAAGCCCAGAATTTTTTGTATATTATCGCAATCTTGATCAAAAGATACAGCATTGGTTTGAATATGGGATTGAGGCAGATCTTGTAATAATCGGGGGTCATTACTGGTCCATTTTCTAGCCTCAAAGTTACCCTTTCCTAAGAGCTCAATTAGTTGATTTTTTAATAAAATCGCGTTTTTTAAATCGAAACTACCGGTCGTCACATCGTCAATGTACGTGGATTCCCTAAGCACCTGTGCAGCCAGGGGCAGTTCCGGGTAATCAGTGGCAAGTTGTAAAAGAGTTCGTATCGCAAGATACGGGGAGCAGGAAACTCCAAAAAGTACAACGTTTATTTCGTAATCTGTGATAGGTTCGTGTGGCGAAAAACGCCAAAGTATTCTTTGAAATTTATGTTGACTTGGGTCAATAGCAATTCTTCTGTACATTTGTTTCAAATCGCAAGTGAAACAAACTTCATGTAATCGAAATTTAAGAATAATAGCAACTAAATCTTGTTGCAATTTAGGCCCTGTATACACAGCAGAGTTAAGAGAGACCTTATTAGCCGCATGGCTTGAGGCGTCATACACAATCCTCATAGGGGTTGTTAAGGAGTCTTTTTTAAAGACAGCATGATGACTGATGTAGAAAAAATTGTGCATCTCAGCATCCGAGGGCGGCGCAACTTTAGTCATGTGCCCCTGGTCTATATAATCTTGCATAACCTCGGAATAAATAGAATTAAAAGATTGATTAAAAAGTAACCGTCTTTCCAACGAAAAAAATCTGCGCAAAGCAAGAGTGCGCGTGTCTCCAAAATCGGGAGACGTGACTTTAAGCGGCATGGAGACGATGTAACGCCCCATGGAGTCCCTTTTAGTAGTTTCCTGAAAGTATGTTTCACAAAAAACGTCCTCTGGGGCAAAATGTTTTTTGCTAGGCACTTCCTCTACTTCCCAAAACTTTTGTAGCGTAGAATCAAGAGATTGATTTTCCGATAAAGTAAAAAAAGCGCTACTTTTTAGTGAACAAGAAGAGGTTTCTTTAACTTTACCTAGAAGCGTCCAACCGAAAGAGGTATTTATACAGACAGGTTTATCAGGGCCGTTATTTATTCTCCCGTCTTGTAAAATATAGGGAAAAATGTCATTTCCAAGTAAAAAATCGATTTTTTCCGATTTATTAAAATAGGGATCAGCCAAGGTTAAGTTATCGATAAAGTGCCAGTCCTGCAAGTTATAAGGAACTGATGGTTTATTATCACAAATTTTAACAATCACAAAAAATGGTGTATTTATTGAAAATAGAGGGTCCACTAGGGAGCCAATAGTACAATTTATGTAAAAATTAGCAGTCGAGTTCATTTGATCTAACCCCTGTAGGGTCATTTGTATTTTGCATTTAGGTAGACCTAATTTATTCGCGAAATTTTTTCTTATGAAACTGCTTTGGGCTCCAGAGTCCAAAATGCCACGGCCTACATGCCAATTATTAAAAACATCTTTAATTTTAATTAGTACGGTAGAGAGCATGACCTCATGATGATTAAGTAACATGCCAACAGTAGTGCTTTGCTGACCGCTAGAGATTTGCTGACCAGTGGAAGTGGGTTGACTTGTTGAGGTCAAAAATGGCTGACTCACGGGAATCCCAGGGAGGGCAGCGGATGTGCTCTGAATAGCTAGTACCGAAGAATGAGTAGAATCAGTATAATTAGGGGTAGTATTATTCGTATAGTTATGAGTAGGTGACCCTTGCGCATTATTAGTTGCAAAGCATAAAAGAGAATGATGAAACTTGGCACAATGTAAGCACCTTTTTGTGGTCTTGCACCCGATCTGCGTGTGCGCAGACGCGAGACAGTTGATACAAGCTCGTCGAGCTTTAATAATATCAAAACGCTCCTGAGGACATTTCTGCAAAAATGAAGGACACTGGAAAATAATATGTTTACCTTGACACAGTAGGCACGAAAGGTTTTTATTATTGCTAGCATCAGTAGAGCTATTATTCTGTCGGTCTTCTGAGTTCACAAAAAATGTAGAACGGTTATTTCTATTATTAGAAGACGAAGAAAAAGTCGTAGAGCGCGTAATATTTTTACTTATTGTAGCGGGTTGAGGTTGAGGTTCCTTTTGAGGAAGAGCCTCAAGGGCAGTGCATTGCCTGGACACAAAATCTTTAAGAATATTGAATTTCGGTATTTCCGTGGACGCGTGTTCCTTTTCAAAGGCCTTTCTGGTCGAGTTGTCTAGCCGATCTAGGAACATCATAGTTAAAATAAAGTCTGAAAGCGCCGCATTTTCCAACTTAAAGTTTTTTAAAGCCGCTAAATTTTTCGTAAAGGTGTCGATTAAATTACGTAAACCTATTGCATTTTCAGATTTAAGGGGAGTAATATTTTCCATTTTTTTCCAGTGTGTCTCGGCCCTCAGGCGTTTATTATTATACCTATCGAAAAGAGTAGAATACGCAATATGGTAATTTTCGTTAGTTATCGGTATATCTGAAATAAGGTCCAAGGGAGGGCCTTCTAAGTAAGAAACTAAAATATTAAATTTTTCTAAATTAGTGGCCTTAGTAGAGGTGTGAACCATCGTATTAAACGTTTGTTGAAAGGTGGGAAATTGTTTTAAATCACTCTTAAATGGAACCAATTTCATTTTTGGAATCAAAGTATTTTCCGAGTGGCAAACGAACGTACTATTATGATCTGGGGAAGCTATTGAGAGATCCTCACTTGCTTTTTCAAACAGTTCATAGTGAATCGTTTGAATATCTTGGGATTTTTGAAAAAAATCCTCAAAAAAAGCATTTTCAATGGCAACTTTTGCCGCATCCGTAGCAACCAAAGTAAGCACAGAATTATGGTGTTTTTCAAAGTCCTTTTCGAATTTTTTAAGCGATCTAAACCCCACCTTAAGTTTATTATGTAAGGAAGGATCAGTTTTTGCCTTTTCAGCAGTGGAAAAAAGGTATTTTAATTGTTCCATGGCCGTATTACGTAAAACCGTGGAACGGATAATTTTTTCCTGTGTTGTAGGCATTATGTAGCAAATTAATTATTAATATCTTAAATGAATAGATGGCAACTACCTATGTATAGGTATATTTATCAAAAATTTATTAACACAAAGACACCGCAGCAAAGCGAACGGCGAGAGGGCATAAAAACTGTGCGAGTTTTTTATCACCAGCTGCAGATTTGATCTCCTGTTTTTTATATATGTACTGGTCTTTTTAAAAGTATTTTAAAAGACGAAGTTTAATATTATTTTTTAATATTTATCAATATATTATATATTTTAGTATTAATTAGCAATTAAATGCACGTAAATGCGTATATTTAAGTATTGAAAAATTTCCACACTTTGCAATAAGAAATTTACTTAGCAAATTAAGTCCTTAAAATTCCAAAAAACAGGATGATTTTAACAGGATTGAACATATCTAGGAGCGAAGGACCAAAATGAAAGGGTAGGGTTAAGGTTATTTCAGCATGGAGGGTATAAACTAGGGTACGCGTGGTTCCAATCCTGTTTGAATCCCGGTTCTTGGGTTCAAGACACTCAATAGTAGTAAACGAAAAAATTTAAGTTAAAAAGCAAGCTCGACTTACCTATTATTCCAGGAACGTAAATTCTGGAAGGAAACCGGCACTATCACCCGCGTGGGTATTGTTCAGAAAAAACCGCAAGGTTAAAATTGTGACGTATATGTCGATATATGAACGACGGCTGTAGTCATGAGTGTGTGTGTGTGTTTTGGCACAGCGCGCAGCGGCTCGCGCGCCGGTGGTTTCCACACAGTCCATTCTTCAGTGCAGAAGGAAGTAGGGGTAGGAAGGGTGGAAACACCTAATAAGGGATGCAAGGAAAAGTGCGTCGAGCTTGATAATTATTTAGAGTAAAAGTAAATTAAACGCGCAAATTTCTATTTGCAATAGTGTAGTAAAATTAACTAGAAAAACAAAAAAAAAATAATAATAATACTAAATTCTAAAAACTTCCCAAAAACGTTACAAACAAAAATAAAGCAATATGAGGGCGAGAACGAACCAGAGTGTATTGTTTGAGGTTAAAACAACCCTAACTAATAAATTACAGCTGCTACCACTCCCAAACAGTTACCTATCTATCTATCACTTAGGTACAGATCAGGTTTACACTAAAAACCAACTACTATCCCCTTGGATTACCCTCTACCACCAAAAAACAAACTACTACCAACTTTTGCTACCTTCTACCAGCAATAAAGTAACTACTTCCACCTTCCCCTAGCTTCTACCAGCAAAAAATCAACTACTACTAAGTTCCCCTAGCTTCCACCACCAAAAAACCAAATACTACAATCATAATCAAAGGAGGTAGTAGTTGGTTTTTTAGTGGTAGAAGATAAGCATTGGTAGAAGTTGGTTTTTTGGTGGCAGAGACTAGAAGATGGCAGTAGTTGGTTTTTTAGGGGTAGAAGCTCAGCGAAGGTAGTAGTAGTTTGTTTTTTGGGGTTAGAAGTAGGGGAAGGTGGTAGTAGTTGGTTTTTTGGGGATAGAAGCCACAGAAGGTGGTAGTAGTTGGTTTTTTGGTGGTAGAAACTAAGCGAAGGTGGTTTTTGGCATAAAACTGTGTCGCAGCTGAGTGATAGATCACTGTAACTCTTCAGAAGTAGTAACAGCTTAGACTTATAAGTTAGAACCTATTTGTTTTTATCATAAACAAGGCGGCCTTACTTAAAATAGAAATTTCCATTGTTCATAGTGGAAAGTATGAAGTAAGCCTAAATAAATGAACTTACCCCTTACTTTAACGAACAATAAATCCACCTTAAAACTCACTGGCTGCTCCTTGTTTTTTATACTGCTGCTGCTTCTTTTTTACACTGCTACTGCTTGTTAGACTCACAAAATATGCGGATCTAGTACACAATGATTTGATTTTAGTTTTTTTTATCAAAAATCAGATTGAGGGGAACACCCGACAAAAATGACATTCACCACAGAATAAATTCAGGTGTGTCGCGTGTCTCTCTTTCTGTCTGTTCTGGTGGGCTCTCTCTTTTTCCCACAACAGCAGTTAAACCACAGAACAGGATGACACTGTCAAACGTCATTATGTTTAGTTCCAATTTAGTCCCTTGTCCAGATCGCAGGCGCTGTTCGCGCTGTTATATTCCGTATGACATTTTCACGGGGGTGTGCCGGACTGACCACAGAACACTTGACTGACCTTCGCTTTGCCGCGGGAGACGTGACGAAAACTTACGAATGATGCCGCCGTTGCTTAGGGCTGTTTTCACAGACGTTCCTCAGGCTTCGTTTATTTATTTCTTAAATGTGTTATTTTATATGGATGACAGAGAAAAAAAATGGGGAACAACTATGAATTCGGGTTATTTCTCATGTCTTTTTATCACGTTATTTTTGATTTAAGCACATAATTTTGATAAAGGAGGACAAATGGCGTCCTCCACAGGGTCTGTGGAGGACGGAGGACATTTTGCCTCAAAGGAGGACTGTCCTCCTGGCTGGAGGACGGTTGGCAACCCTAGTCGTAACTCACATTTGGCCAGTTCGAGTTATGTATATTTAAAATCAGCAGGTCCGTTTTAATATTGAAAATAAAAACCGTAAGTCCTGTATTCTTGATTGTCTATATTTTTAAATTTAAAATGATGCTTGTGTCAGGTGAACTAAATTAAAACTGAACTTAGAATTAATCTTATTTCACATATAATTCGATTTTTTATATACCATCCTTTACCTCTCCCACTACCGAAAACTAATGGATAGACCAATAGAAATCAGCAAAATGCTTCCCATGTGTCAAATTTCACCGCACGACCCTGCATCTACTCTCTGTATGTTTTCCAATCAATATAATCTTCTAGTTTTGATGAATCTTATGATGTATGCGCCATATATTAGCTCTTCTAATTCATAATTCACCCGACAATTTTTTCAGCGACCTAATTCCTAGACCCTCTATTAAAAAAAATGTAAATGTAAATGTAAAAGTTAAAGGTCATAAAAAGTTATACAACCTTTGTAAACCGTTTCTTACATAATCTAAGATTTCCAAAGTTTTTGATTTCTGTTTTTTGTGTGTTTAAAAAATTTGGTGCCTATATACTTTTATTTTTATATGTTTAATGCGTTGCAATTTTTTTAAATTCAGAATATGTATTTTTACATTTTGTTTTGATTTTAAACCTAAAAAGGTACCTTTTTACCCAAAAATTCCCAAGTTCTGAAAGCAGTTTAAAAATCTTCCTAGCCCATTAGCACACACCAAGTGAACTCCACGAAACGAAAGCTCCTACAAAATTTTTAGTAACAACATAAATTATTGAGTAAAACGTACAAGTACATTTAAACCGCAAATTATTGCGATGCTTCGTTAAGAAGTTAGAAGATTTTCATCATTAAACTGTCAAAAAACTGTCATTAGCAATAATGAATTTTGACCAAAATCTAATCAGCTCTTTACACTATTGTACACCAGTGACGTATTTAGCGAAAAGTTTTGGGGGGAGCCCGAGACCCCATCAGGCCGCATTTTATACCATTTATTAAATCTTAGCTTCGGGGGGGGGGGTTACTACGCGCCAGGCCCTCCATTCTGGGTCTTGAACGATGTTAACATCCACATCACACTCTTTAACCAACAGCAAACTCTAAGCGGTCGCTTGTTGTGCGAAATGACTTGCCTCGACCAATGACATAGTCGCCCGCTCTTCAGAGTTAGTGAATTTTACGCATTTGAAGTGAAATCTGTTCTCTAGCCCCGTACCGACTAAATGTTTATCGGCTCGGAGCTAAATTAAAGCTTGCCATTGGCCAAAGCATGTGATGGGATCTATCACGTCGTTTAAGTATGCGAATAGCTAGCCCGGAGGGTTAAGGTAAAAATGTATTCTGCTGTCACTTTCTGCACAAGCAGATTGTTTAGGGGGGGGGGGGGGGGGGGCAAGACCCCATGGTCCCTTGTAACCGTCGGGAAATGTACAGCAGAAGTAGCGCAACACAATATTATTATTTATATCTAGGTAGGCCTATATTTAATAAGCCTAAGGTCATTGACAATTCAAGACACAATATCGTAGCTTTCTCACAAAGGGACCTAACAAAATTACGAAAATTGAAATATTTTGCGGTCTAACTGTTCTCATGCAACTCTTTGGTCTCACGAAATGGCATATCTTCATTATAAATACAGTCGAACCTCTTTAACTCGAACCTCTATAACTCGAACCTCTCTATAACTCGAACCTTTTAAGTGGTCCCTGCACTTTTTATATGTATTTTAACCTCTTTAGCTCAAATTTCTATAACTCGAACTCTCCATAACTCGAACTGCTTTGGTTGTCCCTTTAAGTTCGAGTTATAGAGGTTCGACTGTAGTTCAGCTTTGGTTAATAAAATCACTTTTGGTCTAACTGAAAAAACCGATCTATCCCTTTTTCGTTTTTTAGCTCACCTGACAAATTTACCAAATGCTATAAGTTAGGTCCCTTCGTGAGAAAGGCGACGATATAGCATTTAAAAAAATCGTGCGTGCACTGCCTACAGGTACACTTTTTTTAGTTCTCACTCGCTACCTTCATTTACGAAAACTACATACTTATACGGTAAAACGTTCATAGGTTATAGGTACATTATAAACTACTAGATACAATTAAAGACTACAATTTTCATTAATCATAATCCTTACTGTGTTTTGTTAAGGAGATGCCACTTTTTTGGTATCGCAAAGGGATTCCAAAGTAAAGCGGAGTCAACACGCGTTTAATGGCGAATTTCTTTTTGGAAAAAAAATTGCAGCAATGGTGTGCCCTTAGTGCAATTTTCGTATTCTTTTGGGAAAACTAGTGCAATTTTCTGTATTCTTTTGAGCAACTGACAAGCCCAACTCACTACACATTTTTCGCGATGGTCTCTCCGAGCTCGTGTTGCACTAGTGCATTTTCGTTTCTTTTTTGAAAATGCACAGGAGCAATTTTTTACCGCACCAAAACAGTGTCAGTGGATCACGAGTGCCGCAGTAACTTTTACTCTATGTCGAAAAATAAACTCATTAAAAGCCGAACTTGGAAACGCGTGAAACACACCTCGTACGTCCGATTAAGGTAAAAGATTTACAAAAATAAAACTATAACTAGTAAAATTAAATATAAACGAAATTTTTCGGGGTGTAGTCAAAGGGGTCATGGTAGCCGAATGAAATGAAGCTGATAAAAACTGAAAAGGAAAAATGAAATTGGGATACCCACTTTAGAAAACCAACTGCCAATTTGCAGTATCAGCTAGGGTAGCCTCGGATCTGAGACAAAAATCTAATGGAGGCTGGTTTAAAGAACCCGAAAATTTATTTAGCCTGACTAGATACACCTCAAAAAATTCCTTGGATATTTACGTTTGTTATGCTTATTTATTTAGTTTGATTTAAACAAGTTTTTAAGCAGTTTTAATTAGTTAAATAGTACTTTTTATGAGTGATTTAGAAATTATTGACGGTAAGAAGAGTGCCCCAAGTGCTCCGCCAAAAAATAAATAAGGCAACGTAGGGTACGAGCATCCCGGTTTCAAATATATTTGGATTTTGACAAATGTGATCTATTTGGAACCACCGTAAGCAATTTGAGACAGAAAAATTTAATATATTTTAAAATTTTTGTCTTTTGTCTTTTGTACATTTGGGGTAGGTTCCATTTACACAGTTCGGGGTAACTGTGACACCCCTATTGCAAAACTATAAAACGCTAAAAACCTTTTTTGGGGCTGGGTCAATTTTGCAGCTTTTTGTTTAATAAAATAATCTCTTTCCATTACGTTTCTATGGCATTTTTTTTAAGTTTTGATGGTTTTTTACATTTTTTAAAACTTTTTAAAATGTTTTGACATATTATATATTTAGACGTTTTCTGACATTTTTTACTTTTTTGAATTTTTTTAACATTTTTGACATTTTTTTTGATATTTTTGACATTTTTCTAATTTTTTTACATATTTAAAGTACTTGAAGGACTTAAGTACTTGCAGTACTTCTATTGTACTTCAAGTACTTTTACAAATCTTAATGTACTTGGTACTTGTACTTGAAGTACTTTCATAATGTACTTGTGACAGCTTTGTCTATAACCAAGTTTTATGTCTGCGTTAGGTCTGAATCTCGAAGCAATCGACTCGGTCTTTATGTATAGTGAAATAATTTTTTACCTGCATACATACCTGGAGCATCTTAAAATAAGGTGACTTAGTGACCTTAAAATACATATAACATCTTTAAATCGAAAGAACGTGTTTTTCTTAATTAAAAAGTAAAAGGATGTTTTTGGAAGCTCCCAAAATCGGCCGCCTGGAGCGGCTGCTCCTCCGTTCCACCCATCACGTCTAAGGTCACTCATCGTAAAGCAAGCTTTAGTTTACGATAAGTGTCCTTAATTACGACGGCCCTGCCCGTACGTATTTCATCCAGAGCTGTGATAAACTATCAAACATTATATATGAGCAATAAAGCTGCAAGATATCAGGACGTGTCTAGAATAGACTTACCTTATATCAAACATCATATATGAGCAATAAAGCTGCAAGATATCAGGACGTGTCTAGAATAGACTTACCTTATATTATTTTGAATATCATGAGAGCTAATAGATTTGTCCAAATTTTAACATTCTCTTGACCTCTTGTATCATCCGTTTTAATATAATTCAAGTTTTTCGTAATATTTTGTTTTTATTTTATCTATCTTGTCGACCTTTAGAATAAATAATTATGTACTCTGCAGTAAACCACATATCAAACTCATCTTTTTTTTCAATCAAACCAATGTAAAAACCTATACTTTTTGCCAAGTTAAACCAACATTTTGCCAATTTTTTGAGAAGTTATACAGGCCGTTCAGGTTAAACGACATTAAGTTATCATTATACCACTAAAAAGTACAAGTATTAAAATTTAAGATTAAGTCTATACCAACTATCTGCATATTTCTATTAACTGCAATAGTAATCCACTTTCTCATGGAATACATACCTAACTATTGAAACTATTTTCTACTACTACTATGTCGGTTTAGAACGTTTAACTACGTTGTCCGACGCCTATTCTCCACCTCCTTCGATCCTGACAATCATCTTCTGTCAGATTCTTTTGACTCATTGATCTTTGGATTGACTGTTGCCATTCTAGTTTAGGACGTCCTCTTTTTCTGCGCCCTACTGGTTGCCACTCTAGGACCTGTTTCGGTAATCTTTCGTCGTTCATCCGTTGTACATGGCCGTACCATATCAATTGCCTTTTAGTGATGTCATCCGTTATGCTTCCCTCGATTCCCATTCTTTCTTTTATGATCTCATTTCTTATGTGATCTAATCTAGATATTCTCAATGATCTTCTTATTGCATCCATTTCGACACTTTCCATTTTTGTTTTGTATTTTTCTGTTACGCGACAAGTCTCTATTCCATACAACAGCGTGCTTTTTACCATTGTTTCATATACCATACCATTTGTAGGTGGTAGACGCTTTTTACTCATTGGGCGTCGACCGGTGAGATACCACCATGCCAGAAGTGAGTAGCGCTAAGTGGTATCACCACGTTCCGCTACTGCGCTGGCAGTCCGGTTCCAACAATGAGTAACAGATAGTATGATGGCGCTTCCAGGATCAAAATATTCCGGAGGTAAAATACCCGACCACTCGGATCTCCGGGCGTCGGGTGATCCTGGGGGTCCTTCATGCAAAGATATTAAAAGAAGACAAAAAACTCAACTCAGAATTGATTTTAGCAATATAAGAGGATTAAGTACCAACATGAATTCAGTTCACCAACATCTTGAAGAACAAAGACCTGACATCCTTGTTCTCACTGAAACTAAAATCAGTTCTGCAACACCTATTGTGAACTATCTTTATCCCGGCTATGACCTACACCACCGATTTCGACATAATTTTGGGATCTGTGTGTACATTAAAAATGACCTTTCATGTCATCGAGAGGAGAAGCTAGAACCAGCGAACCTCGATATCATATGGCTGAAATTCACCTCAAAGTCATCGACCAAGTTCATTTGCTGCCTCTACCGACCGCCAAGTAACACCGAGTATCAAAACTTTTTTGCGACATTATCCGAAAACTGTGATAATATACAGTCTAACTATCCACATGCGGAAATTGTTTTTTTAGGCGATTTCAACGTCCACAATATACCCTGGCTAAAACACCACAACAAAACAGATAATGAAGGCAGGGAAGCAGAAGCTTTTGCCATAAGTTGTGGTCTAACGCAGCTTGTCGATGAACCTACCCGTATCTCAGAAAGGGGTGAATTTGCAGCGCTTTTAGACTTGTTCCTAACTACAAATCCTGACTTGTACACAATTCAAGTAGATCCCCCACTTGGTTCATCCGATCATAAACTTATAAGAACAAAGTGCGAAATGTTCATACCGCCAAGCCAACAATCACTTCCTCGTAAAATGTGGCACTATAAATCGGCAAAATGGAATGACCTTAAACAGTTTTACCTGGATTTTCCATGGCAAGAAGTTTGCTTTAAAACAGCTGATCCCACTATTTGCTGTAATGAAATAACAAAAGTAATCTTATCTGGAATGGATGCATATATCCCACATACAATAAAAAGCAGAGCTAATGCAAAACCTTGGTTCAACAGCCAGTGTCAAACGGCTGTACAGAAAAAACACAGAGCATATAACCTTTGGAAACGACAACAAACCGCTCAAAACCACACAGAATTTATAGAAGCCAGAAATAGTTGCAAAATTACTATTGACGCCGCCAAAGAAACATACAATCAAAGAATAAAAAACAGGTTGCTGAATTGTCCAAGTAGTTCTAGGTCCTTTTGGTCTCTTGCAAAAGCCGTTGGATCAAACTTCACCAAGTCATCCATACCACCACTTACAGATAAAAATACTCACTCAGCCACAACATCAGAGGAAAAAGCCAATATGCTGGCCAAAATCTTTTCCTCCAACTCAAACCTAACAGTGCCAAATGGAAAAACTCCACCGTTCATTGAAAGGGTTTCCCACAGTATGCCAGAGGTACCCTTTTGTCACAGAGAAATACGAAAATCCCTTAAAAAGTTGGATACAAACAAAGCAATGGGTCCAGATGGCATTCCCGCGATAGTACTCAAAAATTGTGCTAACGAACTCACCCCAACTTTCGCTAAATTATTCAATTTATCTTACAGGCAAGGAGTATATCCATCATCATGGAAGTCTGCCGCAGTACAACCTATTCCAAAGAAAGGAAAAAAGACAGATCCGTTAAACTATAGACCAATTGCTCTACTTCCGGTGATATCAAAAGTAATGGAAAGAGTTGTGAACAATCACCTAACCAAGTACTTGGAAAAGTACAAACTTATCAACGACAAGCAATACGGATTTCGAAAATATAGGTCAACTGGCGATTTACTTACATACGTCACTCATTTATGGCAAAAAGCGATTGAGTTACGGGGCGAAACAAGAACAATTGCCTTAGATATATCAAAAGCATTCGATAAAGTCTGGCATGAAAATCTGCTCAACAAGCTTAAAGCAATGGGATTGTCGCCGAAACTTTGCACTTGGTTTGAAAGTTACCTTAAGGATAGATCCATTTATGTTCCACTGGATGGCCGGAACTCCAACTCTTACCAAATAAATGCTGGTGTGCCACAGGGAGCAATCCTTTCGCCAACACTTTTTCTGATTTACATAAATGACCTCATAGATAAAACAGTAAATCCACTTTATTGCTTTGCAGATGATGGCAATGTAGTCTCCTCAGTCATACCACCCACTCAGTGTCTATCCGCACGTGAATTCCATCATCTTAGACAAACTCAAATATCGCAGATAAATAACGACCTGGAGATAATAGAGGACTGGGGCAACAAAAACCTTGTACAGTTCAACGCGCAGAAAACCCAAGCAGCCCTGTTTTCAAAAAAGACCAGCACCGGTGAGCCAAACATCATGCTATCTGGAAGTGCTGTCACATTGCAGAGCCAGTTGAACATCTTAGGAGTCACTGCAGAGACCAACATGTCTTGGCACAGTCACGTGGCAGATATAGCTAAAAGGGCGTCCCAAAAGCTTGGGGTGCTATTTCGTACAAGACATCTGTATACACCAAGCCAACTGCTGACACTCTACAAAGCCCAGATTCGACCAACTATGGAGTACTGCTCACATATATGGAGTGCGGCACCCAAACATACCTTAATGCTTTTGAACACCGTGCAAAAACGAGCTATCAAGCTGATCAATGACCCCGCACTTACCCGTAGTTTGGATAGTCTCGAACATCGAAGAACTGTGGGCGATCTATCTCTCTTCTACAGGTATTATCACGGAAAATGCTCTGAAGACTTGGCACGTATGATCCCCCCGGGAGTAGCACCTACTAGGCGAACACGTCAAACAGACGGTAACCATCAATTTACTGTCAAAATAGAGGCACCAAGAACCTCATTATATCAGAATTCATATCTCTGGAGAACAGCATCGCTGTGGAATAAACTCCCTGCGACAGTTTTCCCTGCAGGTTACAACCTGAACCGTTTCAAAACCAACACACACCAACATTTCCGCGCACTGGCCGCTTCTCGAGCGTGATAGGGACCTCCTTGCGAGTGCGCTTAACCGTAAAAAAAAAAAAAAAAAAAAAAATATGTTAAATTTTACATTCTTTCTTATCTCTCTGCTCCATAAAATACTGTTAAGACATCCAATAACCTTTTTTGCTTTTACTATTCTTTTTTCCAATTCTTTACAGTCTGTTCCTGTCTTATCAAATGTGACACCCAAGTATACATACTCATTGCATGGAGATATTGTTTGTCCATTGTCTAGTTCTAACTCACTGGATTCGTTTCCAATACATAAGTACTGTGTCTTGTCCACGTTCAGTGTTAGTCCCCACTTTTGGTATTCTTCCGTTAACTTTCTCATCATATACTCCATGTCTTCTTTATCATTAGCTACAAATACTTGGTCGTCTGCAAACTGTAGTGTGTATATAGTAAATCGGTCGTTAAGTTGTATTCCCATGCCGTGCACTTTACGTTTCCAGTTTTTTAGAGCCACTGCGATATATAGTTTAAAAAGAGTTGGAGAGATACAACATCCCTGTCTTAAGCCATTTGTTACCAGGAATTCTTTTGAAAGTCGATTTCCAATTTTAATTTTAGATTTTGACCCTTTGTCTAGCTCTTTTATCGCTTTTATGTATGCATGATTGATATTAGTTTGTTCCAATACAGTCCATAATTTTTCTACTGGAACGGTTTCATATGCTTGTTGTAGGTCCACAAAGGTAACATAAGTCTCTATATTTCTGGCGCTTCTTTTCTCAATTACTTGTTTAAGACAAAATACATTATCACTACAAGATCTGCCTGCACGAAACCCACTTTGCTCTTCTTCTTCTTGTTCATGAAAATCATTCTCTATTAGATCTCTAAGAATCCTACCGTACAATCTACTTAGAGTACTGGTGACTGAAATTCCTCTGTAATTGTTACAATCCAGCTTGTTTCCTTTTTTATGTATTGAGGATATGAATGCAATTTTCCAATCATTCGGTACTGGATGTCCGTTTATGCTTTGATTGATAATATATGTGAGATTTTCGAGTAGTTTCTCTGATCCATATTTGAGCATTTCAGCATATATTACCCCAGGTCCGCTAGCTTTTCCGGATTTAAGCTTTTTTATAATATTCTTTATCATTTCTTTTTCAATGATTACTTCCTCTCCATGTACTTCTATGTCTCTCCTCGGAGAGGCTGTTAGATATTCGGGTCTCGTCTCCTGCAGCAGTCCCTTGTAGTGTTCTGTCCATTGTTCTGGTTTGATGATCTGGATGTTTACTTTTTCTTTTGTTGGGTTTTTTACTAAAGAAATGAATTTCCATACTTCAGAGCTCTGCCTACCTCCTACATGTGTATTTATATCGTGGCATTTGCGCTCAAACATTTAATTTTTTTCTGTGCGTATCAAACTTCTTAGCTGTCTTCTGGTTTCCCTGTATATTTTTAGGTCTCTTTGCTCTTTAGTACTGAGCCATTTCAAGTATGTGCGTTTTTTCTCTTTGACCATTTCCTGTATTTTCTCCGTCCACCACATCTTCCTGTTATTTCTATTATCTTGGTATCCAAATCAAATGAGTGATTTGTGTTAATTAATTTTGGATCTAATCGGTTCTGATATAATCTTTGAGTACTTTCGATTTCTAGACTTCTAAAGTTGTATTTTTGATTGTCTTCGATGCACTCTAGGTTTTCATTTTCTCTAATACTTTCGTCCTTATTTGTTTTTCTTAAAGGGAATAATATTTTTGCTTTTAGCAGATGGTGGTCAGATCAACAGGTAATACCACGAAGTGCTCGCACATCATACCACTTTAATTGCGAGTGTTGTCCACCTATAGCATAATCAATGATTGATTTAAGATTTCTTCTTGGCTGAATCCAGGTATATCGATACCAGAATCCAAAATCAACCCCCCACCGAAAAAGTAGCAGCCATTTTCTATAATAATGTGGAATCTTGATGGCATTGCTAATCTAAGCCACCTTCTTGACGACTACAATGACTTTGACATACTATGTCTAGCTGAAACATGGTGCGTTGGAACATTGTTTTGCCCGTTGCTATCATCTGATTATAGCTTATCATATCCTCCAGTGCAACAAAGGATGCGGTGCGGGGTCGAGCAAGTGGTGGATTAGCCATTTTTGTAAAAAAAACATTTACTGTCGAGCTGTTAGATTCCTGTGAGTGGTGGATATTAATAAAAATTATCTTGGGATCAACCGTTTTTCTATTATGTTATATATATTTTAAACCCAAACTTAATCTTAATATTGTGTTAGACCTTTTTCAAAACACCCTTACTGATGCGAGAGGTTCGTATCCTGACACGCCTCTTTACGTTTGCGGAGATTTTAATGCACGAGTAGGTAACACCAATATACTGTGTGAAGAGGCGGCGGAGGGTACCATCCTCTTGCATCCGAGAATTTCTCTAGATACCAAAATCAGCACCAGGGGGCGATGTTTTCTAGATTTTATTTCTTTAAATGAGCTCTCAATTATACATGGTCGATCGCCTTCTGATCATCCTGCCGAATTCACTTTTTGTAGTGCTCAGGGAAATAGTGTTGTAGATCTCTTTTTGTCAAGCTTTGACGGTCTTAAGTATATTAACAATTTTTTTGTCCTCAATAATATAAATATTGCCTCACATTTTCCTATTTGTACAGAACTTAATTTTTTAAACGCGCAACTTTCTCACTTTTGTAAAAATAGCGCAAATAATTCAAACCTGCAGATGGTCCGCTCCCTTAGGTGGACTGAAGATAGAAGCCTTACTTTCACGCAGGCCATGAAATTTTCAAACAGAACCACACTCCCGGCGCCGGCGTGCGATGACGGTGATCCATTGTTTTTAAACCAACGACTAGAGGTGCGCAGTGTCGAGCGATATTATTTGAATTTCTGTGAAGCCGTTTACGAATCGGCCGACGCCGCACACATGTTAATACCAATTAAGAGATCACATCGTCAAAATTTTAAAATAAATAAACCATGGTTCGATGCGGACTGCAGTAGACAAAAACACTTACTTTGGAACTCTTTTAAAAACCTTAAAAAATCAAATTACAATCCGGATCAAAAAATAATTTATCTTAACCACAAGAAAGCTTATAGAAGAATTATATCCACCAAAAAGCGCGAATACGATATAAAGTCAGTAAATTCACTTACAGAATGTAGAGACCCTAAATCGTTTTGGATGACGATCAGGCAGTTAAAAGGCATAACAAACAATCTCAACCTAAACATTGAAACTTGGGAAAACTTTTTCTCTCAAATTTACACTGGTAGACATTTACTTACACCCACGTTTCTCGGAACCTTTGACCCTATATTGGATGGATCCGTAAACCTAGACGAACTTAACCCTGTACTTAGAAAATGCAAAAATAATAAAACTCCTGGTTCAGACGGGATTACGTATGAATTTCTAAAAAATCTCAGTCAAAATTGGAAGCTCTATCTTTGTGTTTTGTTTTCCAGAGTCCTAGAGAAATCAGTTGTGCCTAAAATCTGGACCCATATTTCATTCTCCATGCTCTTTAAGAAAGGGCTTAGTGAGGACCCTAACAACTATAGGTCTATTGCACTTATCAATTGCACATCAACAGTGTTTACACAAATTTTACAAAATAGGCTGAATACATGGCTAGAAGCACACCGGGTCATTCCTGAATCCCAATCTGGATTCAGGAAGGGACGTGGTTACATTGATAATGTGTTTACACTTAATGTTTTAATAAAAAATCACCTTCGCCTCCGAAAAAGAAAACTGTATGTTGCATTTATTGACTTTCGGCGTGCTTTTGACACCGTTTTCTACCCTTTGCTTTGGTCCAAACTTTACTCTTGTGGATTCAGCGCTAGATTTATATCTGTAGTGAAAAATTTGTATGATAACGCGACCGTTAAAATTAAGTCTAGCGATGGAACTACAAGAAGTTTTGAAATCGATTCGGGGGTTTTGCAGGGGGAATCACTAAGCCCAACACTTTTTAACGTGTTTATATCAGATATAGAAAGATTTTTTATACAGAAGGGCTCTAGGGGTGTCAGTATCGACTCACTAAATGATATTTTGCTATTGTTATATTGTGATGACCTACTAGTTCTTGGTGACTCTGAGATTGACATACAGAGAAAGCTTGAAATATTGGGTGAATACGCTGCGCTGAACCGCCTCGAGATAAACTATAATAAATCAAAAGTAATATGTTTTAATCGCTCGGGTAAAAAGCCAGATTCGCATTTTAAAATAGGGGAAACAAATATTGAAGTGGTGAATGAGTATGTTTATTTGGGGACACTTTTTTCCGGTTCTGGACGTTTCAGAAATATGACAGATCAAACTGTACTAAAATCCAAGCAGGCAGCTGGGGCGGTCCTGAGCCTGACTTCTAAAGTCAAATTAGGATCATTTCCTCTTGCCAAAAAATTGTTTATACCTACTATTTTTAACTCATTTACTGGCTGTTTGCCTGTTTGGAGCCTGTGTTATATAGAGAGTCTAGAACGAATACAAACTAGTTTCTATAAGTCACTGCTACGCCTTCCATTAAGCACAAGCTCAGCCCTTGTCAGGCTTGAAACTGGCTCCTCCCGAATAATGTTTTTTATATTTAAGCAAACAATAAATTTTTTAATTAAAGTGCTTCAAATGGATAATCAAAGACTGCCACAAATCTGCCTTGACCGTCAGATCAATCTGCTTGAAGTCACGTTAGACTCAAGGTTTAATTGGGTGTCACAGGTTAGGAATCTGTTCGCGACTTTGGGTCTTTTAGATTTCTGGTCCCTTGATCCCTTAATACTTAAACAAAATCGCAAAAATATGTTTCAACTTTGCCAAGAGAAATGTTTTGATTTGGATAAGAATCTCGCTTCTAACGCAATGTACACTCTCTTTTACTCGACATTTTCTCCTACTATTAATTTGTATCCCAAATACCTCTCGATTTTAAATATGACATTTCTCTTATACGCTTAATCGCCCAAATTCGAACTAGCAATAAACACCTCTGCAAGTTCAATATAAAGAATATTACTTATCAATTTGATCCGGAAGTTATTTGTTCCGTCTGTAACCTGCACGAGGACGAGACCTTTTACCATGTTTTTTTTATATGCCCTTTGTACAGACATCTCCGTCCGCCTGATTGGAGTGACCGAACGCTCTGCGCAAATTTGAATAACTTAGTTTTAGACAAGGCCAAAGAGATCTGTAACACATTTTCGCAAATCTTGCGACTTAGGTCGTTTTTACGAAACGAGTGGTAATGATCAGTGGGTCGTTCTGTTCCATTTTTAACTTTTCGTTCTTTATTTTATACTATACTATTAGAGGCAGGAAAGTTTTGTATTTTTAGCATCTATTTTTGTTTTTATTTTTTAAAATTAATTTTGCCGGCATTTTATTGCATTTTTTAGTTGGACTTTGTAGTGATAGTCTGTTTTCATTTTTTTTTATTACAGGGTTTTCTTTACATTTATAGTAATTTTGTAACTAGAACTCTTGTTCATAAGATATTTCTTAAAGGAACAATAAAGTAAAGTAAGTAAGTAAGTAAGGTATATCGATGAAGATCCTTATGTTTAAAAAAACCATTATTTATTTTTAGGTTGTGGGTTTCACACAATTGCATTAGTCTTAAGCCATTATCATTTGTTACTTCCTCTCCAAATGGTCCTATCACTTTGTTCTGGGTTTGTCATGTGCCTGAAGTTATCGACATCCACATCGTCACATCGTCATTTTTTACAGCGGACCAAACAAATAGTGTTTGTGGTAAATGAAAATCTCACTGGGGCTATTTTTAAGAGGCTCTGATGTTTGTAAATTACTAAAGCAGTTCCACCGAATCGAGAAGGGTGGAAATCAAGTAAAATTAGGATAATTTTCCGGCGTTTTTCAATATTAGAGCAATAAAATTAGATCAAAATAATGGGTTGACAAAAGGTTTAAAATTGCGGTGCTGAAGTGATAACATTGTTTAAATATTGGTTTAAGGCTTAATATGTATTAACAATTAACACTCCCAAGAAACAAAACTATCATTTGACAGTTGGTTTTAATAGGCCGGTAAAATAGGACCAAAAAAAAAGAAAATTATATTTGACATGAAATTCAAAGTTATAGCGCTTACGTTAGCGGCAGCTTAATGGAACCTTTCAATGCTTTTTAGAAACAAAAGTGTCATTTGTCACGTTACCTTAATAGGCCGGTGAAATAAGAACAAATAAAAAAAATTATATTCATTTGACATGAAATGCGCGCTTGTAGCGCGTGGATAATAGTGGCAGTTTAATGGTACCTTTCAATGCTTTCTAGAAACAAAAGTCTCATTTGTCACTTTACCTTAATAGGCCGCTAAAATAAGAACAAATAAAAAAAGAACAATATTCATTTGACATGAAATTCGCACTTGTAGCGCTTGGATAATAGTGGTAGTTTAATGGTACCCTCCAGTGCTTTCTAGAAACAAACGTGTCATTTGTCAATTTACCTTAATAGGCCGGTAAAATAAGACCAAATAAAAGAAAACAATATTGATTTTGCATGAAATGCGCGCTAGTAGCGCTTAGATAATAGTGGCAGTTTAATGGGACCTTCCAATGCTTTCCAGAAACAAAAGTGTCATTTGTCAATTTACCTTAGTAGGCCGGTAAAATAAGAACAAATAAAAAATCAATATTCATTTGACATGAAATGCGCGCTTGTAGCGCTTGGATAATAGCGGTGGTTTAATGGTACCTTGCAGTGCTTTCTAGAAACAAAGTTGCCATTTGTCAATTTACCTTAATAGGCCGGTAAAATAAGAACAAATAAAAAAAGAACAATATTCATTTGACATGAAATTCGCGCTTGTAGCGCTTGGATAATAGTGGCAGTTTAATGCTACCTTCCAATGCTTTCTAGAAACAAAAGTGCCATTTGTCAATTTACCTTAATAGGCCGGTAAAATAAGACCAAATAAAAGAAAACAATATTGATTTTGCATAAAATGCGCGCTAGTAGCGCTTAGATAATAGTGGCAGTTTAATGGGACCTTCCAATGCTGTCTAGAAACGAAAGTGTCATTTGTCAATTTACCTTAATAGGCCGGTAAAATAATACCAAATAAAATAAAATAATATTGATTTCTATATGAAATGCGCGCTTGTAGCGCTTGGATACTAGTGGCAGTTTAATGGTACCTTTCAATGCTTTCTAGAAACAAAAGTGTCATTTGTCACTTTACCTTAATAGGCCGGTAAAATAAGACAATATAAGAGAAAACAATATTGATTTTGCATGAAATGCGCGCTTGTAGCGCTTAGATAATAGTGGTAGTTTAATGGTACCTTCAAGTGCTTTCTAGAAACAAAGTTGCCATTTGTCAATTTACCTTAATAGGCCGGTAAAATAAGAACAAATAAAAAAGAACAATATTCATTTGACATGAAATTCGCGCTTGTAGCGCTTGGATAATAGTGGCAGTTTAATGCTACCTTCCAATGCTTTCTAGAAACAAAAGTGCCATTTGTCAATTTACCTTAATAGGCCGGTAAAATAAGACCAAATAAAAGAAAACAATATTGACATTGCATGAAATGCGCGCTAGTAGCGCTTAGATAATAGCGGCAGTTTAATGCGACCTTCCAATGCTTTCCAGAAATAAAAGTGTCATTTGTCAATTTACCTTAATAGGCCGGTAAAATAAGACCAAATAAAAGAAAACAATATTGATTTTTATATGAAATGCGCGCTTGTAGCGCTTGGATACTAGTGGTAGTTTAATGGTACCTTCCAGTGCTTTCTAGAAACAAAGGTGTCATTTGTCAATTTACCTTAATAGGCCGGTAAAATAATACCAAATAATAGAAAATAATATTGATTTTACATGAAATACGCGCTTGTAGCGCTTGGATAATACTGACAGTTTAATGGTACCTTCAAGTGCTTTCTAGAAACAAAGTTGCCATTTGTCAATTTACCTTAGTAGGCCGGTAAAATAAGAACAAATAAAAAAAGAACAATATTCATTTGACATGAAATTCGCGCTTGTAGCGCTTGGATATTAGTGGCAGTTTAATGCTACCTTCCAATACTTTCTAGAAACAAAAGTGCCATTTGTCAATTTACCTTGATAGGCCGGTAAAATAAGACCAAATAAAAGAAAACAATATTGATTTTGCATGAAATGCGCGCTAGTAGCGCTTAGATAATAGTGGCAGTTTAATGGGACCTTCCAATGCTTTCCAGAAACAAAAGTCACATTTGTCAATTTACTTTAGTAGGCAGGTAAAATAAGAACAAATAAAAAAAGAACAATATTGATTTTGCATGAAATGCACGCTAGTAGCGCTTGGACACTAGTGGCAGTTTAATGGTACCTTTCAATGCTTTCTAGAAACGAAAGTGTCATTTGTCACTTTATCTTAATAGGCCGGTAATATAAGAACAAATAAAAAAAGAACAATATTCATTTGACATGAAATTCGCGCTTGTAGCGCTTGGATGATAGTGGTAGTTTAATGGTACCCTCCAGTGCTTTCTAGAAACAAACGTGTCATTTGTCAATTTACCTTAATAGGCCGGTAAAATAAGACCAAATAATAGAAAACAATATTGATTTCACATGAAATTCGCGCTTGTAGCGCTTGGATAATACTGGTAGTTTAATGGTACCTTCCAGTGCTTTCTAGAAGCAAAGGTGTCACTTGTAAATTTACCTTAATAGGCCGGTAAAATAAGACCAAATAAAAGAAAACAATATTGATTTTTATATGAAATGCGCGCTTGTAGCGCTTGGATAATAGTGGTAGTTTAATGGTACCCTCCAGTGCTTTCTAGAAACAAACGTGTCATTTGTCAATTTACCTTAATAGGCCGGTAAAATAAGACCAAATAAAAGAAAACAATATTGATTTTGCATGAAATGCGCGCTAGTAGCGCTTAGATAATAGTGGCAGGTTAATGGGACCTTCCAATGCTTTCCAGAAACAGAAGTGTCATTTGTCAATTTACCTTAGTAGGCCGGTAAAATAGAAACAAATAAAAAATCAATATTCATTTGACATGAAATGCGCGCTTGTAGCGCTTGGATAATAGTGGTAGTTTAATGGTACCTTCCAGTGCTTTCTAGAAGCAAAGGTGTCACTTGTAAATTTACCTTAATAGGCCGGTAAAATAAGAACAAATAAAAAAAGAACAATATTCATTTGACATGAAATTCGCGCTTGTAGCGCTTGGATAATAGTGGCAGTTTAATGCTACCTTCCAATACTTTCTAGAAACAAAAGTGCCATTTGTCAATTTACCTTAATAGGCCGGTAAAATAAGACCAAATAAAAGAAAACAATATTGATTTTGCATGAAATGCGCGATAGTAGCGCTTAGATAATAGTGGCAGTTTAATGGGACCTTCCAATGCTTTCCAGAAACAAAAGTCTCATTTGTCACTTTACCTTAATAGGCCGGTAAAATAAGAACAAATAAAAAAAGAACAATATTCATTTGACATGAAATTCGCGCTTGTAGCGCTTGGATAATAGTGGTAGTTTAATGGTATTCTCTAGTGCTTTCTAGAAATAAACGTGTCATTTGTCAATTTACCTTAATAGGCCGGTAAAATAAGACCAAATAATAGAAAACAATATTGATTTCACATGAAATGCGCGCTTGTATAATACTGGCAGTTTAATGTTACCTTCCAATGCTTTCTAGAAACAAAAGTGTCATTTGTCAATTTACCTTAATAGGCCGGTAAAATAAGACCAAATAAAAGAAAACAATATTGATTTTTATATGAAATGCGCGCTTGTAGCGCTTGGATACTAGTGGCAGTTTAATGGTACCTTTCAATGCTTTCTAGAAACAAAAGTGTCATTTGTCACTTTACCTTAATAGGCCGGTAAAATAAGAACAAATAAAAAAAGAACAATATTCATTTGACATGAAATTCGCGCTTGTAGCGCTTGGATAATAGTGGTAGTTTAATGGTACACTCCAGTGCTTTCTAGAAACAAACGTGTCATTTGTCAATTTACCTTAATAGGCCGATAAAATAAGACCAAATAATAGAAAACAATATTGATTTTACAAGAAATGCGTGCTTGTAGCGCTTGAATAATACTGACAGTTTAATGGTACCTTCAAGTGCTTTCTAGAAACAAAGTTGCCATTTGTCAATTTACCTTAATAGGCCGGTAAAATAAGACCAAATAAAGAAAACAATATTGATTTTACATAAAATGCGCGCTTGTAGCGCTTGAATAATAGTGACAGTTAAATGGTACATTTCAATGCTTTTTAGAAACAAAAGTGTCATTTGTCAATTTACCTTAATAGGCCGGTAAAATAAGACCAAATAAAAGAAAACAATATGGATTTTTATATGAAATGCGCGCTTGTAGCGCTTGGACACTAGTGGCAGTTTAATGGTACCTTTCAATGTTTTCTAGAAACAAAAGTGTCATTTGTCACTTTACCTTAATAGGCCGGTAAAATAAGAACAAATAAATAAAGAACAATATTCATTTGATATGAAATTCGCACTTGTAGCGCTTGGATAATAGTGGCAGTTTAATGGTACCTGCCAATGCTTTCTAGAAACAAAAATGCCATTTGTCACTTTACCTTAATAGGCCGGTAAAATAAGAACAAATAAAAAAAACAATATTCATTTGACATGAAATGCGCGCTTGTAGCGCTTGGATAATAATGGTAGTTTAATGGTACCTTCTAGTGCTTTCTAGAAACAAAGGTGTCATTTGTCAATTTACCTTACTAGGCCGGTAAAATAAGACCAAATAAAAGAAAACAATATTGATTTTACTTGAAATGCGCGCTTGTAGCGCTTGGATAATAGTCGCAGTTTAATGGGACCTTTCAATGCTTTCTAGAGACAAAAGTGTCATTTTTGTCACTTTACCTTAATAGGCCGGTAAAATAAGACCAAATATAAAAAACACAAATTTGATTTCACATGAAATGCGAACTTGTCGCGTTTTGGTTATAGTGGCAGCTTATTGCAAAATTTGCAAAAATGGGCCATAGGTTCGCTCTGACCTCAGATTTATTAAACCCAAAATCCCTCGGATAGGTGTATCTCATGCATATGCTCTTCTGACTTTTTACCGTCGGCCGCCATCTTGAATATTTCAAAATGGTAAATTAAGCCCAACAAATCACTTTGCTAATATTATGACAGGGTTGAGTAGAGCTGTCAAAATCTATAAGAAAAACTTAAATAAAATTTATTGTTGAGTCTCCATTTAGTGCTTACGTCATGAATATCCTCCACTCCCCCAGATTACCTCCAAATCTTTTCCTTCTTACAGATTTGTATTCACGGACCTAAGAACTCCATAATTAAGGTTTCATATGCATATGCTTCTACGCTAGTTTCTAAACGGCTGAACCTAACTTAAAATGACGGATTCAAAATGTTGAATTTTCTTAGTTATGCAGCGACATGTATCAAATATGGAACTTGGCGGTATTTTAAGTCGCTGATTATGATTTTTGACTCAAAGTGATAAAAAATTCAAAATGGCAGATCCAAAATGGTAGATTTCTTTAGTTTTAAATCGATTTGTCTCAAACTTAAAAGTTTGCAGTGCTTGAGATCACTTAATACAGTTTTATCCTGAAACTTAAAAAAATTAAATGGTGGATCCAAAATGGCGGATTTTCTGACTTATGCACCGATATGTGTCAAATATAGAACTTTGTAGGTGCTTCAAGTCGCTGATTATGATTTTTGACTCAAACTCATCAAAAATTTAAAATTGCGATTCTAAAATTGCGGACTTTTTTATTTACTAACCGATTTGTCTAAAACTTAAAAAAAGCAATATAATGTTTTAGGCTTGAGACACATCGGTTAGTAAATAAGAAAGAACGTTATTTTGGATTCGCCATTGTGAATCTTTTATAAGTTTGTTTCAAAAATGATAATCAGCGACTTAAAACAGCGCTAATTTCTAAATTTAATACTCATCGGTTTATAAATAAGAAAGTACACCATTTCGGATCTGCCATTTTGAATTTTTTAAGTTTGAGGATAAAACTGTATTAAATGATGCGTACTTTCAAGTTTGAGGCAAATCGGTTTAAATATAAAGAAATCCGCCATTTTGATTTTTTATGAGTTTGAGTCAAAAACCAAAATCAGCGACTTATTACACCGTCAAGTTCTGTATTTGATACATATCGATATAAGAAAATCCGTCATTTTGGATCCGCCATTTTAGGTTTTTTCAGTTTTAGGATAAAACTGTATTGAGAGTTTGAGACAAATTGGTTTAAAAATAAAAATATCTGCTATTTTGGATCCGCCATTCTTGTAATAAAAAACGTAATGTGAGGCCACGGCAGTGCCTCGCCAAGTTCGCGCGCCGTATCCATCTTTTTTTGAAACATTTCAGCCGATATTTGACCTGCTTAAAACTCTACTTCGGAATGAGCTACGAATCTCAAACTTTGCACAGTCATAGATCTCCATGGAGTTAACAACCCCTCCAAGTTTCATGGAATTCCATAGAGTAGTAAAGTAGTTACGAAATTTCAAAAAACTTCGAAATTGCCACTCACTCACTCACTCACTCACTCATATTCTACTGTACTTCCAGACATGCTACAAAGCTGAAATTTGGCAGACTGATAGAAATTATGACCAAATCCCTGGCAAAAATCAAAAAACCCCAAAATTTTAATTTACTCTCCTCCCCCATACATTTAAAGTTATGTAAAAGTAGCATCGCCCACTTCCAGAAATGCTAGAGAGTTGAGCTTTGGCAGACTGATAGGAACTGTGATAAAAGTATAGGAAAAAATCAAAAAACCCCAAAATTTTAATTTACTCCCCTCCCCCATACATTTAAAGTTATGTAAAAGTAGCATTGCCCACTTTCAGAAATGCTAGAGAGTTGAGCTTTAGCAGACTCATAGGAACTATGATAAAACTATAGGAAAAAATTAAAACACCCCAAAATTCTAATTTACTTCCTTCCCCTATAAATGTAAATTTATGTACAAGTAACACTGCCCACTTCCAGAAACGCTAGAGAGCTGAACTTTTTGAGACTGAAAGACAATATGATAAAACTATATGAAAAAATTTAAAAACAACAACATTTTAATTTACTTCCCTCTCCTATAAATGTAAATTTAAATAAAACTAACATTGCCCACTTCCAGAAACGCTAGAGAGCTGACCATTGGAATGCTGATAGAAATTATGATAAAACCATGGGAAAAAATTTAAAAAGTCCAATATTTGTTTCCTTCTTTATGTTCAATTTAGCACTGTGCCTAAGAGTCATTTACAGCCGTAATAGCCAAGTTTAGAAAAATATTTCCAAACTAGTAAGAACCTTTCATTTTGAAATTTGTATTGGAAAACTTGGCTTTACTTTGATCTCAATTCTTTTTACGGAATGCCATTTTCACGTACTTGGCTGTTTTTTACATAAAATGTTTTTGTTATGATTTCACTTCTTTTTTAAAGGAATTCGATAATACTTAATTTTTAAAGTAGTAAAATATGCGGAATTTTGTTCAAAACTTTTGCAATGCCTTACTTAAATTTTTGAGATTTTTAAATTTTTTTCCATGGTTTTATCGTAGTTCCTATCAGCCTTCCAAAGTTCAGCTCTCTAGCGTTTCTGACAGTGCACAATGTTACTTTTACATAACTTTACATGTATAGGGGAGGGAAATAAAATAAAATTGTCGTTTTTTTTTTGTCAAACACACTGTGTTTTTTTTTATTACAATCTAGTCAGTAAGACTAATTAGCAATTTTGTTTTAACTTAATTTACTAGAAAAGTCAGATTTAAACTTAGGGTTCACTCAACAGTTCTCCCCGCTTTGTTTAGTCTGTAACTCACAATTGTGTTGTGTTTATAGCATTATTTTGTTTTATGTGTAATTCACTTAGTTTACTAGCTCAAACGGCTTCACTCTTTTTAGTCGTCGAACTAGCATAGTATTGTCTAGAAGCTGAATTGCTTCCACATTCACATGCCGATGGAGTCTATCTTCATGGCTTTTTGCGTACTTTTTTATAGTCTCTGCTACAGTTTCGATTTTTAGATCTCGATGAAGGTCACTATTTCGAACGTACCAAGGTGCATTCACAATGTTTCTTAATACTTTATTTTGAAATCTCTGTACAACTAGAATGTTACTCTCTTTAGCACAACCCCATAGTTGAATACCATATGTCCATACTGGTTTCAGTATTTGTCTATAAAGCAGTAACTTATTATGAATTGTTAAATTGGACTTCCTTCCAATTAGCCAGTTCGTTTTTCTATACCTTATCTCAAGTTCTTCTTTTTTTTTCTTAACATGTGCTTTCCAGCGCAATTTGGTATCAAGTGTCATACCTAGATATTTTGCCTGATTCGAATATGGTACTGGAATGTTGTTAATTGTTATTTGTATGTGATTTATATTTTTGTTTGTAAAATCAACATGAATTGATTTGGTTTCATTTAATTTTATTCGCCACTTTGTGGTCCAACTGTGAATTTGGGTGACTGCATCCTGAAGTTTCTCTATGCATTTTTCAATAGATTTTTCTACCGTCAATAAACCAGTATCATCGGCAAATGTTGCTAAGTGACAATTTTCTGGCTTTGGGATATCACAAGTGAATAATAAGTATAGATAAGGGCCTAGTACGCTACCCTGGGGCACGCCTGCTTGAATTTCTCTTAAATTTGAGTATGAGTCTTCCTGTTTTACTCTAAAATGTCTATCAGATATGTATGATTCCAAAATATCCGAATACTGTTTTGGCAGAAACCTTTTTAGTTTAAAATTAAGGCCTTCATGCCACACTTTGTCAAATGCTTGTGCTACATCTAGAAAAACTGCAGAACAAACTTTTCCCTCTTCTAGTGCTTTTTCTATTATATTAGTAATTCTGTGTACTTGATCTATCGTGGAATGCTTGTCTCGAAAACCAAATTGATGAGATTGAATAATTTCTTGTCTTTCTATTATGGGTTTTATTCTTTTAAGCAATAATTTTTCATAGAGCTTGGATATAATTGGCAGCAAAGATATTGGCCTGTAAGATGACACGTCATGGAGTGGTTTTCCCGGTTTTGGAATCATGATAACTTCTGCAACTTTCCACAGTTTAGGTACGTACCTAAGCCTAAAAGACGCATTAATTAGGTTGCATAGTTTTACGATAGCTTTTCTGGGGAGTTGTTTTATGACTACCCCGTTAATAAGATCATACCCTGGGGCTTTTTTCGAATTGATATTTTTGATTTCTGTTAATATTTCTTTTGGTGATGTAAGCTTAATATGGTCCTCGATTTGATGGGGTTCATTTAAATGAAAGTGTTCATCTGGTGCTTCGTGGGGCTGAAATGTTTTTTCTAAATGAATTGCAAAAATATCTGCTTTTTCTTCGTTACTCCTTGCCCACTGGTTGTTAGATTTTCGTATGGGTGGAATTTGGATAATTGGTCTTTTAAAATCTTTGGTTGCTTTCCAAAGGGAATAGTCGGTATTTTTTATCATCTGTAAGTTCATTAAGAAAATGGTTAATAGATTCATTTTTTATTACTAGAATTTCTCGCCTAATGCGCTGCGTCATGTTGTTGAGATTTGTTTTGTCCCGAGGATCACGGCTTTGTTGCCACTTTCTTCTTAGTTTCCTTTTTTCCAATATAAGGTCTCTAATTTCCTTTGGATAGTTTTTTCCCTTAAAAATTCTCTTTGGTTTTGGACTGTTTTCCCAAGCTGCTTGTTGAATATTTGTAACAAAATAATCAACTTCTTTATCGATTTGTTCTGGCGTTTGCAATGGTACTGATAGGTTTATTTTTTCTGACAGACTTTGTTTAAAACTAATCCAGTCAGTCAGTTTATTAACTAGTGAGATATTTGCTTCTTTCTTTATTATGTTTTTACTAAGAGTTAGAATAATAGGTGAATGATCTGAGTGTAAATCAAAACTTTCTTCTATATCTACAAAACTTAAAGATATATTTTTTACTATAAAAAAATCAATTAGATCTGGAATTTTTCCTGGATCTGTTGGATAGTATGTGGGCTTACCAGTTGATATCGGCTCACATTGATATTCACTAATAGCTTGCAAAAGTTCTTTTCCTTTAGAATTCGTCAGTCTAGATCCCCAGTAGGTATTTTTTGCATTAAAGTCACCTCCAATTATAAAACGGTTTCCTAATTTTCTGAGAAAATTAAGATATTGATTTTTCTTTAGTAAGTGCCTTGGTGGTATATAGACAGCACTTATGACTAATGTATATGTTTTGGTTTTTACACTTACTAATGTAGCTTGAATCTCTATGGTGTGATATATTTTCTTTAATTATTACAGCCCTTCCCCCATGTGCAGTATTACTAGGGTGAGTTGTATGATACACTTTATAACCTTTAAATTTAATGTGAGACTGGTTAGTGAAATGCGTTTCTGACACAAGACAGACGTCAATTTTTTCTATATCTAGAATAACTTGCAAGTCTTGCTGATGTTGCAAGAGACCATTGGCATTCCAAGCTAGGATTCTAAGATTACTGACCATTTTGAGGCATATTGGTAGCTCCGTTATTGCTACTTTCTAGTTTAGTTAATCGCTCATCAAGTTTGTTCAATTTCTCCAAAATTAATTGTAGTGTTTGTTCCATAGTATTTTGACTACTGATATTAATATCAGGTATAGTAGCTGTTGCTGCTACTTGGCTGTATGTCCTTGTCACAGAGTTTTGTGTGACTGTGTTTCTTGTCTGTTGGTTTTGTCTATTTGTACTCACGTTTGGTATGAAATTCGGTTTCTTAGGTTTATTTTTCAATTTTTGTATTTCCTTAGCAACAAGGCATCCTCTGTAGTTAGCAGGATGCTTGCCTCCACAGTGGATGCATTTTGGCTCAGATTCTTTTGGTTTGGGGCATTCTACAGTAAGATGTTTCCCCGTGCATTTTACGCAACGTGGTTCTTTAGCGCAATATTTTTGCGTGTGTCCATAAGATTGGCATCTTTTGCATTAAGGGACTAACTTTGAGGTTTTTAGTGCTTTTATTTCCACTTCAATCCCAAGGATACTGGAAATTTCAAAAATTTTGTTGATATCTTCATCGTGGCTAAATGTGAGCATAAACATGTTAAGAGGTTGTCTTGTTCTCCATTTAAGTTTGTTGCTGGCCTCCAGTGCCTTAAAACCTTTTTTTTGTAGATCAGCTACAATTTTTTGTGGGTCACATGAGAAGTGTAGCCTATTCGCTATTACTCTAATTGGCCTTATTTGTTTGTTTTCGTATGAGTGCCATTGATGCTTTATTTCATTAAGCATTTTAGTAACCAGCCGATAGCTGTCTGCGTCTTGTACATTTATTTTAATATTTTCGTTATTTAAAACTTTTATTTTAACTCCTTGTATGATATTTAACTTTTCATAAATATCATTAAAATTATTTACGCCATTTACCATAATCGGTGGAGGTAATGGAGCTTTTTTAACCTTAGTTGGGGGTTCTTCATTATGTGTTTTATTGGAGGGCTCTCCAGTGCCCGAGCTTTGTTGTGGTGGTGAGAGTGAAGTATCCATTCGACGTTTTTTCCAACCTTTTCCTTTTTGTCTGATCCACTCAGTTTCTCTTGCCAAATCGTCCTCATCAGTAATGTAGTCCATGTCAGACTCTTCTTTTTTTCCCATGGTTTTATCATAATTTCTATTAGCATTCCAATGCTCAGCTCTCTAGCATTTTTGGAAGTGGGCAATGTTAGTTTTATATAAATTTACATTTATAGGAGAGGGAAGTAAATTAAAATGTTGGTATTTATTAATTTTTTCATATAGTTTTATCATATTGTCTTTCAGTCTTAAAAAGTTCAGCTCTCTAGCGTTTCTGGAAGTGGGCAGTGTTACTTTTACATAACTTTACATTAATAGGGGAAGAAAGTAAATTAGAATTTTGGGGTGTTTTAATTTTTTCCTATAGTTTTATCATAGTTCCTATCAGTCTGCCAAAGCTCAACTCTCTAGCATTTCTGGAAGTGGGCAATGCTACTTTAACATAACTTTAAATGTATAGGGGAGGGGAGTAAATTAAAATTTTGGCGTTTTTTGATTTTTTCCAGAGGTTTGGTTATAAGTTCTATCAGTCTGCCAAATTTCAGCTTTGTAGCAGGTCTGGAAGTACAGTAGAATATGAGTGAGTGAGTGAGTGAGTGAGTGGCAATTTCGACGTTTTTTGAAATTTCGTAACTACTTTACTACTCTATGGAATTCCATGAAACTTGGAGAGGTTGTTAACTCCATGGAGATCTACGACTGTGCAAAGTTTTAGATTCGTAGCTCATTCCGAAGTAGAGTTTTGGGTAGGTCAAATATCGGCTGAAATGTTTCCAGAAAAGATGGTTACGGCGCGCGAACTTGGCGAGGCACTACCGTGCCCTCAGATTTCTTTAAGGTTTAAAGGATGGCAGTAAGTCCTTAAGTCAAGCTTATTTGTGGCCTTATATTATATTACCAGTCTATTAGAGCAAACTGAAAAAAACTCTTAGGACCCACATAGCACAAATCAAAACAACGTTAAAAACACACACTTTTTTAAGTTTAATAGTCGCTTTTTTCTAAAGTTATTTATAAAACCACATTAATATCACACCGAAATAACGTGGTTTTGAAAATAACGTTAAAAAGCGACCTATTAAACTAAAAAAAGTGTGTGTTTTTAACGTTGTTTTGATTTGTGCTGTGTGGGGAGTTATAGAATTACATTTAATAGTTTCTATATTCCAAGCGCTACAAACTTATTTTAGTGGTGAGGTAATCTGACAAATGATACTTATGCTGTTAGAAATAAGTAGAAGATGCCATTAATCTGCCGTATTAACTAAAACCGTTAAAAGTTCGAATCCTCATCATCAACTCAAGTGACAAATGACAATTTTGTCTTTAAAAAGCGTTGAAAGATGCATTAAACTGCCAATATTAGTTTAACGCGACGAAGTTTGAATTTCATGTGAAATCGAATTTGTGGTTTTTATATTTAGTCTTATTTTATCGGCCTATTAAGGCAAAGTATCATATAACACCTATGATTTTAGAAATGCTTGAAAGATACCATTAAACTGCCACTATTACTTTAGCGCTACAAGTTCGAATTTTAAGTGAAATTAAATTTGTGATGTTTATATTTCGTCTTATATTACCGGCCTATTCAGGTAAAGTGACAAATAACACTTTTGTTTCTAGAAACCATTGGAAGGTACTATTAAACTGCCACTATTATCCAAACATGTCAAGTCACTATTGTTTTTTTTATTTGTTCTTATTTTGCCGGCCTATTAAGGTAAAGTGACAAATGACACATTTGTTTCTAGAAAGCATTGAAAGGTATTATTAAACTGCCACTATTATCCAAGCATGTCAAATCAATATTGTTTTCTTTTATTTGTTCTTATTTTACCGGCCTATTAAGGTAAATTGACAAATGACACGTCAGTTTCTAGAAAGCATTGGAAGGTACCATTAAAGTGCCACTATTATCCAAGCGCTTTAAGCGAGCATTTCATGTAAGATAAATATTGTTTTTTTTATTTGTCCTTATTTTACCGGCCTATTAAGGTAAAGTGACAAATGACACTTTTGTTTCTAGAAAGCACTGGAGGGTACCATTAAACTACCACTATTATCCAAGCGCTACAAGCGCGAATTTCATGTCAAATGAATATTGTTCTTTTTTTATTTGTTCTTTTTTTACCGGCCTATTAAGGTAAAGTGACAAATGACACTTTTGTTTCTAGAAAGCATTGAAAGGTACCATTAAACTGCCACTAGTATCCAAGCGCTACAAGCGCGCATTTCATATAAAAATCAATATTGTTTTCTTTTATGTGATCTTAATTTACCGGCCTATTAAGGTAAATTGACAAATGACACTTTCGCTTCTGGAAAGCATTGAAAGGTACCATTAAACTGCCACTAATATCCTAGCGCTACAAGCGCGCATTTCATGTAAAATCTTTATTGTTTTCTTTTATTTGGTCTTATTTTACCGGCCTATTAAGGTAAATTGACAAATGACACTTTTGTTTCTAGAAAGCATTGGAAGATACGATTAAACTTCCACTATTATCCAAGCGCTACAAGCGCGCATTTTATGTCAAATCAATATTGTTTTTTTTATTTGTTCTTATTTTAACGGCCTATTATGGTAAATTGATAAATGACACGTTCGTTTCTAGAAAGCACTTGAAGGTACCACTAAACAACCTCTATTATCCAAGCGCTGCAAGCGCGCATTTCATGTAAAATCAATATTGTTTCTTTTTATTTGTTCTTATTTTACCGGCCTATTAAGGTAAATTGACAAATGACACTTTTGTTTCTTAAAAGCATTGGAAGGTACCATTAAACTACCACTAATATACAAGCGCTACAAGCGCGCATTTCATGTAAAATCAATATTGTTCTTTTTTTATTTGTTCTTATTTTACCGGCCTATTAAGGTAAATTGACAAATGACACGTTTGTTTCTAGAAAGCACTGGAAGGTGTCATTAAACTACCACTATTATCCAAGCACTATAAGCGCGCATTACATGTCAAATGAATATTGATTTTTTATTTGTTCTTATTTTACCGGCCTACTAAGGTAAATTGACAAATGACACTTCTGTTTCTGGAAAGCATTAGAAGGTCCCATTAAACTGCCACTATTATCTAAGCGCTACTAGCGCGCATTTCATGCAAAATCAATATTGTTTTCTTTTATTTGGTCTTATTTTACCGGCCTATCAAGGTAAATTGACAAATGGCACTTTTGTTTCTAGAAAGTATTGGAAGGTAGCATTAAACTGCCACTATTATCCAAGCGCTACAAGCGCGAATTTCATGTCAAATGAATATTGTTCTCTTTTTATTTGTTCTTATTTTACCGGCCTATTAAGGTAAATTGACAAATGGCAACTTTGTTTCTAGAAAGCACTGGAAGGTACCATTAATCTACCACTATTATCCAAGCGCTACAAGCGCGCATTTCATGTCAAATGAATATTTATTTTTTATTTGTTCTTATTTTACCGGCCTACTAAGGTAAATTGACAATTGACACTTTTGTTTCTGGAAAGCATTGGAAGGTCCCATTAAACTGCCACTATTATCTAAGCGCTACTAGCGCGCATTTCATGCAAAATCAATATTGTTTTCTTTTATTTGGTCTTATTTTACCGGCCTATTAAGGTAAATTGACAAATGGCTTTTTTGTTTCTAGAAAGCATTGGAAGGTAGCATTAAACTGCCACTATTATCCAAGCGCTACAAGCGCGAATTTCATGTCAAATGAATATTGTTCTTATTTTACCGGCCTATTAAGGTAAATTGACAAATGGCAACTTTGTTTCTAGAAAGCACTTGAAGGTACCATTAAACTGTCAGTATTATCCAAGCGCTGCAAGCGCGCATTTCATGTAAAATCAATATTGTTTTCTATTATTTGGTCTTATTTTACCGGCCTATTAAGGTAAATTGACAAATGACACGTTTGTTTCTAGAAAGCACTGGAGGGTACCATTAAACTACCACTATTATCCAAGCGCTACAAGCGCGAATTTCATGTCAAATGAATATTGTTCTTTTTTATTTGTTCTTATTTTACCGGCCTATTAAGGTAAAGTGACAAATGACACTTTTGTTTCTAGAAAGCATTGAAAGGTACCATTAAACTGCCACAAGTACCAATATTGTTTTCTTTTATTTGGTCTTATTTTACCGGCCTATTAAGGTAAATTGACAAATGACACTTTTGTTTCTAGAAAGCATTGGAAGGTAACATTAAACTGCCAGTATTATCCAAGCGCTACAAGCGCGCATTTCATGTGAAATCAATATTGTTTTCTATTATTTGGTCTTATTTTACCGGCCTATTAAGGTAAATTGACAAATGACACGTTTGTTTCTAGAAAGCACTGGAGGGTACCATTAAACTACCACTATTATCCAAGCGCTACAAGCGCGAATTTCATGTCAAATGAATATTGTTCTTTTTTTATTTGTTCTTATTTTACCGGCCTATTAAGGTAAAGTGACAAATGAGACTTTTGTTTCTAGAAAGCATTGAAAGGTACCATTAACCTGCCACTATTATCCACGCGCTACAAGCACGCATTTCATGTCAAATGAATATAATTTTTTTTATTTGTTCTTATTTCACCGGCCTATTAAGGTAACGTGACAAATGACACTTTTGTTTCTAAAAAGCATTGAAAGGTTCCATTAAGCTGCCGCTAACGTAAGCGCTATAACTTTGAATTTCATGTCAAATATAATTTTCTTTTTTTTTGGTCCTATTTTACCGGCCTATTAAAACCAACAGTCACATGATAGTTTTGTTTCTTGGGAGTGTTAATTATTAATACATATTAAGCCTTAAACCAATATTTAAACAATGTTATCACTTCAGCACCGCAATTTTAAACCTTTTGTCAACCCATTATTTTGATCTAATTTTATTGCTCTAGTATTGAAAACGCCGGAAAATTATCATAATTTTACTTGATTTCCACCCTTCTCGATTCGGTGGAACTGCTTTAGTAATTTACAAACATCAGAGCCTCTTAAAAATAGCCCCAGTGAGATTTTCATTTACCACAATCACTATTTGTTTGGTCCGCTGTAAAAAATTACGATGTGACGATGTGGATGTCGATAACTTCAGGCACATTCATCCAGTTGGTCAAAGAACATTTGTTTTGTAGCTACTCTTTCGTCATCTGATGGTGCGTAGACTGCTATTATGCTTATATTATGTCCAAGCATCTTCATGTTCACTCGAAGTATGTTTTCACTAATGCAATCGTAGTCTGTAATTTTATTCTTTAGATTTTTCTTTATTAACAAGGATACCCCTCTGGCTGCTCTGCTTTCTTTTGGGACTCCAGTGAATATATGGACAAAATTGCCGACACTATTCGTACCTGTTCCTTTCTTTTTTGTCTCTTTGAGTGCAATAATATCGATTTTACAATTCTGCACTTCAGTTGCTTATTGCAAATAATGTCCAACTTTTGATTCACTCCCTGTACGTTCCATGTAGCAATATTCATAGTCCTTTGTCTTTGCTTTTTTCGTCTTCGAGAGTTTCCATCCATTGCTCCGAGGCTTTGTTTAGGCTTTTTGGTAATTGCTTTGTTTTACAAGTATTAGAGAACCAGTCTAATGCCTCAACCCCCTACTTGGAGGGCCAGGATTTCTAATCAAGGTTTTACTCCTCTAGCCTTTGACGAGCCAACGCCATACTGTAAGGCAACAGCTGCAGTCTTTTATACTATCCCTAAAAGAAAGGGTTACCACCTACGCTATGATCACCGTACCGAGGTCCATTCTCTCCGCCTTTCATATCGATGTGGTCTTCTCCCGTAACCCTGGGAGAGGGACCCTATACAGGTGCTAATATTTTCAAATTTAATTAATTTATGAAATATTTTAATAGAAAGTTTCCATGGTAGAAAAAACAAAACATTTTTTAAATAGCTATAGGTAGGTATAGGTACTAAAACTATTTTAAAAAAAACCACTCGTTTGCGTAAATCCATTTTTTACTGCGGTACAGGTTAGCGTACCCAAAAATATAAAAACATTTAGGCTTGTGGGGGCCCGGGCACCGAAGCCGCCCCCCTTGGTGCGCCTATGCAGGTAGGTAAGTATAGTAAAAAATTTTGAAAAAATACAATAAACTTTTCGCCTAAATACATTCTTTACTGCGGTATAGATAAGTTAGCAACTGAACCGCGGCGCGGTAAACAATGCAAAAATAGAACAAAACTTAAGTTTGGCTCTAGCTGACTAAAAAAAAATATTTATTGAAAGAGAAGACGAATTTATTATTTTCGGTCTGAAACCACTTAAAGTCGCCAATTAATTAGTGAAAAGCAACAAAAAAAAATTGAACATGAAAATGTTCCGGCGGTAACTTATCACCAGTGGCGGCTCGCCCAATGACACAGGTGAAGTGCTGCTTCATCTCTTTTTTCCAGACGAAATATAATAATCTAAGACAGGGCAAAAAATTAAAAATCGGAGCCGCGTCGCATCGTCAAAACCGAAAAAGCGGTTGGTCACCTTATTAACTATTAACCGATAAAAACCCGTGAGCGCTCCCCGCCGCAGATTCAATGTACAGACAAGCATTGCTGAAACGATTTGTGTGTGTGTGTGTGAGATTTCTTTCGCCTATGTCTACTTGATATGCCGCAGGGTGAGGGTATCCGTTGGTTGCCATGACAACGTCGCATGCTTTCGCTGGGCAAAGAATCAGATGTTGACCTGCGTACATTATTATTATGAAACATTATGAAATAGTGTCCGGTTACCCCGGTGACCGGCGGATTGTTTACATTCGGTTTTTATTTTAATTATTGTACGATGCGGTGTGTGTTTTAGTGAAAAAACTGTTTTCGACGTGGAACGACGATGACAAAAAAGCCTTTTTGAATTCTGAAAAGCCGTACCCTATATCGAACGTAAATAAACAGGCTAAGGTTAAAGACAAAGTGTACATTCGACATTTTGAAGAATCGTGGTACAAAATTTTAAAGGGTGTGGGACACATTTGTCTCACATACAAGCAGTAAAATTTAAATTAAATTGCAATTCCATCAGCGTTTTACTGAATTTATGTAAGTTCTTTATAGAATAGATATTTACATTATTATATATATTTTATTAAAAAATAGGGGGAGGAAAATCCTGCGTCATCTATTGCGAAAGTCACGAGCAGCCACTGCTTGTCAAGGTTTGTCCATTTTTTAAATTTAAATATTTCCTTTAAAGTAATGGAGCTATATTACCATAAAAATTGGAAGCTTTTAGATTTGTATATTTTATCCATAGAAAATTAAATATCAAATAAAATAACTGGTCACAATTTTCCGCAAAGGAAATTTATTCCACGTGCACACTTGGAGTTTTAGTATGAACGGAAGTAAGCAACTGTTTTGACTAAATGAGTTGGTTCGATTCGGTTCGGTGCGGATTTGATTATGGATATCACATCAGAAAAATTATAGCTTTTTTGCGGGGATTTTAAGCCCAATCGTGGTTACTAGCCCTCTCTTTTTCTTAATGCATTTATATTAGTGAGAAGTAGCATACCCGCCAGCAGACATGGATTTAAAAAAAAAGTACTTTTTAAGCACTGGCTTTCACTGCAGCCCATAACGGTAAAGTACAAGTAGGAACTACTTAATTCGTATTGATTTGGTTCGGTACAACGGACTAAATCAGGCCAGCAAGTATATATTTTAATACAAAAAACACTGTACTTTTAAAGCAATGAATTTTTTTCGTATTTTTAGTACAAAAAAAAAATAAAAATTGAAAAGACCTGTACTTTTAAAGCAATGTATTTTATTAATTTTATGAGTACAAAAAAACTACTTTGTAAATTGTAAATATTGTAAGGACATTACTTGTCATGCACGTCTCAATTTACGGAACGAATTATTTGATCATTGTATAAGGATCTTTAATATTCCTTTTCATATCAGATTTCATATGGAACATTTCACTCCAATATAAAAATAAATAAAATCATTCACATTCTTAAGCTTGACATTCTTCAGTGTACCTGTGAAATGTTGACTAGTATTTACCATCTAGCGGCAAGGTCAGCAAACATCAACTTTTCAGAACTTTGCCTCATTTTAAATGCTATTAAAACGTTTTTTTGTAAATACTTTATTTTCGCAGTTAATTTTTTTGTTCTAAAATAAAGTGCTTTAAAAGGAACTGTTTAAAAATACTTTTAAAATATTTTTTCACTGGTATATTAATTTTGCAGCAAAACTTTTAAACTTTCAATAACAAATTAAATGTACTTTAAGAGCACTTTTTTCAAAATATTATTAAAATGTTTTATTGTGAATATTTTATTTTCACAGTAAAATATTTTTTGTACTAAAATAAAGTGCTCTAAAAGCAACTGTTAAAATATACTTTTAAAATGCTTTTTTGCCATTAACCCTGGCTGCACTTGGCATTTTTCATAAATAAAGTATAACTTTTCGTTGTCTTAAAAACAAAGTACTAAAATGATGCATTTTTTGCATTTTTAAATAATATGCAAATTAGACAATACAAAAATAATAAAAATATTTCACATCGTTGCCGATGCCAGCAGTTGCCAGCAGTTAAAGTACAATATTAGTAAAGTACCAGCAGGTCGATGTTCGCTGGGCCATCATAACAGATAATACTTTCCCTTTACCGCTCTGCCCCAACTGCAGGAACTATCTTTTCAAGATAGTAATAATAATAATAATATATTTTTATTAACCATAATACACTGTATATAGTTCGGTTTCGTCATAGTCACTGAAGTATGGCAGAGCGGTACAGGGGGACTATTTTCTTGTATAGTGTGGTATGTTGTTTTTCACCCATGCAAATGCATTAAGAAAAGGAGGAAACTAGTAACCACGTTAAGGTTAAAATGTGCGCAAAAAAACAGTTTATGTTATATTTTATGTTATATTTTAAAACATTTTGACAACCGTTAATTTTTTTAGTATCGCGATCAGGTCAATCGATTATGCAACGATAAATGGTAATAAATAGCCTTTGCTAAGAATATGAAGAAGATTAAAACAAAAATTAATTTAGGCAGGCCAAAATTACCATTTTGATTCTTCTGACATGTGTTATTTTTCATCTTCATTGTATTTATAAGGAAATCGAGAGTGTTATGAAAATTGATCACCTTGAACGCGAAAGTGGAATTCTGTGCTAAACCCATGCCTGCCACCAGTGGCGAAACTTAAATAAAATGTAATTAATTTTTTTATGCTTTTAGTTTTAGGGACTAAAATGGTTCCTAGGGAATAAAAACTCACTTGTCAAGGCACACCCAGATTTGGGTTAAAATATCAACCCTAACTATGAAAGACTATGTCAATCACCAAGATGACATTTTATATCTAGAGTACGGAGTGTTGTTAAATAGTGTTCCATTATTTATTTTTCCTATACTAAAGTGCATAAAGTAGTATATAAACCTCGTATCTAAAGTTGCTTTTATTCTCTTAGCGAATTGTAGCCCTACCTTCGGTCGGTCTACACACTTTTCAAATCGGGATTAAAGCATCAGTTCCTAGGATTATAATGTACTATTTCGCACTTTTGTAATAAGAAGTGCACTTTGTATCCCGTATTTTAGGAATAAAAGTACACTTTATATCCCAGGAATGAAAAAAAAATCGGGATAAAGTGACATCTCAGGGTCAGGGGTATATCGTAAAAATCGGAAAAAAAATGACTGACATCAGAAATAAACGGCAAGAATAAAACAAAACAACAAAAAAACAGAAAGAAATTTGGAAAATAAATAGCGTAAAAAAATAGCGTATAAATAAACCTCGCCATTAAAGTGTCTGCTATTTAATTCAAAAGAAAAAATTCCATGTCTATGTCAGATTTGACAGTGTAATTTTTAAATAGTAGAAACATGTTTTTCGAGATTTAAAATACTATACTTACAAAATAATATCTAAGTATAGAATATTATATTTTTACAAATCTCTAGCTATCTAGTGAACAATAAAATGACATAATTTTTGGTAGAAGACACTGGTCATTCAAATGATCATTTTTTGACGTAAAAAGGGTGTCATTTGATGCCGCAAAAGATAAAAAAAACCTTTTTTGACAAAATCTCTTGATTTAAAACCGATTTTCCAATTTAATCACATCGATTTGCTGACCTGTAATAGAAGAAAACCTCGAGTCTTCTCTCAAACACTCCCCCAGAAGCAACAGTACTTAGGAGAGAGGGATTAAGGGAGATCAATCCCCCCCTACCCCGAAATTGTCGATAAAGTGTGTTAAAATAGATATCTTAGCGACAGAAAAAATAAATAAATTGCATAATACGCAAATTTTTATTGAATCCCCCCGGAATTTTTTTCCTGGGTACGCCCAGAAGCAGAACCGTCCGCTAATGTTTTACACCTTTAAAAATAAGGTAATCCTCGGGCTATGTATTGATTGCGCACGTTTTTATTCATCTTATATTATAAAATAGAGCGTCTCACGGACACTCCCTATGCATATATTTTTAATAATATCCTGATTTTCAAATATTTCTTGCATTTTCCATTTGAAAGGTTAAGGCACTATGATGTCAAAAACACCTGAACACTAAGTATAAACTTGTTATTAACTTTGTTTTTAAGAAGCACGAGAGCCTACACAGTAAAAAAACGAGTGTTGAATTTAACACTCAAAAGTGGTACATATAGGTCCACACTGATCCAAGGATTTTAACCACCATCACCTTATGGTTAAATGTGTTAAAAAGCATATTTACAGTTTGTGTTTTTTTAGGTAAATAAAGTGTTAAATAAAATAATTTATCGGTTTAAAATGCTAATGAGAGTGTTAAACTTTTGGTTAAAGTAACACTCAAACTGTTTATTCTACACTGCTAAGGAGACTAAATAACACACTACTAATGTAAAGTTTTATTGATTTAGTGGAGAAATACACCAATTGAGTGTTAAAAGTATACCTACGGGAAAGGTACATTGCATATTGAGAGTGTAAAAACACACCCAAATATGGTAAAATTACAGTGTTAAAGACACACTAAATAAACTAAGTGTTATTTTAATAAACGGCTTTATTAAACATATGCATATACAAGTACATTTAAAAAGTTTAAACATAGGTATACATTATTTTTTAACTGCAAATATTTGTTTTTTCTTAAACTAAAAACGTTATTCTTTAACAAAAACTTGTACTTATTTCTAATTAGAAAATCCTAAAACTAAAATACCGCGCAACAGAAGTGCAACTTTTAACTTTTGCCCTAAATATTAACAAGTCTCAAACTTTTTTGCAAAATTGGATCCGGTTCTTGGTATCTTTGAAAATTTTTTCAGTAAAAATCAATCGGTAGAAATAAACGAAATACAAAACTTTGCCTGCAGTAAAATTTTTAATAATTCTGTTTTCAGAAAAAATACTATAGTCCAGAAATTCAAGTTTCGATAATAGGGACTTATTGGAATAAAACCTCACTTTATTTTAGAGTCGACTTTATTCTGACAGATTTACAAAGAAAAATGACAGCTGACCTCTCAAAATTGACATACCAAAGTCAAAAATAAAGTCGCTACCTTTCATTTAATAAATACAGACAGTAATAAATCCGGTTCTTAAATACACAAAGGCCAAATTTTGAATGAAAGCAGCTGCTTTTTATATGTAAATCTGTCACAATACGGTCGATTTTAAAATAAGGTCAGGTTTTATTCCAATAAGTGTTGAGGACAGTTCTTTTATGGTACAGTCACTTATAGCTACTTTTACAACTTTCAGTAAAACTTAAGTAAACTCTAAGTTTAAACTAAAGTTTGATTTTAAAATAATCATTTTACGACTACCGTTTAACGTCAGTGTGTTTTGGTATGGTGTTACAAATAATAATTATCTGTCAGTGTCAATAAAAAAATAGACGAAAAACATTTTTTTTAAGGTTATATACTTAAGTTTGTGGTACAAACCCCCATCCTCTAGTAAAGTTTAAACTTAAGTTTGAAGTTAAACGCTAGTTCGTAAATTCGGAGTTTAAACTTCAGATTGCAGTTTTTAAACTCCAGTTATAAAAGTGCCACTTAGAAAACATGGGAGAAAACAAATTTGGATTTTTTTAAAATTTGTTACTTACTGTACAGAAGATCAATAGCTTTTCTGCAGATGATTGAGTGGAGTCTCTTCTCCCAGTTTTTTTTCCTTTTGCAGTTGATGGCAGCATGTGCAAAAGGTCCAAAGCTGCTCTTGTAGGCTTGTCCCAAACTAAAAAATATCTAATCAGTTATGCAGTCCTTGGCTTGAAGCAATGCCTTGCTTCTTTCATATAAAGATAATATTTTCACAAACTTAACAAGTTCACAAAACAAAGTCAACTGAGCATTTTTACCAACCTGTAAAAGAGGAAGTTCCATTTATTTCTGGATTGATTTGGCATGCTGTACTGACATAAACATTTAGTATTGTGTTAACATATAAAGTAAATTTATCTATACAGTTCCTAGCAGAAGGATAGAGGATTTCAAAATCTTGATCAATCTAAAAAATAAAACAGTTATATTATTTTATAAACAAAACATTTTGGAGAATTTTTACCAGTCCTTTGGTGTCAAGAAATCTGGGAAACTGCGTTATTGTAAAATCAGTCGTTTTCCGAACTTCAATGGTGTTTTTCATTTTTTCAAAAATCTCTTCCCTTTGTGTATTGTAATTTGCGTTTGTAAGAAATTCGATGTCTTTTTCTTCCTCATCGCTGATTTTGCGTTCCCTTTTAGTAGGCAGCTCAATAATGCTACAACTCTGTGAGCTTATTTTTATTTTCTTGTATTTCTCTACCATACTTCTGACTACAGTCACCAGGCCAAAAAGCCAGATGGAGTTCTTTTTGAGTCATCATAAAACATTTCCTTAAAGAGAAGAAAAAAATAAATCTTAAAGCCATTTTAGGGTTAAATACTATGTTAATATATTTATTCTGATGTAAATGTTATTATTTTTATACTTGTCAGTGACAGTTTTGATATTGTTAAAATAATGAGGTTTTGATAAAATGGCCTAGAATACACTGCTCAAATTCTTGAAAAAGTACTTTTAAGAGTCATATCACTTTTTTTTTAAATCAGCTGTACATTCATTGTTAAAACTGACTAAAGTACAAATAAAGTAAAGTATATAGAAAAAAGATTTGGGGTGGTCTTGAGACAGTTTTGGGGTCGAGGCCCCATGAGGCTGTATCTTATGTTTGTATTCATAAAATATGGGGAAAATATTTTTAAAAATTTCTGAGGAGCCCGGGATCCCTCCTTATTTACGCCACTGGGATCATTAGTAATCGATTAAAACAGGTGTTGTAAAATCTTTATAAAAAAAGCCCACGAAAGACTATGGCGCCAGACTAGGCCTAATAAAATCAACCTGTATAGAGTCCAAAAATGCAAACACATACTATAAGTAGTACTAGAGAGAAACTAATACCGAATATTACTACTTTATTCCTAAAGTTTAGTTCGAACTCCTAATCATAAAACGACTATGAACTATACTACTTACCGATCACTATAATGGATACATAGTTGTCCTCTAATTCTTTTATTTTGCAGAATTTTGTTTGCCCCTTATATTTTAATTTAAACACTATCGACATGATTGATTAATTAATAACTAGATCCACTAAGTTCCACCTCACGTTTACTCACCTTTTACCCAAAGTCTGTAGAGAATCTTTTAACCCAATTTGGCCGCGGCCATGAAATACGACGTTTAAGAAACAAAAACGATTTGACAGCGACAAGGGCTTTCCATTTAACTGACCAAGAATTTACTGACCAAGAATTTACTGACCAACGAATTTTCGTATTTTTCGGTGTAAGGGCGCCAACCAGTTTTTTTTTACTTGTTTGTAGCAAAACGAATATTAGCTTACTAGTCTAAGCTGTTACCACTTCAGCTAAAACTCAGTTTTATCCCAAAAACCACCTTTCTCCAGTTTCTGCCACCAAAAAAACAACTACTACCACCTTCCCCTAGCTTCTGTTGCCAAAAAGGCAACTACTACCATCTACTACCACCTCCTACCAGATTCTACCACCAAAAAACCAATTACTACCACTTTCATCTAGCTTGTACAGACTTTTTAAATCGCCGTCCTCAAAAATAAAAAATATTCCTATTTGAAATTTGGAGAAGTAGTTTGAACCAAAACAAGAAAATTGAGAACTTTACATCTGTCTGTATACATACATATTTAAAAAAAAAATGATTTCTCTAAATGGGTAATTGTGACAGTAAAAAAATACAACGGCAATTTAAAAAGCCCCGATGTACCGCCAAAAAACCAACTACTATCCCCTTCCACCACTCGAAAATCAACTACTACGACCTCCCCTAGATTCTAGGACCCAAGCGTAATAGTCGACGAAAAAATTATTTGTAATATATTTTTTTTTCTAGGAGGGGATAATACTTCTTTTTGCCCTTTAATTATTAACAAAAACTGAATACTTTTTTTCTAGGGGGGGGGGGGTAACTACCCCGTTAACCCCCCTTCAAATCCGCCCTTGCTAGGTCCATAAAATTAACTACTACCACATTCCTCTAGCTTCAACCACCAAAAAACCAACTACTACCACCTTCCCCTAGCTTCTTCCATCAAAAAATCAACTACTACCACATTCCCCTAGCTTCTACCACCAAAAAACCAATTACTACCACCTTCCCCTAGCTTCTGCCATCAAAAAATCAACTAACCGCATTCCCCTAGCGTCTACCTCTAAAAAACCAACTACTACAACCTCCGCCTAGATTCAACCATCAAAAAATCAGCTGCTACCACATTGCCCTAACTTCTGCCACCAAAAAACCAACTACTACCGGCTTCCCCTAGCGTCTATCCCCAAGAAACCAACTACTATCGCCTTCCCCTAGCCTCTGCCACCAAAAAACCAACTACTACCACCTTCCCCTAACTTCTGCCACCAAAACAAGGGAGAGTAATTGAAGTTGGTTTTTGATAGTAGAAGCTAGGGGAAGGTATAAGTAGTTGTTTTTTTTTTAGTGGTGCAAACTAGGGGAAGGTGGTAGTTGATTTTTTGGTGGTAGAATCTAGGGAAATCTGGTAGTAGTTGATTTTTTTGTGGTAGAATCTAGAGGGAGGATGTGGTAGTTTGTTTTTTGGTGGTAGAAGCTAGGGAAGGAGATAGTAGTTGGTTTTTTGGTGGTAGAAGCTCAGTGAAGGTAGTAGTAGTTGATTTTTGTGTGGTAGAAGCTAAAAGAAGGTGGTAGTAGTTGGTTTCTTGGTGGTAAAGTGTAGAGGAAGGATTTGTTTCGACCTCAAACAATTCGCACTGACATCGAAAAGTATAAAAAAATTGCTGGTCAGTAAACTTCTGGTCAGTTAAATAGGTAGACCCGACAAGAAGGTATCTTCTCACTAGTTAACCAGCTAGCTGGTGTTCTGTGCCAGCTAGAGAGTATTTTAACCCATACTTCGGGTGAAATATCATAAATTAAATGCTTTAGCATTGCACCAGTGTAAAAATCGTCTAATTTACTCTGGATTGGTTAGATGTTTACGCTAGGGAGTAAAATTTACCGCAGTTTATATTAACACCCAAATTTTTCAAAGGGTGTTAAATCTTAGAAAAAATCATTTGCATGAGTGTTGAATTTAACACTCGCCAAATTTACCTTGCAAGAAATGAATTTTACCAAGCAGAAATTTTTTACTGTGTAGAGTTTCTTAATACTAACCAGTAACTGCACACCGACTGACTGACTAAAAAAAATGCCTAATGAAACCTAACCAAACCAAAATAAAAAAAAACATAACCTGACTAAAGTTTACTACAATTCAAGGTCTTTATACTTTTACACAGGTTGCCTGCAAAATTTGACCCGTCATGTGAACTTAACTGGACGAGTGTAGCTGCGTCATCGGGTTTCCATAAAACAAATGGTTTAACGCAACCCGGTGACGTAGATTGTTTGATCTGATTACAGTTGGCCACTCAGGTTCAATGACTTTTTAAATTCTGTAGGTAACCTGTGTAAAAGTATAAAAACCTTGACTCCGATTCGAGCCTATCCTTAAATTACGTCAAAGTCAAGGTTAGAGCGCGAAAAATTAGGTAAGGTATTAAGGCCGGTATACCACAGATAAGTTAAAGGCTGAAAAAAATGATATTTGTGTTGAATTGCTTCATCAGAACCTCGGAAATAAGCGCAAAGAAAAATAGCACCCAGGGAAAAATCGCTTCCGAGAAAAAATGTACATGAAAAAAGAGCACAGAGGAAAAAATTAGATAAAACAATAAGAACACCGGCCCATAAAAGAAATCTCTACCAATTTATGAACATCTAAGCTCACACGATTTCACCTCCACTCTTTTTTATTTGGCTTTGGTCCCGTGGATTTTTTTCGTTTTTTTAAAACATCTGGAGCCAAAACCTAACCTAGTTACTAAAATTCGTTAAAATCGGGCAAGCACTTTTTGAGTTATGCGCGTTGGTCGTTAGAGACAAACAGATGGCGCGATAAGAAAGTTTCAAAATCATCTGAATCGCAAATATATATATGAATTTTTGAAATTAAAGTAAATTGTTTTTCTTATTTTTGGCACCATCAACATAGCTCATACTAGTATAATTTTAGTATACGTGTGACCTAATAACTCGTATGATATTTGTCCATAGGCCCCAACATTGCAAACATGGGACATTTTCACAGCCATCAAATAAATTATTTGCATTAGATTAGATCAAACTAACCTCAATAAAAAAAAAGACTATTTGACCAATTCGCACAACTACTTTATAAAGCAACGTCATTCAAAAAGTTTTCTACATTTTTTAAAACTGCAATCTTTCAGGATTTTCAGCGTTTTTCGCACATTTGTTTATGCGCGAAAAATTGCAACTTTTCTGTCTGTCTGATCAAGCAGTGTACAGATTACTTTTTTTACTTGTTGAGCCGGTGTAAATTTTACCTACGACCATTTATGCTCCTGGGATAATAATGAACCTTAAACGTTAATATTTAAAATTTTTAAAAGTATTTTTAGAATTTTTATAAATATATTAAAAAATTAAAAATTTTATGAATATTCTATTTTATATACTCCTCCCTCCTTTTGTGAGGAAAGTTGAGCTTTGCGCGTGCAATGTTTATATATGCTCTTTTCCTGTGAGTTGCAGCTTAGTGTAGGTATGTAATTAAAACCCCTGGCAGGAAACAATTTTGATCTCCTCTTGGCTACAGAACAGAAGGAGATTCTTGGAAACGAGAAGGCTGATACAATGGAGCAGGAAACCATGGTGGCCATCGCAGAGTGTCTTACTATGACTCCCAGGTGTTCTGAAAACATACATAAGGAATAGGGCCACCCAAACATTCGTCTCACAAAAAAACGTACAAAAGCGTTTTTGTAGGAAATTTTATGGTCTTTAACTTTTGTCTAAAACTTTTTTTTCTAAAATGTAAAGGGACCAAGTAATTAAAAAAAAACCTGTTCGTGCACTCTAAATTTTCAAAAATATATAAAAATATATAAATAAAAGACGCCAAAAAATTAATCATAACAAAACATTTCATGTAAAAAAAAGCCAAGTGCGCAAAAATGGTATTCCGTAAAAAGAAATAAGATAAAAGTAAAGCCAAGTTCTCTAATACAAATTTTAAAATAAATGGTTCTTACTAGTTTGGAAATGTTTTTTTTAAACTTTGCTATTACAGCCAAACTTCTATATGTTCAATTTAGCACTGTGCCGAAAAGTCATTTGCAGCCGTAATAGCCAAGTTTAGCAAAACATTTTCAAACTAGTAAGAACCTTTTATTTTGAAATTTGTATTAGAGAACTTGGCTTTACATTTATCTCAATTCCTTTTACGGAATACCATTTTCGCTTACTGGGCGTTTTTTTTACATGAAATGTTTTTGTTATCATTTCACTCCTTTTTTAAAGGATTTGGATAATATTTAAGTTTTAAAGTAGTAAAATATGCAGAAATATTGTTCAAAATTTTTACAATGCCTTATTAAAAATTTTGAGGTCTTTTTTAATTTTTTCCTATGGTTTTATCATATTTCCTATCAGCCTTTCGAAGCTCAGCTCTTTAGCGTTCCTGGAAGTGGACAATGTTACTTTTACATAACTTAACATTTATGGGAGGCAGTAAATTAAAATTTTGGTATTTTTGAACTTTTTACTATAGTTTTATCATAGTTCCTATGAGCCTTCCAAAGCTCAGCTCTCTAGCGTTTCTGAAAGTGGGCATTGTTACTTTCACATAACTTTACATTTATAGGGAAGGGAAACAAATTAAAATTTTGGGATTTTTGAATTTTTTCGTATAGTTTTATCATATTTCATATGAGTCTTCCAAAGCTCAGCTCTCTAGCGCTTGTGGAAGTGGGCAATGTTAATTTTACATAACTTTACATGTATAGGGGAGGAGAGTAAGGTAGGGTTTGATAAAAAGTCTGCCAAATTACAGCTTTGTAGCATGGCTGGAAGTACAGTAGAATTTTGATTATCTTATACACGAGTGAGTAAGTGGCAATTTCGACGTTTTTTGAAATTTCGTAACTACTTTACTACTTTATGGAAGTCCATGAAACTTGGAAGGGTTGTTAACTCTATGAAGATCTACGACTGTATAGAGTTTGAGTTTCGTAGCTCATTTTGAAGTAGAGTGCCGTACCTTCATGGTCGGGCAGTCAAATTGGAAATATTCAATTTTTGGGTGATTTTGATATAACTTGGAATGCTGTTTAAGGACTACCTACGGAGTTAGGAAAAACAGTGATTTGCTCGGCGTCGCATTATAGGTAGCGTCGCGGCGCCCTAAAGGTGAAGATTGATAGTAACCTACTTTTTGTCAAATATCTCAAAAACGGTAATTTGTAGGACAATTTTGTTTTCAGTTTTATGCAGCCAGTAAATGTATCTATCTACCGCTCTATAACAATCCCATTAAATATATTGAGTTTTTTTATTAAAAATTGTAGCAGTGAAATTTTCACCAAAATTTAAATTTGTAATTTTTTAAATTATTTGATTCCCTCGAATACAGTTTAGTGGTGATTTTAATCCCGTATAATAATTATTGTATTTTTTGAGTTAGCCTATCACAATGTGCGTAAATTTATGTATTATCTTTACACGGAACCGAGCAAAAAAATACCAAAATTAGCAATATCGCGCAGATCTACGACTGTATAGAGTTTGAGTTTCGTAGCTCATTTTGAAGTAGAGTGCCGTACCTTCATTGTCGGGCAGTCAAATAGGAAATATTCAATTTTTGGGTGATTTTGATATAACTTGGAATGCTGTTTAAGGACTACCTACGGAGTTAGGAAAAACAGTGATTTGCTCGGCGTCGCATTATAGGTAGCGTCGCGGCGCCCTAAAGGTGAAGATTGATAGTAACCTACTTTTTGTCAAATATCTCAAAAACGGTAATTTGTAGGACAATTTTGTTTTCAGTTTTATGCAGCCAGTAAATGTATCTATCTACCGCTCTATAACAATCCCATTAAATATATTGAGTTTTTTTATTAAAAATTGTAGAAGTGAAATTTTCGCCAAAATTTAAATTTGTAATTTTTTAAATTATTTGATTCCCTCGAATACAGTTTAGTGGTGATTTTGATCCCGTATAATAATTATTGTATTTTTTGAGTTAGCCTATCACAATGTGCGTAAATTTATGTATTATCTTTACACGGAACCGAGCAAAAAAATACCAAAATTAGCAATATCGCGTTTAAAAAAAAATTTAAAAAATTGCTCTTAAAATTAAATAATTTTTTTTAAGTACTACTACTTATTTTTTTATTCTTATTTTTCATCTGAATAATATTAAAACTTAACAAGATTATTTAAAAAAAATTTGCGGTAAATGTAAAATAGACCGGGTGTCTAATAAAAAATTTAAACTTAAGGGCTCAATTTGACATCTCTTCATTTGTGTGCCTCGGATTTCTATATTTTCTGGTTGATTTTGATCCTCCAATAGAATTAGTTAGAAACAAGCTTTCAAAAACTGTATAACGTTTACAAAAATCGTGCCGGAGTTTTTATGCCAAACATGCCTAAAAATAGCACTTTTTAAAAAATTGTCGAAATTCCCAAAAATACAACATTTACCTTAAATATCGATTTACAAATGACAATTTTATAATGTTTAAAATCATACAGCCATACCAAATTTAAGGAGAACCTTAATTCTCGAAAACGAAACCAAAATTTTTATATTTAGTAGGGGTGCCGACTACAAAAACTTAAATTATTTGCTGTCAAATTATTAATATGTTTTATATCTTAAAATGATTTAAATTTATATAGAACCTTAGAACCTACAATACATTTAAATACTAAAGCCCATAGCAGGACCCACACTAGATATTTAGGCGCCCTGGGCGAAACAGTAAATTGGCGCGCCTATACTCATACTTCTAAATGTATAATTTAGCGCCTTTAGCGCTCTGATTTGGCGCCCCTATGATTGGGCGCCCCTGAGCAGCCTGGTTTGCGCGTGCCTACTACGGGCCCTGCCCATAGACGTACTAAAGGGGTCTAAAGTTACAAAAAATACAAATACCAAATAAATTACTGGCTGTTTTCTGCGGCTTTTGGGGTTTGCAAGTACCTACAAATGTTTTCTATTTAGCTCTAGATCAGCGTGTACCTATATTTATTGTACTATATTAGTTCTAGGGTAAAAATATTATAATAAGACAATTTTAGGAATGCTTTGTATAGGCAGTAATTTTAAGGCATTATTTGTAAAATGTTGGCATATTTTCCATAATACCTGTAATAAAATTAAAACTAGGTAACATAAATTGGTGTAAAAAATATCCAGTGAATTTAAAATTAAGCATCGCGGTGGGTGGCGTCATCATGTTTCCTCCCAATTTGTTGGTCACCTGAGTTACTACTGATATACTTATTGACTTTAAGGAAATCCTACTCTATGCAATATCACCACTAGAGTATTATTTCAAGTATCTCATAGTTATATGGCTCTAAGTAATTAGAAATCTCATGGCTTGGAATAAATGTACCGCTATTTTAAAAATATCGCTGGCGGAGTTTATTATTTCATAAATATCTAAGTGAATAAGTATTTCTTTTCTATTTCGGTAATTATAAATTTTTGTTTTTTCTAACTAGAGAATGTTCAATTACATGTTTTTATAATTATTAGGTTCAGGTCCAGGGCTAGAGTATTGGCCGCCTATTTTGATGCCTCTCCTGATCATAGAATTCTTTAAAATCAGGGGCGTAACTACCGCCGTATCTGCCGTATCAATTATACGGGGCCCCTGGGAAATGGGGGCCCCCAACGTGCGTAAGCAAAACATTTTTTTATTTCACAAATGACAAAAGTCCAAAAAAGGGATTCCTTTTTTTCCTACGTAAAGCGTGCGTTCAAAAGTTGGCAACACCCTACTTATATCGGTCATCGCGGGCTGCGGAATTTCCCCGGGGTAAATCGGTGAATCCCACAATAATCGCTGCAGATTCGATACAAAGATAAACCACGGACGAAGGGTGTTTATATACCTATTATGCAATAAAAACAATTTTTCTTCTAATGGTGATAGCGATTTGTAAAAAAAAATAGTGAAAGGAAAAGAGATTATCCCAGCGGAGCTACGAAAAGAAAAAGTAAACATAAAAGAGAGAAGGTCATTAAAAAAGTGCCCAAAATTTCGTCATTTTTTCAGACAACAGCTCCTGTGAGTGATTTAGATTGCAAAGGTAAGTACTACCCAACCTATTTATCTTATCTATCTTTGAAATTTGTTTTAAGGGTTCTGTTCCTCAAAACGAAAAAAAGGAAACTCTTACTTAGGTACACTAAAAAAAATGAGCTGCTCTATACATCAGTTGTATAACCAGGGGCGGATCTAGAAACTTCATTTGGGGGGGGGGGAAATATCAATAGCTAGTTTTCAAAATTATATTCCATAGTAACCAGAAGGTGTATTTTGCGTGTTAAAACTGAACAAAATTTTGGATTTGGGGGGGGGGAATTTCCCCCTTCGATAATTTAGAAAAAATATATACTTTTTTGGCAATAGTATACAACGCTGGGCAATGTGAAGTGACGATTCAACTGAAAAATATTTAATTACCTTTGAGAAGGTATATCCTACTAGATGGTCTTCAAGGAACGACGCTTTATTAGCGGTGAAGAAAAATTATTTAATAATCATGAAAACTTTGTACCAACTTAATTTGATTTCGAAAAAAAAGACGAACGTGACGAATGTAAAAATATAATAAGAGTTTAGAGAGTAATGATTTTTTAGTGCTTGTTACATTTTTTTCTTCGCAATTTGAAATCATTAATCCTGTTTCTAAAGCTCTACAGCATGAAAATAATGACTTACAGAAAGCTAGTATTTTATTAGGTAGATAATCTTTTGAATAAACTGTGTGAATTAAGAAATCAAAATTCATTCAATAGATTGCTTAATTAGTCCAAAGACTTAGCAAAAGAGTGAGGGATAACAACTGTTTTCAAAAACAAAAGGCAAAAGATAACGAAGCGTTTCTTTGATGAGTAATCACAAGATGAGAGAATTTCAGATCCGGAATCCTATGTCAAAGACAATGTTTACTATTGCTGTTTAGGGATATTAATTTCTCAAACGAAACAAAGATTTCAGAGCCTCCGCGACCTGAGTAGTATGTTCGATATATTACAACCCGAGAAACTCCTGTCCTCTTCAAACGAAGAGATATTGAAAGCTTCCACAAAACTGTCGGCTAAATACAGTGAAGATATATCAGCTAATCTTTACGATCAATTAAAGGCTCTAAAAACTGCCTTTAATTTGAAATTAATTCCATAAAAGAACTCCTTGAATTATTGCTGATAAAATTCCATAGTCTTGCATCCAGTTTTTCCGACGTAATAACAGCATGCTTTTTATTCTTTACTCTTCCAGTTACAACCACAACTGCTGAAGGAAGTTTTTCAAAATTAAAATTGATAAAAAATATCTTAAGAACTTCCATGGGACAGGAACGCCTGTCAGACCTGTCACTATTGTCCATAGAGGCAGAAACTTTGGAAAAACTGAGGTCATCATTAGCTACAAATGATTTAATAAATGAGTTTGCCGAAAAAAAGGCAAGTAGAATGTATATTTAGTTTGAATTAAGTATTTGTAAATATTTTGGAAAAAGTGACAGATTGATAATTATGATGAATAAATATTTCTTTCAATTTTGTGCATTTTTTTCTTTTGTGAGAAATCTTCCCCTTACTAAGGGCCCCCAAACCAATTTTTATATGAGGCCCCGCCAAGGCACGTTATGCCACTGATATAATATATATATATATATATATATATATATATATATATATATATATATTATAACGGTGTATGTTCTGTTGTTGTTACCCCGGTGAGACTCCTCTAGGGAGGAAATGTTTTCCAGTGGTTCAGGGCCCCTTAAATTTGGTAATCGATGGATTTAAAAAAATTAGTTCAATTTTCGATACGGCGCCACTTAGTTTTTACCAACCTAAACTAAGAAAGGGTTATTCTTGTTTGGTATCCCTAGAAATAAAACTCATTTATTTTGCGGACAAATTACATTTTTTTATTTACTCATGTAAAAAAATTTGAGTTTGAAATACACTGCTGACAATACACTGTACAATTGGTACTACCAGGACCTCTAGCTTATTTTAAAATAAAATAAAAGGAAAAATGTAATTTAAATTATCACTCCTATCTGGCATATTGACACTGAAAAGTTGATAACATCTTAAATTGATTGAAAATTTATTTAAAAATTTTCAATTAGTAAAAATTTACCATTTAAAAAACTCGAGTTTTCTTTTGGTTTACACCAAGAGAATTCATAACAGGTAAAACCTAAGCATAAGAAAATTTATAAAAAACATGGTTCTATGGATGTCATATTAAATTTGATCTGACCTTATTGTCGTTTCTCCAGGTCTACAATGCTGATGATATTATTGAGTGCGATGAACCTCCTAGCTGAACATCCACTTCAGACGCTACCAACCTGCCTCGGAATGACTGTGTCCCAACATAGCTCCCTTCTTTTAAGGGCGAAGGGCTACCCAATCAATACTGCCTTTACTGGAACATAATTGAAAGTACAGGAAAGTAGATGAAATTCCTTTCAAATCAGCAAATTCCACCCTGTCTTCAGCACAATACACACCAAAGATGGCTTAAGGCCTTATGTAAGCATGAAGAAAGATATAAATGAAATTTGTCTTCAAATTTAAAATTTTCGGAGCATGGCGACTCGCTCAAAGTCGGCCATGAAAAGGAAAAAGGCGGAAATCGTTCCAAGCAATTTGACATTTTCCCTAAAGTTGATTCAGACCGGAACACAAAATAATCGCGCCGGAATTTAAATTTTTCTATAAAACTCTATAATAAAAAAACAACCTCAAATTCAACAAAACAGTGGTTCATTCTCAACACTAGAGGGCGGTTCAATGGAAATGTTCACAACATTTTTACTATAGAACTGTTCACAACTTCGTACAATTTTGAATGTTTATCACGTTCAAAACCAAAGCTTAAAGGTGTGTTCCAAGATTATGTACGAGTCCATATAGAACATATAAAAAACTATTGTGACAATAATAATCCACTATACTCTAATTCTAGAAAGCTTGTAACAAGTACCACTGAATTTTATCTATTTCAATTATTTTTACACACTTTATATACTGAAAGACCTAAACCTAAATTTTAGGTTACACTTTATCAAGTGTGGAATGTCTACAAAATTATCATTCTAAATTTTGAACATGCCCATCATGCTATTCTATGTGTGCCTAACTTTGTTATTGTTTTGAAAAACAACACATAACCATAATTAAAAAAAAAAAAATTCTAATTTATTTTCATAATGTTTATATTTAATTTTCTAATTAGTATTTATATTTCAAATTTATTATATCAGGGAATCCATTCTATAACAACTATAAATCTATTTACTATACATGTGAAGTTTTGTAAACATTTCCTGTGCACCGGAAAACATTTACAATGGCAATTTAAAGGTAGGTTTATAATTCATACTAACTCTTCTCTATTACAACAAATGGAACGTTCACTGTAACCAGTGCCAACGTTACAATACCCCTCTCCAGGGAAAAAAAATGGGATTGCCTGCAAGACTATTTTTTTCTTTAAGGAAATCCACCTTGAAATTAATAAATAAACAAGTAATTCCAAACTATTAGTTCCACCCAACCTTTAACTTATCACTTCCTCAAAGAAAGATAAAGGAATACCAGCTATTATTCTTTGGAATCAAATGTATCACCGTTTCAAATGCTTTGTTTGAATCTTGATAACTCCGCGTATCACTCGTCCTTTAAACATAAGGAAGCCTAATCATTTAAAAGTTACAAATCTGTAGTGGACAAAATCGGTAAGGGACAATATCTATAATGGACTATTCAAACAAAACTGAAACAAATCTTTCAGAAAACTAACGTCAGTATAAACCATAACCTCTATTTATCTCTATATTTAATAACAGACAGGACACATGTGCGGAAATAAACCCATCTAATCCGATTCAGATCCTTCCGATCTCTCGGAAGCACTAGCTTCTTCAGCTGAAATATTTTCAAAGAAAGGCTTAAGATCCTTTATATACCACTTGCCTGCTTTTGAGCCATCCATATTTGTAAACTCATAAACAACTTTGGAAAGTTTCTTTTTAACGATTGAAAGTATAAATTTCGGAGCTAATTTGGCCATAAATTTATTAGCGGCGTCAGACAGGATTTTGTTTGACCGCCAAACCTTATCGCCAACAAAAAACTCTATATCTCTTTTCCGTAGATTATATGTTTTAGCGTTCTTTAAATATGCATCATGAAGTTTATTCTTAATTTCAGCAAAGATAATCTTTAGACCTTCAAGATTCTCAACATAAGAGTTAGCATTACCTGGAATTATTTTTGGAAGTTGCAAATCATTTGCATTATTATTTAAATCAGCGCGATATTGGCTATAAAATTTACCAGATAAAGGAGTATGACGACCGTAAACTATAACGCAAGGAATTTTTGGAAGCTCGATATCCCAGGATCGTGTTCTTTGACATAACAACGAATGGCAGTTCCATGAGTACGATTATAACGCTCTGTGAAGTTACAATGGGGTGCATAAAAAGGTGTAAACCTAATGTTTTTGACCTCATACGAATTAGCAAGAGTTTTAAAGTTATTCGAAACAAACTGTTTCCCATTATCGCATATTATGTACTCGGGAACTCCATGAACCAAGAAAACCTTCTCTTCTAGGATACTGCTAACTGTTTTAGCAGTGGCATTCCTAATAGCAAACAACATAGTGTACTTTGAAAAAGAGTCAATAACTGCAAGTAACCACTTATGACCTTTCCTTGACCTTGGAAAAGGTCCCATTAAATCTACAGCTATCAGCTGAAATGGACGGTCAATAACCTTTTGCTTTCCCATGAGTCCCATTCTAGCTCTGTTTGTAGCTTTCTGAGAACCACAGGTACGACATCTTTTAACATACTTCAAAATGTCCTGCCTCATCTTCGGCCAGTAGTAAAACTCTTGTATTCTACTAAAAGTTTTATAAAACCCAAAGTGACCACTAGTAGGTGGATCGTGACAAGATGTAATAACATCTTTTCTTTGAGATTTTGGAACTAATATTTTCCAATCAGGTATATCTGATTTTAACGGAGAATTCGAAGGAACAAATTTAAACACTATTTGATTCTCAACCTTTCACTGAGGATATTGATCTGGGGATTTTAAAATCTTTTCTCGAAATTCTGTAAACCAAGCATCAACCTTATTAATATCAATTTCCATATAAGCAATAGATTCAACAGAATTATTCTCAGAAACCACAGATTCTTCCTTTTCTTCTTTATTTGGTGGAATACGAGACAAAGCGTCAGGAACAATGTTACTCGATCCCTTGCGATGAATTAAATCGAAAGAATGTTGCCTTAATCTTAAAGTCCATCTGCTAAGTTTTCCACTCGGATTCTTGAGATTATTTAACCAAAGTAAGCTGTAATGATCGGTGATGGCTGTGAATCTTGTACCCTCAATGTATGGTCGGAATTTTTCGAAACAAAATATCAAACCAAGCAACTCTTTCTCTACTGTACTATAATTTCTCTCTGAGTGAGACAAGGTTCTAGATGCGTAAGCGATCACTTTTTCTTCCCCATCTATTATCTGTGTAAGACAACCACCTAAGCCAGTCTGACTAGCGTCGGATTGAACTATGAATTTTTGAGAGAAGTCTGGTTGTGCCAAAATTGGAGCTGAGATTAAAAGCTGTTTGATTCTTACAAAAGAGTTCTCTGCTGCATCACTCCATCCCACCTTTTGACTTTTCTTCTTACCTCTCAACAAATCAGTAATAGGGGACATTAAGGTAGAATAATCAGGTAAAAAATGTTTGTACCAGCTACACAAGCCTGTAAATCTTTTTATCTCCGTAGCCGTCTTAGGTCTAGGATAATTTAGCATCGCCGAAACCTTCTTAGGGTCGGTCCTGAGCGAATTAGCCCCAACAATATAGCCGAGAAACTTAATTTGTGTTTTAAAGAACTCACATTTCTTCAAATTAATTGTAAGATTAGCATCTTTTAAAATATCACGAATTTCACCTAACAATTTTATATGGTGTTCAATATCCGGACTACAAATCAAAAAATCATCAAGATAGGAGAATATATAGAGCTCGTACTTAGCTCCAAAGAGAGCCTCAACTAGCCTTTGCTGCGTCTGCGCACTATTACACAATCCAAACGGTACCACATTGAAGCAAAAGGTACCCCTACCTACTATGGAAAAAGCAGTTAATTTAGAATCTTTGTCCAAAGGTATTTGCCAAAACGCTTTTCTTAAATCAATTGAAGAGACGAACTTAGCATTTCTCAAGGATGTTAGGATTCTATTAATATTCGGTAATGCATATGAATCATATGTAGTAATGGAATTTATGCCACGACCGTCAAAAACTAGGCGAAATTCTCCATTGGCCTTCTTTACCAACATTACTGGAGAGCACCATGGACTATTACAAGGTTCTATAACACCTAACTTTAACATATCATCAATTTCTTTATTAAGTATTTCCATCATATATGGTGACATAACAAAAGGTCTTTTCCTAACAGGAGGTGCATTACCAGTATCAATAGTCATTTTAATTTTATTAGTACGACCTAAATGGTCTTCATTGCTAATGTCTTTAAAGGAATCAATTACTACTTGAGCTCTTTCACGATCTTCACTACTCAAATTATTTAAAGAACATAAGGAAGGAGGAATTGAATAAGAAGAAATATCAGTCACAGTAGGAATATCTATGTCCTCAACACTACTTTCATTACATTTAATACTCCAGGTATTATTCCTAAAATTCATTATAAGATTAAAATTTTTTCCAAAGTCGCATCCAAAAATAAATCTGTGGGGTATAGAAGGTACTACATAAGCAGAAATAACCCTGCATACATTACCTATGTAAACCGGCAGGTCCACTACTCCTTCTATAGGTTGTTGAGCACCATCAGCTGTACGAACATTTCCATGTCCTGTTTTGTGTATTTGAATTCCAAAATTCTTTAGAAACTCTAAACCAGAACTCCCGATTACCGACGCGGACGCGCCACTGTCTACTAAAGCGACTATATCTTGATCAAATAGTTTTACCTTAATATGAGGTCTATTATCGTGTGGTTTCTGTATAAACATGAGTGAGAGTTTTGGGAAAAAATTTTCATTTACTACTATGTTTAAATTTTCAAAATAATCCGAAATCTCAACTAAACATTTTTCTTGAAAAAAGCCAATTTCTTCTAAGGAGGGTCGGTATTTAGTAGGAGTAAGACTTTGACCCTTAAAGGCTACCCCTGTTGTTCGTTTTTTGAACAGTTGGGACAATTTTTTATATTTACGGAGTCTAGTCCGCACTTATAACAAAATAACTTCTTTTTAGCTTTGCAAGAGGAGAAAAAATGATTTGCTAACCCGCAATTCCAACAAACAACTTTGCTATCATTAGTTTCCCCTGTATTTGATGTTTGAGGATTGCTATTATTTACTCTGAAATTTTTATTGCTAAATTTATTTTTATCATTGTAGTTATTTCGTTTAAAGTCTTGTTTGTTATTATACCGATAATAATTATCCCTATTATTTCCCGTATTTGTAGTATCTAAGTTACTTCTATTCTTAAACCTGTTGTTCCTATTTTGAAAATTGTTATTTTGAAAATTATTACCCCAATTGCTATTATATTTTTTATAATTACTATTATTGTTTTTCCCATTGTTCCCTACTTCTCTAGAAGAACCTTCTCCAAAACCCATGGTTGCAATATCATGATTTTTTTTTTGATTTTTAAGGCGGTCTGATTCCTCAAGTTGTTTACATAACCTATCTAAATCATCAACTGTATCAATTTTTTCCAAAGCGAGCCTATCTATATAGTCATCATTAAGACCTTTCCTAATGTGTTTAACCTTTGATACTTCCGGTGCGGGACGTAAGAGTCTTTCGAATAAAGTTTCCATATGTGCAATGTAAATTGCTACAGACTCATTTTTTCTTTGACTTCTTTTCCTAATATCATCCCAAATCTGGTCTTCACAACCTGCATAAAAGAAATCCTCTTTTAATTTATTTATCAAAGACTTCCAGTCATTCACCTTCTTTTTCGCTCCCCTAAACCAATGATAACCCGAATCTACAAACAACTCAACCGCTGATTGAAAAAGATCCTCCTCGCTTACTCCTCGAGACTCGGCCAATTCCTCAATTTGTTCTAAAAACGCATATAGCCTTTTCTTATCACCGTTGAATTTAATTCCCCAATCGCCTATTCTATTTTTATCTGAAGAACAAGAAACGGTCTGAGTGACGACTTGTGGTGAAATGGAATGAAAAACCGTTTGATTTAAACATGTTTGGTTAGGATCTTCCTCTGTCAATTTATCGTCTAGTTCTGCTTCACACTGGATGCAAGAGGCAAAGGATTCATTTTTAAAAGTTTCAGCTTCCGCTTTGTCCTCGGGAATCTCTAGGTTTTTAATTCGACCCGATAAATGAAACAAACGCGACTTTACTTTTAAATAAGAATAATCTCTATCCGGTACCCTCAAATTCTTCTATGACTTTTTGAATTGACTCTAAGGAAGTACCTATTTCCAATTTTTCCTTGTCAAAATCACATATGTATTGCTTTATATCAACTGAAATTTGGCCCTGAGCCTCTTTCTTCAAAAGTTTAGCAAGTATAGTTCGTTTGTCTTTTAGTTGACGGGTTGATAAAATGTTTCGAATCCTCAGCTCGTACTCAACCTCATAATCTACTAAATGCTTTGCGAGATTCATAATTGTAAATTTATTTAAAAATATTTCTTTAGAAATTTAAAAAAAGGTATTATGATTATTACTAAGTATTATTCCGGAATTCCCTATATAACCGGAATTTTATACTGGCAAAATTTCAAAAATTAATTTTGCCACCCACTATAACATCTCTAGAAAATTATTCCCCATATACAAGTCAAAAGTAGGTTGGAAAGTTCCAGTCCTATCGTAGCTTCATGACTCGTGAAGGATCAAAAAATTTGTTTGGGTGTGAAAAAAAATATTTTTGAGCCACCCTATACAAATTTCAAAAAAATTTTGGGCCACAAATTAAGACTTTGGCTCGTCACTATATCACCTTAATCAAATTTTATTTTCTCTTCCTATATTTTATCAAACATGGGGCCACTGTGTCCAACGCAAAGGAAAATTCACACCAAACACCCTATACTTTAATAATAGATTCTCTATGACATACTAAATTTAAAGAAAAATATTTTTTTTTCAAAATACCCTGTACAAATCAAAACTGGTTGGGCGACCCTTTATTTTTAAGGTCAGATAAAAATTTTTCCCACAATTTCACCTAAGACACCTGTTCTTTAAAACTTACTGTACCTATAATTTCAATTGAGCCACTGTGTGCAAATTCCAAAAGATTATGCTCTCTCTGGATAAAAAACAAGTCCAACCTAATTTAATTTATGTGGTATTTGAAGAACCCTAACAGGTTATAGAACATTTAAAAGAAATTGTTATATCTGTAGAGTATATATTTTTAGTCCTACCTGTAGAAAAAACTTTCCATAAAAATTCCTACTCTCCTATGGGTATTTCTTAAAACTGATTTTAGCATCATCAGTTAGACTCCCTGTATATTACCAGTGAAATCAAATAAAGTCTTCACCCTATAGTTAATATACTCAGCAGCCAACTTTTGTTGCCAAGGAAAAGTGAACACCCAGTAGGTATATGCTAAGATTTAAATTGTTAATTTAAATACTTTTCAAATTGTTACTAGTTATTTTCTAACCCAAGGTATTGGTTATTCTGTGTATTATTGGTGAATTATAGAAAAAACTTTCACACTATATATACTTGACAAAATAAACCACCCTGTATACTCACAAAAACCTGCCCTAGGAATGTTCTTGACTGAAAAATTTAATAAAACTCACCAGCTAGATGATTGCCTAGAGTTCAAGGTTATGTCCAAGGATTGCTATACCAGCATATCCAGGACACCCTGTAATAAATTATCAAAGAAAATTCTTGGAAAACCGAAAGCGTTATTTTAAAGGAAATTATTTAAAAAAAGGACTTTGGAGCGAAAAGAAAATAATTTTTGCACTCAGGTGTGGGTCAGTTTTTCATTATAAAAGGGGCTACCAATTTTTATTATTATTTTTTTTTGTTTTAAGGTGTAGTAGGGGGAAATCAAAAAAAAAATTTGATTCTTTGTAAGCTACTAGGTTTGATCAAGATATAGCTCTCTGTGTGACATGGACTGAATTGGTATGCCAATGCTAATATCTTAACTGCATAGCACTTTCCTAAAAAAACCCGAGACAAGTCGTGCGCCCTTAAAAGAAGGTAAGAATACATAAATACTGAGCAGAAATTGCCTTGTCTACTTTGCAAGCTATAGGGTTGTAAGGCCCCACGTTGGGCGCCATTCATATAACGGTGTATGTTATGTTGTTGTTACCCCGGTGAGACTCCTCTAGGGAGGAAATGTTTTCCAGTGGTTCAGGGCCCCTTGAATTTGGTAATCGATGGATTAAAAAAAATTAGTTCAATTTTCGATACGGCGCCACTTAGTTTTTACCAACCTAAACTAAGAAAGGGTTATTCTTGTTTGGTATCCCTAGAAATAAAACTCATTTATTTTGCGGACAAATTACATTTTTTTATTTACTCATGTGAAAAAATTTGAGTTTGAAATACACTGCTGACAATACACTGTACAATTGGTACCACCAGGACCTCTCGCTTATTTTAAAATAAAATAAAAGGAAAAATGTAATTTAAATTATCACTCCTATCTGGCATATTGACACTGAAAGGTTGATAACATCTTAAATTGATTGAAAATTTATTTAAAAATTTTCAATTAGTAAAAATTTACCATTTAAAAAAACTCGAGTTTTCTTTTGGTTTACACCAAGAGAATTCATAACAGGTAAAACCTAAGCATAAGAAAATTTATAAAAAACATGGTCCTATGGATGTCATATTAAATTTGATCTGACCTTATTGTCGTTTCTCCAGGTCTACAATGCTGATGATATTATTGAGTGCGATGAACCTCCTAGCTGAACAACCACTTCAGACGCTACCAACCTGCCTCGGAATGACTGTGTCCCAACATAGCTCCCTTCTTTTAAGGGCGAAGGGCTACCCAATCAATACTGCCTTTACTGGAACATAATTGAAAGTACAGGTAAGTAGATGAAATTCCTTTCAAATCAGCAAATTCCACCCTGTCTTCAGCACAATACACACCAAAGATGGCTTAAGGCCTTATGTAAACATGAAGAAAGATATAAATGAAATTTGTCTCCAAATTTTAAATTTTCGGAGCATGGCGACTCGCTCAAAGTCGGCCATGAAAAGGAAAAAGGCGGAAATCGTTCCAAGCAATTTGACATTTTCCCTAAAGTTGAAAACTTCAGACCGGAACACAAAATAATCGCGCCGGAATTTAAATTTTTCTATAAAACTCTATAATAAAAAAACAACCTCAAATTCAACAAAACAGTGGTTCATTCTCAACACTAGAGGGCGGTTCAATGGAAATGTTCACAACATTTTTACCATAGAACTGTTCACAACTTCGTACAATTTTGAATGTTTATCACGTTCAAAACCAAAGCTTAAAGGTGTGTTCCAAGATTATGTACGAGTCCATATAGAACATATAAAAAACTATTGTGACAATAATAATCCGCTATACTCTAATTCTAGAAAGCTTGTAACAAGTACCACTGAATTTTATCTATTTCAATTATTTACACACTGTATAGACTGAAAGACCTAAACCTAAATTTTAGGTTACACTTTATCAAGTGTGGAATGTCTGTACAAAATTATCATTCTAAATTTTGAACATGCCCATCATGCTATTCTCTGTGTGCCTAACTTTTTTATTGTTTTGAAAAACAACACATAACCATAATTTTTTTTAAAAAAATATTTCTAATTTATTTTCATAATGTTTATATTTAATTTTCTAATTACTACTAATATATTTATCTATATTTCAAATTTATTATATCAGGGAATCCATTCTATAAAAACTATAAATCTATTTACTATACATGTGAAGTTTTGTAAACATTTCCTGTGCACCGGAAATCATTTACAATGGCAATTTAAAGGTAGGTTTATAATTCATACTAACTCTTTTCTATTACAACAAATGGAACGTTCACTGTAAGCAGTGCCAACGTTACAATATATATATATATATATATATATATATATATATATATATATATATATATATAAATATAAATATAAATATAAATATAAATATAAATATAAATATAAATATAAATATAAATATAAATATAAATATAAATATAAATATAAATATAAATATAAATATAAATATAAATATAAATATAAATATAAATATAAATATAAATATAAATATAAATATAAATATAAATATAAATATAAATATAAATATAAATATAAATATAAATATAAATATAAATATAAATATAAATATAAATATAAATATAAATATAAATATAAATATAAATATAAATATAAATATAAATATAAATATAAATATAAATATAAATATAAATATAAATATAAATATAAATATAAATATAAATATAAATATAAATATAAATATAAATATAAATATAAATATAAATATAAATATAAATATAAATATAAATATAAATATAAATATAAATATAAATATAAATATAAATATAAATATAAATATAAATATAAATATAAATATAAATATAAATATAAATATAAATATAAATATAAATATAAATATAAATATAAATATAAATATAAATATAAATATAAATATAAATATAAATATAAATATAAATATAAATATAAATATAAATATAAATATAAATATAAATATAAATATAAATATAAATATAAATATAAATATAAATATAAATATAAATATAAATATAAATATAAATATAAATATAAATATAAATATAAATATAAATATAAATATAAATATAAATATAAATATAAATATAAATATAAATATAAATATAAATATAAATATAAATATAAATATAAATATAAATATAAATATAAATATAAATATAAATATAAATATAAATATAAATATAAATATAAATATAAATATAAATATAAATATAAATATAAATATAAATATAAATATAAATATAAATATAAATATAAATATAAATATAAATATAAATATAAATATAAATATAAATATAAATATAAATATAAATATAAATATAAATATAAATATAAATATAAATATAAATATAAATATAAATATAAATATAAATATAAATATAAATATAAATATAAATATAAATATAAATATAAATATAAATATAAATATAAATATAAATATAAATATAAATATAAATATAAATATAAATATAAATATAAATATAAATATAAATATAAATATAAATATAAATATAAATATAAATATAAATATAAATATAAATATAAATATAAATATAAATATAAATATAAATATAAATATAAATATAAATATAAATATAAATATAAATATAAATATAAATATAAATATAAATATAAATATAAATATAAATATAAATATAAATATAAATATAAATATAAATATAAATATAAATATAAATATAAATATAAATATAAATATAAATATAAATATAAATATAAATATAAATATAAATATAAATATAAATATAAATATAAATATAAATATAAATATAAATATAAATATAAATATAAATATAAATATAAATATAAATATAAATATAAATATAAATATAAATATAAATATAAATATAAATATAAATATAAATATAAATATAAATATAAATATAAATATAAATATAAATATAAATATAAATATAAATATAAATATAAATATAAATATAAATATAAATATAAATATAAATATAAATATAAATATAAATATAAATATAAATATAAATATAAATATAAATATAAATATAAATATAAATATAAATATAAATATAAATATAAATATAAATATAAATATAAATATAAATATAAATATAAATATAAATATAAATATAAATATAAATATAAATATAAATATAAATATAAATATAAATATAAATATAAATATAAATATAAATATAAATATAAATATAAATATAAATATAAATATAAATATAAATATAAATATAAATATAAATATAAATATAAATATAAATATAAATATAAATATAAATATAAAATATAAATATAAATATAAATATAAATATAAATATAAATATAAATATAAATATAAATATAAATATAAATATAAATATAAATATAAATATAAATATAATTAAATATAAATATAAATATAATATAAATATAATATAAATATAAATATAAATATAAATATAAATATAAATATAAATATAATATAATATAAATATAAATATAAATATAAATATAAATATAAATATAAATATAAATATAAATATAAATATAAATATAAATATAAATATAAATATAAATATAAATATAAATATAAATATAATATAAATATAAATATAAATATAAATATAAATATAAATATAAATATAAATATAAATATAAATATAAATATAAATATAAATATAAATATAAATATAAATATAAATATAAATATAAATATAAATATAAATATAAATATAAATATAAATAATATAAATATAAATATAAATATAAATATAAATATAAATATAAATATAAATATAAATATAAATATAAATATAAATATAAATATAAATATAAATATAATATATATATAAATATAAATATAAATATAAATATAAATATAATATAAATATAAATATAAATATAAATATAATTATAAATATAAATATAAATATAAATATAAATATAAATATAAATATAAATATAAATATAATATAAATATAAATATAAATATAAATATAAATATAAATATAAATATAAATATAAATATAAATATAAATATAAATATAAAATATAAATATAAATATAAATATAAATATAAATATAAATATAAATATAAATATAAATATAAATATAAATAAAATATAATATAAATATAAATATAAATATAAATATAAATATAAATATAAATATAAATATAAATATAAATAATAATAAATATAAATATAAATATAAATATAAATATAAATATAAATATAAATATAAATATAAATATAAATATAAATATAAATAAATAAATATAAATATAATATAAATATAAATATAAATATAAATATAAATATAAATATAAATATAAATATAAATATAAATATAAATATAAATATAAATATAAATAAATATAAATATAAATATAAATATAAATATAAATAAATATAAATATAAATATAATATAAAATAATAAATATAAATATAAATATAAATATAAATATAAATATAAATATAAATATAAATATAATATAAATATAAATATAAATATAAAATATAAATATAAATATAAATATAAATATAAATATAAATATAAATATAAATATAAATATAAATATAATATAAATATAAATATAAATATAAATATAAATATAAATATAAATATAAATATAAATATAAATATAAATAAATATAAATATAAATATAAATATAAATAAATATAAATATAAATATAAATATAAATATAAATATAAATATAAATATAAATATAAATATAAATATAAATATAAATATAAATATAAATATAAATATAAATATAAATATAATATAAATATAAATATAAATATAAATATAAATATAAATATAAATATAAATATAAATATAAATATAAATATAAATATAAATATAAATATAAATATAAATATAAATATAAATATAAATATAAATATAAATATAAATATAAATATAAATATAAATATAAATATAAATATAAATATAATAATATAAATATAAATATAATATAAATATAAATATAAATATAAATATAAATATAATTAAAATATAAATATAAATATAAATATAAATATAAATATAAATATAAATATAATATAAATATAAATATAAATATAAATATAAATATAAAATATAAATATAAATATAAATATAAATATAAATATAAATATAATAAATATAAATATAAATATAATATAAATATAAATATAAATATAAATATAAATATAAATTATAAATATAAATATAAATATAAATATAATATAAATATAAATATAAATATAAATTATAAATATAAATATAAATATAAATATAAATATAAATATAAATATAAATATAAATATAAATATAAATATAAATATAATAAATATAAATATAAATATAAATATAAATATAAATATAAATATAAATATAAATATAAATATAAATATAAATATAAATATAAATATAAATATAAATATAAATATAAAATATAAATATAAATATAAATATAAATATAAATATAAATATAAATATAAATATAAATATAAATATAAATATAAATATAAATATAAATATAAATATAAATATAAATATAAATATAAATATAAATATAAATATAAATATAAATATAATATAAATATAAATATAAATATAAATATAAATATAAATATAAATATAAATATAAATATAAATATAAATATAAATATAAATATAAATATAAATATAAATATAAATATAAAATATAATATAAATATAAATATAAATATAAATATAAATATAAATATAAATATAAATATAAATATAAATATAAATATAAATATAAATATAAATATAATATAAATATAAATATAAATATAAATATAAATATAAATATAAATATAAATATAAATATAAATATAAATATAAATATAAATATAAATATAAATATAAATATAAATATAATATAAATATAAATATAAATATAAATATAAATATAAATATAAATATAAATATAAATATAAATATAAATATAAATATAAAATATATAAATATAAATATAAATATAAATATAAATATAAATATAAATATAAATATAAATATAAATATAAATATAAATATAAATATAAATATAAATATAAATATAAATATAAATATAAATATAAATATAAATATAAATATAAATATAAATATAAATATAAATATAAATATAAATATAAATATAAATATAAATATAAATATAAATATAATATAAATATAAATATAAATATAAATATAAATATAAATATAAATATAAATATAAATATAAATATAAATATAAATATAAATATAAATATAAATATAAATATAAATATAAATATAAATATAAATATAAATATAAATATAAATATAAATATAAATATAAATATAAATATAAATATAAATATAAATATAAATATAAATATAAATATAAATATAAATATAAATATAAATATAAATATAAATATAAATATAAATATAAATATAAATATAAATTAAATATAAATATAAATATAAATATAAATATAAATATAAATATAAATATAAATATAAATATAAATATAAATATAAATATAAATATAAATATAAATATAAATATAAATATAAATATAAATATAAATATAAATATAAATATAAATATAAATATAAATATAAATATAAATATAAATATAAATATAAATATAAATATAAATATAAATATAAATATAAATATAAATATAAATATAAATATAAATATAAATATAAATATAAATATAAATATAAATATAAATATAAATATAAATATAAATATAAATATAAATATAAATATAAATATAAATATAAATATAAATATAAATATAAATATAAATATAAATATAAATATAAATATAAATATAAATATAAATATAAATATAAATATAAATATAAATATAAATATAAATATAAATATAAATATAAATATAAATATAAATATAAATATAAATATAAATATAAATATAAATATAAATATAAATATAAATATAAATATAAATATATAAATATAAATATAAATATAAATATAAATATAAATATAAATATAAATATAAATATAAATATAAATATAAATATAAATATAAATATAAATATAAATATAAATATAAATATAAATATAAATATAAATATAAATATAAATATAAATATAAATATAAATATAAATATAAATATAAATATAAATATAAATATAAATATAAATATAAATATAAATATAAATATAAATATAAATATAAATATAAATATAAATATAAATATAAATATAAATATAAATATAAATATAAATATAAATATAAATATAAATATAAATATAAATATAAATATAAATATAAATATAAATATAAATATAAATATAAATATAAATATAAATATAAATATAAATATAAATATAAATATAAATATAAATATAAATATAAATATAAATATAAATATAAATATAAATATAAATATAAATATAAATATAAATATAAATATAAATATAAATATAAATATAAATATAAATATAAATATAAATATAAATATAAATATAAATATAAATATAAATATAAATATAAATATAAATATAAATATAAATATAAATATAAATATAAATATAAATATAAATATAAATATAAATATAAATATAAATATAAATATAAATATAAATATAAATATAAATATAAATATAAATATAAATATAAATATAAATATAAATATAAATATAAATATAAATATAAATATAAATATAAATATAAATATAAATATAAATATAAATATAAATATAAATATAAATATAAATATAAATATAAATATAAATATAAATATAAATATAAATATAAATATAAATATAAATATAAATATAAATATAAATATAAATATAAATATAAATATAAATATAAATATAAATATAAATATAAATATAAATATAAATATAAATATAAATATAAATATAAATATAAATATAAATATAAATATAAATATAAATATAAATATAAATATAAATATAAATATAAATATAAATATAAATATAAATATAAATATAAATATAAATATAAATATAAATATAAATATAAATATAAATATAAATATAAATATAAATATAAATATAAATATAAATATAAATATAAATATAAATATAAATATAAATATAAATATAAATATAAATATAAATATAAATATAAATATAAATATAAATATAAATATAAATATAAATATAAATATAAATATAAATATAAATATAAATATAAATATAAATATAAATATAAATATAAATATAAATATAAATATAAATATAAATATAAATATAAATATAAATATAAATATAAATATAAATATAAATATAAATATAAATATAAATATAAATATAAATATAAATATAAATATAAATATAAATATAAATATAAATATAAATATAAATATAAATATAAATATAAATATAAATATAAATATAAATATAAATATAAATATAAATATAAATATAAATATAAATATAAATATAAATATAAATATAAATATAAATATAAATATAAATATAAATATAAATATAAATATAAATATAAATATAAATATAAATATAAATATAAATATAAATATAAATATAAATATAAATATAAATATAAATATAAATATAAATATAAATATAAATATAAATATAAATATAAATATAAATATAAATATAAATATAAATATAAATATAAATATAAATATAAATATAAATATAAATATAAATATAAATATAAATATAAATATAAATATAAATATAAATATAAATATAAATATAAATATAAATATAAATATAAATATAAATATAAATATAAATATAAATATAAATATAAATATAAATATAAATATAAATATAAATATAAATATAAATATAAATATAAATATAAATATAAATATAAATATAAATATAAATATAAATATAAATATAAATATAAATATAAATATAAATATAAATATAAATATAAATATAAATATAAATATAAATATAAATATAAATATAAATATAAATATAAATATAAATATAAATATAAATATAAATATAAATATAAATATAAATATAAATATAAATATAAATATAAATATAAATATAAATATAAATATAAATATAAATATAAATATAAATATAAATATAAATATAAATATAAATATAAATATAAATATAAATATAAATATAAATATAAATATAAATATAAATATAAATATAAATATAAATATAAATATAAATATAAATATAAATATAAATATAAATATAAATATAAATATAAATATAAATATAAATATAAATATAAATATAAATATAAATATAAATATAAATATAAATATAAATATAAATATAAATATAAATATAAATATAAATATAAATATAAATATAAATATAAATATAAATATAAATATAAATATAAATATAAATATAAATATAAATATAAATATAAATATAAATATAAATATAAATATAAATATAAATATAAATATAAATATAAATATAAATATAAATATAAATATAAATATAAATATAAATATAAATATAAATATAAATATAAATATAAATATAAATATAAATATAAATATAAATATAAATATAAATATAAATATAAATATAAATATAAATATAAATATAAATATAAATATAAATATAAATATAAATATAAATATAAATATAAATATAAATATAAATATAAATATAAATATAAATATAAATATAAATATAAATATAAATATAAATATAAATATAAATATAAATATAAATATAAATATAAATATAAATATAAATATAAATATAAATATAAATATAAATATAAATATAAATATAAATATAAATATAAATATAAATATAAATATAAATATAAATATAAATATAAATATAAATATAAATATAAATATAAATATAAATATAAATATAAATATAAATATAAATATAAATATAAATATAAATATAAATATAAATATAAATATAAATATAAATATAAATATAAATATAAATATAAATATAAATATAAATATAAATATAAATATAAATATAAATATAAATATAAATATAAATATAAATATAAATATATAAATATAAATATAAATATAAATATAAATATAAATATAAATATAAATATAAATATAAATATAAATATAAATATAAATATAAATATAAATATAAATATAAATATAAATATAAATATAAATATAAATATAAATATAAATATAAATATAAATATAAATATAAATATAAATATAAATATAAATATAAATATAAATATAAATATAAATATAAATATAAATATAAATATAAATATAAATATAAATATAAATATAAATATAAATATAAATATAAATATAAATATAAATATAAATATAAATATAAATATAAATATAAATATAAATATAAATATAAATATAAATATAAATATAAATATAAATATAAATATAAATATAAATATAAATATAAATATAAATATAAATATAAATATAAATATAAATATAAATATAAATATAAATATAAATATAAATATAAATATAAATATAAATATAAATATAAATATAAATATAAATATAAATATAAATATAAATATAAATATAAATATAAATATAAATATAAATATAAATATAAATATAAATATAAATATAAATATAAATATAAATATAAATATAAATATAAATATAAATATAAATATAAATATAAATATAAATATAAATATAAATATAAATATAAATATAAATATAAATATAAATATAAATATAAATATAAATATAAATATAAATATAAATATAAATATAAATATAAATATAAATATAAATATAAATATAAATATAAATATAAATATAAATATAAATATAAATATAAATATAAATATAAATATAAATATAAATATAAATATAAATATAAATATAAATATAAATATAAATATAAATATAAATATAAATATAAATATAAATATAAATATAAATATAAATATAAATATAAATATAAATATAAATATAAATATAAATATAAATATAAATATAAATATAAATATAAATATAAATATAAATATAAATATAAATATAAATATAAATATAAATATAAATATAAATATAAATATAAATATAAATATAAATATAAATATAAATATAAATATAAATATAAATATAAATATAAATATAAATATAAATATAAATATAAATATAAATATAAATATAAATATAAATATAAATATAAATATAAATATAAATATAAATATAAATATAAATATAAATATAAATATAAATATAAATATAAATATAAATATAAATATAAATATAAATATAAATATAAATATAAATATAAATATAAATATAAATATATAAATATAAATATAAATATAAATATAAATATAAATATAAATATAAATATAAATATAAATATAAATATAAATATAAATATAAATATAAATATAAATATATAAATATAAATATAAATATAAATATAAATATAAATATAAATATAAATATAAATATAAATATAAATATAAATATAAATATAAATATAAATATAAATATAAATATAAATATAAATATAAATATAAATATAAATATAAATATAAATATAAATATAAATATAAATATAAATATAAATATAAATATAAATATAAATATAAATATAAATATAAATATAAATATAAATATAAATATAAATATAAATATAAATATAAATATAAATATAAATATAAATATAAATATAAATATAAATATAAATATAAATATAAATATAAATATAAATAATAATTTTTTTTTAATAAGTATTTATATTTATATTTATATTTATATTTATATTTATATTTATATTTATATTTATATTTATATTTATATTTATATTTATATTTATATTTATATTTATATTTATATTTATATTTATATTTATATTTATATTTATATTTATATTTATATTTATATTTATATTTATATTTATATTTATATTTATATTTATATTTATATTTATATTTATATTTATATTTATATTTATATTTATATTTATATTTATATTTATATTTATATTTATATTTATATTTATATTTATATTTATATTTATATTTATATTTATATTTATATTTATATTTATATTTATATTTATATTTATATTTATATTTATATTTATATTTATATTTATATTTATATTTATATTTATATTTATATTTATATTTATATTTATATTTATATTTATATTTATATTTATATTTATATTTATATTTATATTTATATTTATATTTATATTTATATTTATATTTATATTTATATTTATATTTATATTTATATTTATATTTATATTTATATTTATATTTATATTTATATTTATATTTATATTTATATTTATATTTATATTTATATTTATATTTATATTTATATTTATATTTATATTTATATTTATATTTATATTTATATTTATATTTATATTTATATTTATATTTATATTTATATTTATATTTATATTTATATTTATATTTATATTTATATTTATATTTATATTTATATTTATATTTATATTTATATTTATATTTATATTTATATTTATATTTATATTTATATTTATATTTATATTTATATTTATATTTATATTTATATTTATATTTATATTTATATTTATATTTATATTTATATTTATATTTATATTTATATTTATATTTATATTTATATTTATATTTATATTTATATATACCGGTTGCCCCAAATATCCAACAACTATTATCAATTATAAGTTTTTAACTTTTTTTTTACGGGTATGCGCACTCGCAAGGAGATCTCTATCACGCTCGAGAAGCGGCAAGTGCGCGGAAATGTTGGTGTGTGTTGGTTTTGAAACGGTTCAGGTTGTAACCTGCAGGGAAAACTGTCGCAGGGAGTTTATTCCACAGCGATGCTGTTCTCCAGAGATATGAATTCTGATATAATGAGGTTCTTGGTGCCTCTATTTTGACAATAAATTGATGGTTACCGTCTGTTTGACGTGTTCGCCTAGTAGGTGCTACTCCCGGGGGGATCATACGTGCCAACTCTTCAGAGCATTTTCCGTGATAATACCTGTAGAAGAGAGATAGATCGCCCACAGTTCTTCGATGTTCGAGACTATCCAAGCTACGGGTAAGTGAGGGGTCATTGATCAGCTTGATAGCTCGTTTTTGCACGGTGTTCAAAAGCATTAAGGTATGTTTGGGTGCCGCACTCCATATATGTGAGCAGTACTCCATAGTTGGTCGAATCTGGGCTTTGTAGAGTGTCAGCAGTTGGATTGGTGTATACAGATGTCTTGTACGAAATAGCACCCCAAGCTTTTGGGACGCCCTTTTAGCTATATCTGCCACGTGACTGTGCCAAGACATGTTGGTCTCTGCAGTGACTCCTAAGATGTTCAACTGGCACTACAATGCGACAACACTTCCAGATAGCATGATGTTTGGCTCACCGGTGCTAATCTTTTTTGAAAACAGGGCTGCTTGGGATTTCTGCGCGTTGAACTGTACAAGGTTTTTGTTGCCCCAGTCCTCTATTATCTCCAAGTCGTTATTTATCTGTGATATTTCAGTTAGTCTAAGGTAATGGAATTCACGTGCGAAGAGACATGTGGGTGGTATCACTGAGGAGACTACATTGCCATCATCTGCAAAGCAATAAAGTGGATTTACTGTTTTTTCTATGAGGTCATTTATGTAAATCAGAAAAAGTGTTGGCGAAAGGATTGCTCCCTGTGGCACACCAGCATTTATTTGGTAAGAGTTGGAGTTCCGGCCATCCAGTGCAACATAAATGGATCTATGCTTAAGGTAACTTTCAAACCAAGTGCAAAGTCTCGGCGACAATCCCGTTGCTTTGAGCTTGTTGAGCAGATTTTCATGCCAGACTTTATCGAATGCCTTAGATATATCTAAGGCAATTGTTCTTGTTTCACCTCGCAACTCAATCGCTTTCTGCCATAAGTGAGTGACGTATGTAAGTAAATCGCCAGTTGACCTATATTTTCGAAATCCGTATTGCTTGTCGTTGATAATTTTATACTTTTCCAAGTACTTGGTTAGGTGATTGTTCACAACTCTTTCCATTACTTTTGATATCACCGGAAGTAGAGCAATTGGTCTATAGTTTAACGGATCTGTCTGTTTTCCTTTCTTTGGAATGGGTTGTACTGCGGCAGACTTCCATGATGATGGATATACTCCTTGCCTATAAGATAAATTGAATAATTTTGCGAAAGTTGGGGTGAGTTCGCTAGCACAATTTTTGAGTACTATCGCGGGAATGCCATCTGGACCCATTGCTTTGTTTGTATCCAACTTTTTAAGGGATTTTCGTATTTCTCTGTGACAAAAGGGTACCTCTGGCATACTGTGGGAAACCCTTTCAATGAATGGTGGAGTTTTTCGATTTGGAACTGTTAGGTTTGAGTTGGAGGAAAAGATTATGGCCAGCATATTGGCTTTTTCCTCTGATGTTGTGGCTGAGTGAGTATTTTTATCTGTAAGTGGTGGTATGGATGACTTGGTGAAGTTTGATCCAACGGCTTTTGCAAGAGACCAAAAGGACCTAGAACTACTTGGACAATTCAGCAACCTGTTTTTTATTAATTGATTGTATGTTTCTTTGGCGGCGTCAATAGTAATTTTGCAACTATTTCTGGCTTCTATAAATTCTGTGTGGTTTTGAGCGGTTTGTTGTCGTTTCCAAAGGTTATATGCTCTGTGTTTTTTCTGTACAGCCGTTTGACACTGGCTGTTGAACCAAGGTTTTGCATTAGCTCTGCGTTTTATTGTATGTGGGATATATGCATCCATTCCAGATTACTAAGATTACTTTTGTTATTTCATTACAGCAAATAGTGGGATCAGCTGTTTTAAAGCAAACTTCTTGCCATGGAAAATCCAGGTAAACCTGTTTAATTTCCATTTTGCCGATTTATAGTGCCACATTTTACGAGGAAGTGATTGTTGGCTTGGCGGTATGAACATTTCGCACTGAACCAAGTGGGGGATCTACTTGAATTGTATACAAGTCAGGATTTGTAGTTAGGAACAAGTCTAAAAGCGCTGCAAATTCACCCCTTTCTGAGATACGGGTAGGTTCATCGACAAGCTGCGTTAGACCACAACTTATGGCAAAAGCTTCTGGTTCCCTGCCTTCATTATCTGTTTTGTTGTGGTGTTTTAGCCAGGGTATATTGTGGACGTTAAAATCGCCTAAATAAACAATTTCCGCATGTGGATAGTTAGACTGTATACTATCACAGTTTTCGGATAATGTCGCAAAAAAGTTTTGATACTCGGTGTTACTTGGCGGTCGGTAAAGGCAGCAAATGAACTTGGTCGATGACTTTGAGGTAAATTTCAGCCATATGATATCGAGGTTCGCTGGTTCTAGCTTCTCCTCTCGATGACATAAAAGGTCATTTTTAATGTACACACAGATCCCAAAATTATGTCGAAATCGGTGGTGTAGGTCATAGCCGGGATAAAGATAGTTCACAATAGGTGTTGCAGTTCTGATTTTAGTTTCAGTGAGAACAAGGATGTCAGGTCTTTGTTCTTCAAGATGTTGGTGAACTGAATTCATGTTGGTACTAAATCCTCTTATATTGGTAAAATCAATTCTGAGTTGAGTTTTTGGTCTTGATCGGAGTGGTCGGGTATTTTACCTCCGGAATATTTTACCTCCGGAATATTTTGATCCTGGAGGCGCCATCATGCTATCTGTTACTCATTGTTGGAACCGGACTGCCAGCGCAATAGCGGAACGTGGTGATACCACTTAGCGCTACTCACTTCTGGCATGGTGGTATCTCACCGGTCGACGCCCAATGAGTAAAAAGCGTCTACCACCTACCATAACTATATCATCGATTTTATTAGGGTGAATTGCACTTTGCAAGTGGTGTTATTAATTTCCATTTTTCGTTTTATTGTACGCATTTGGCTGCCCTCCTATAACAATCACCTTAGTTGATGGCCTTACCCCCAGAAAAATTAGTTTTTAAAATATAATAATTTATCAAAGTTTCACAGGAAGTAAAAAATATATTATTATAGGTAAAAATACACTTTCTTTGGAAATTAGCAAACAATCTATGAGCCTAAAGAATTGGGATGGATTCCTTGTTTGCTTTTTTAATTTTGCCTGCATTTCTTTGCTTATGAATTCCTTATTAATGGACTGCTTTTAATGAACAAAAAAGCATCATGGTTAACATCGATGGGGGTGAAAATTCCTCGCAACTAAAAATAGCGATCCTTCATAAAGAGACAAATATTATTTATTCGGCCATTTATTTTAAAAATTCAAGAAAGTTGCTATGGTGATGATCACAGAGCAATCGATTCTCACTATGATGCTTTTCATTTAATTGAAATCGGTTTTGTTTTAATGAATTTGTGAGGAAATGCAGATAGAATTAGGCAATCGTATAGTTTGTGAAACATCTTCTTTGCTCTATCGATGGTTAAAATTAATATTTCCAAAACTGCTAAACCAATTTTAATGATTTAAGTCTTGTTCTGTGCGGCGGAGACAGAGATTTTTAACGAATTAAAAAAAACAATAGTTTCTCGAAACATAAGAATAAACAAACCTCTTTTAAAGGTTAAGTTTGATTCTGACCGCCATCTTGGATTTTAAGGTGATAAATTTCGATAGTGACCTTTAAAGAGCAATTAATTTTTTCCTTGATACTTTTTATTTGAGGAAAATTGGTTTAGTAATAATTAATTTATTAGGAAATGAATGGAGACAGAATTGAAAAGGTAATCGTATAATCTGTACAACAAAGGTTAAAAGAAAAATTAATTTTTTTGGAACAATCCAACTGATTTTAGTAATTCGTACCTCGTCCGTGCGTGGCAGAAATATGATTTTTTTATAAATTAAAAAAAAACTGAAAAAGATCTGGAACATAAAAATAAACAAGCAAATTTAAAGGGTGTAGCATGTTTTTGTGCGCCATCTTGTAATTTCCAGATTGCGAATAAATTTTTTTCTTGAAATCCGATTCATTTCCTGCAAGCATCAGCTTTTTTCAATAAAATCGGTAGCATAGTTCAAGAGGTACGAAAAAAAATCCGTTTTTTTTTTCTCCGTTTTTATTTTGCCCCACCCGGTATTTTAATAAACTGGATGATAGTATAAGGTCAGCACCCCTACTAATTAAAAATAAATAATCCTTTATATAACGGAAGTACATAAATTTCTATAGTTAAGTATAAGTCATAGATATATAGCAAGTTAATAACAGTAATGACTTGTTTTTATGGGATTTCATAGATTCTCTAAAAATAGCTATTTTTGGGGGCAAATGGCATGAAAACTTCAATATGGTTTTTGGACATTCACACACATTTTGAAAGCTTGTTCCTTGGGAAAATAAATTCTATTGGAGGAACAAAATCACCCGGAAAATATAAAAATCCCAAGGACATGAATGAAGAGGTGCCAAAATTGACTCAAAATTCAAGGATTTTTAAAGTATCATTTCTTGTGTTTGGATTAAATTTGCAAACTCTCTTACTATTTTTTTTGAACTGCAATATATTTTTTAACATTTTTTTTAAATTCTAAAACATAATAATCAAAACTTAAGAAAAATATAGTTCAAATTAAAGTATAGTAAAAAAATGTTTTTGTTATGAGCGAAATCCATTGAGTTTATAAAAAAACTGCCTTGACCAAATTCAAAAATTTTTTGCATTATTTCGTGTTATAATATATTCTTATAGGCAGACTCAAAAGGAACCTTAGTTTGTAACCAAACCCAAAATCTCCCCTAAAACCACTTAACCGCTTCAGATAAACCAAAATTAAGGGAAAATCTAAAAATGTATATTTTGATAAAAACTAAATTTAACAATTTTTATTTAATGGAACTTACTTCAGAGTAAGAAAAAAAAATTATTACTCTAAGGAACTTAATCACGCTTCCAAAGTGTAATACCTTGTTAGAAAGGCACACTCATTGTCCGCCTTAAAGTGAAATTAGAACTGTCCTTTCTAATGTAGTTATTTAATTATTTCAAAAAATCTGGATCAATGTCACGTCACATTTGAAAGCGTCGCGACGCCGCCGTATGTATTACGTCCCCGGAAAAAAAAATATTATTTTTGTAAATTTCTTTATAAGTTTATTAATTGTACCAATTTATATCAAAATCACCACAACTTCGGAAATTCTGCCAACCATCAGATTTAATAATATATTTTTATACGACTGTCTTGTAAAAGGGGGTTTTGCGCACGGAGAACACGATCTGAAAATGGCATTTTGCGCACGCTGTGTGCAAAACGTTTTGCACACGCTTATGTCATTTTTGCGCGCGGCTATGTCATTTCTGCATACGGGTCTCCCGGCATTGTGATTTTTGTTGTTGTCACCCATCAATATAAGTTGGCTTAGTTCCGTAGCAACCGTCACTGCTCGTATGTTTTGTTGATTAGATACGTCAAAAAATTGTTGAATTTTTAAAGTTTTGTTGTAAAATGTCGGAGAAATAAAAACAAGTTAAATTAAAATTTGATTTTTCTTTCTTTATTAGCAGTCGTATAAAAAATATTGTAAAAAACTCGTTTGAAAACCTCTTTGCACACTCCCTCGACTTGTAGACCTCGCCTTCGGCTCGGTCTACCAAACTGTCTCGATCGTGTGCAAAGAGTCGTTTTCAAACCTTGTTGTTTAAATAACTATTAATAAATATTGATCTTTGAAATTCTATTTTAAATCACTCTTTTAGTTTTGAAGCCACTGAATCCATTAGGAGCCGTTTATTGCATAGCTATACAAAGTTCAGGGGTTCCCTAAGCCATTTAACGCACCCACATAAAATAAAAGAAATTAATTGTTAATATTTTATTTTGCATATTACATGGTAATAAAAAAGCACTGGTCATCCTACGCAAAAACATAAAAAAACTCATAATTAATAAAATCATTTGTTATGAATAATAAAATAGAAGAATACTATAAGAAAGAATGTTGTAGTAGTAGTAAACTCAGGGTCGAAGGGTAAGGCAAGTGCCAATGGTAGGCCAGTAGTAGTAGTAGTAGTAGTAGTGGGGGATATACTAATAGGGCCGAGAAGTAGGCCACATTAGGTCCCTTTTGTCATGTCTCAGGTCATTTCCTTAAGCCACTCTTTGCACTTCCATTCGATGCCCAGGTATCTAATGAACCTTCTATATTATGTTACCTTCTATATTATGTTTAGCATGAATAGCAAAATACTGAAGTCATAGGTGACCTAAAAATACATAACTATGAATGCTTAAATGGAAACAATAATAATTGTCATTGTGAACAAATAATAAAAAAAGTTGAAAATATAAAGTACCTCGGAGTAATAATTGATCAAAATCTAAAATATAATGCCCACATTGAATATATCACAAAAAAGATCAGAAAAACAATTTATAGATTTTATCAGCTTAGAGAGTTTCTATCAAGGAGACTACTAAAAATTATATATCAGGCATTGGTTGAATCAGTCCTGAACTATGGAATAAGAATTTGGGGTAGTGCATGTAGCACAATACTTTGCAACCTGATAATTGCATAAAAGTACATCCTCAAGGTTATATGTAAAAAACCAAAACGGTATCCTACTATAGAACTATTTTTAGAAACCAAAACCCTAAGGATTAGAGAACTATACATGAGAAATATACTAAAATACATGAGGAATAACCAAAAATACAAGACTGAAGTCAACCATAACATTCTAACTAGATCAATAACTCAGGAACATATAACATTGAACACGAATGTCTTCAAGAGGTGAAAGGTGTTCAAAAACTGCCGCCAAAAACGGGCTAGTGGATTTTTTTCTATGGAAGGATACCTTTCAAATGGACTTTTGGGCGAAATCGCACCTGATCATGTATGAAAATGATGACATTTTTTGTATTTTCGATATGACTAGAAATTTTTTTTCCACCATTTCCTGTCCTTTATTCTCTACAATTAAATTTGACACAGGAATATTATTTTATCTATTGTTACGCCTTCTCGACACGTACAAACTCTTCCTAGCAAGTCAGAAAAGTGTGTTATTATGTTTCAATTCCAGGAATTCCTCATGTTTACTTTTCTGTCTGCCCTGCGCTAATAATAATAAGTACTCGCGAACTTTTATTGTACTGTTTACAAAATCGGCCGGTAGGGCTCTCTTATGTCTGAAACCTTTCTCCTTATCTGTTATCCACAAGATTTTGTGATCACCAGCCGATTGTGTGTGAATTTTTTTTTCGTAAACTAGTATTTTCCACTATGGCTGACCACACGTGTTCGCATGACCAGAATAGAAAAAAATTACTTGTGGCACGAAAAAACTAGAATATTTTGTGATAAAAGAGCGACATTTAAACTTGGTAAAAAAATTTCTAAATCGAAATTTTTATCTTTGTGATTCAAAATTCCCTGTGAGTATTTGTGACACCTGCAGAAGAACTCTTAACAACTATGACAAAAATAATTTTACGAGGCCACTCCCAAAAATGCCAAATTATGAGGATCTTTTATTACCAAAAGCAACAAGAAGTACTCACGACACTTGCAATTGCTATATTTCTCATGGGGAGATTCAAGGGCCACGCAAAAACTAGAACGGGCAGAGGTGCTATGCGGAACTTTGAGACGGTGATAGATAGCAGTAATGGGCTAAATGGCGCATCAAAAATTGACAAATTACCTTGCAAAATGAAAAGTGACCAAGAAAAGAGCATCATGAACGTTTGCAAAATTTGTTTTCAAGAAGTTGGACGGGGAAAGGTCCATCCCTGTGGTTCTGCATCAGTTGCTCGTGATAATTGTCAAAAACTAATAATCAGTAAGCTACCTCAGAAACAGCAAGAGCAAGTTGCTTCGCATATTTTAAACCGGAAAATAAAATCAACTGAAGCTACTAGCAGAACGAACGCTGCATTGGAATTGAGTACGTTGGAATCAAAATCCAGAATTACTATTAATCCGGCCTCAAGTTCACAGGTAACTTTCAGTTCTGAGACACTAGACAATTTCCAAGACAATATTGGGGCCTCACAGAAGCAAATGAAACAGGTCACCAACCTCCTGCGATCGTCTGCTGGGAAAAAATCTGTACCAGCATATTTTTCCAAACATACATCAGAGCGTTCTAAATTATTGGACGAAATCTACCACAATTCTATGCTCAATTTCGATATTGAAGGTTCCAAGCCGAAAGATCAGAGACCCGTCATTTGGGCGAACCCATCTGAATTATTGGATGCTGTGGTTGAGAAGCGAAATATTATTGGAAATGTCGTAGTGAAAATTATGGCAGACGGAGGTCAGGGGTTTTTCAAAATCTGTATGACTGTATTGCCTGAAGATTACTTTTGTGATGATAGTGGGAGCAAAGGGGGCGAAAATTATGAAGTATTGGTGAAAAAACGAAAACTTTATGCAGAAGGTGGTAGTGTAGGTGTGAAAGCGAAATTGGGCAGTGTAAATAGATTGCTGATGCTGTGTACTGTGCCGAATATCAAGGAATCGTACGACAATTGCAAACTTCTATTTGATTTGGTTAAAATCAATGATATCTCTTTTAAATTTGTTTGCGATTTCAAGCTGTTGTTAATAATTAACGGGCAGCAGACAGCTACGCATCTCACCCTTGTCCATTTTGTTTTGTCAGTCTTAAAACATTGCGAAATTGCCAACAACTTGATAATACAGAACACACCTTAGAGTGCATCGACCAAGACTCCGATTGCGAGATAGATGATAGTGATCAGCCCCTGGGATTGAAGACTTATGGGGATTTAAAAAAAGATTATGTTCCTTTCTGCTGGAAACGCCAAAAAATTTGCCAAATATTACCATATACAGCACAATAAATCCCCCACTTTTTATCGAGAATGACGACCGTTGGGTCATTGAAAAATGTGTAATACCAGAACTTCACATTCTGCAGGGCTTCACAAATCACCTTTTTTGGAAAGGATTGGTACCCCTGCTGGGAAGAGAAAAGGCCCTTGTTTGGGAACTAAAAGTCCAAGTGATTTCCAAGAGTTACCATGGGGAAGTGTTTGTGCCGGAAATTACTGAAAAATGCTGACAAACTCAATGATGAAGATATCTACGGCCATGTTGGGTATTTCAAAATTCTGCCATTTATTCAAGCTTTTAAGGAAATGAATAAACTTGTAGACTCCTGTTTTTCCAGAGGCCCAGTTTATTCAGACATAGAAAAAAGAGTGAACGAAGTGCGCAGAGCATTTTTGGCGACTGAAGTTTCGGAAACATTAAAAATCCATGTACTGACGAGACATTTAACCGATTGTCTGAAATTTTTATCTGGCTTTGGATTAGGGGATTGGTCAGAGCAAGCTGGCGAATCCGTGCACCATGAGTTTCTGAAATTTTGGAATAGATACAAGATAAATTTTGTTCAAGATTCTGCTTATTCAGACAAGTTGAAAAAGGCAGTTGTTGCATTTTCTTCTCAACATATATGATCAATTTATGTTATAAATGAACTTTATTTATTAATTTATTTGTTGAAAGATTTTTATTTTTGTTACTTTTTTGATCAATTTGTTAGTTATCTAATTGTAGTAAACTTTTTGTAAGATCGTGCACAGGCAGATTTGTTTCTAGCGATTAATCTACAGTAATTATTTTCGTTAATTCTGATTTCTCTCAAGCTCACATCGTTTGTGAAAATTATCTATTTCTTAAATGTGAAAAATACAAAAAAATTATAATTCCGACTATAATTATTAGTTTTTTAATAGAATCCTCCACCCCCCATTTGCCATTCCTACTAAAATGTGTTCTAGTGGCTACAAAACAATTTTCAAAAGTATATACTATCCTATCTCAACCGAAATTGGGTTGGAAACAGTAGAAAAGAGCACAAATTGGAGAAAGATTTTTTCTCTTTAAATCGAAAATATAGATAATGTCCCCATTTACATAAATGATCAGATATGATTTCCTTGAGAAGTGCTTTTCAAAGGTATTCCCCCCTAGAACAAGTTCTATTTGCCCATTTTTAGCGGCAGTTTTTTTACACCGTCGACCACTTAAAGACAGCCGTGTGAAAAGAGTTAGTTTCTCTACATGCTAGAGACACATTGCATTTCTTGGGCCAAGACTTTTTAATTTGATACCAAAAACTTTAAAACAAATTACAAATAAAAAAACATTTTCTACTAAAGTAACTGAATGGATCCTTGAAAGCCTGGAACTTATTGTCAATAAAATACCACTTTTAAAATAATATAATGAATACTTTATCTAAACATTTAATAATACTGGAATTTTATAATAACATAACAGGGTAAACACATTAAATCAGTAATCAAACAAAAGTAAATTTAAGATTCTTATTTTGGATGAGGGTCTGTTCGAAAGCGGATGTGTCACCTGGGTGATCGCAGAACTCGGCTAATCTGGAGCAGGAGGTACTGTTTGAGAGGATTTGCCTTTTGAGTGTTTGTGTTGTCTGAATGTGAATGTCCTTAACTAAAAACAAATAGGTGCCTACTAGATTAAATTAAATTTAAGTATAATGGATTTGATACCATTTAACATTCAAGTCGAAACTATGCACATTTTATAAGAACTTAACATTGATATAAGTGTAACATAACATTTATAAGAGTATAACATAACTTTTTATAAGAGTATAGCACAAGATTTATAAGAGTATAACATATAAATTTCTAAAAGTATAACATAACACATCTATAATAGGTGTGGCTTAAAATTAATTAGATTAAAACATTTATATGACAATAATAATATTATGATCATTTTGTGATATTATATAAGATATATAAGTAGGTAGATATAATGAAAAAAAAAGTATTATAGTATATGTAAACTTGACCAGTACTCTCCCGACGAGCTACCATGCAGCTCAGGGACAGTACTTCAATTGTATTAGGAATTTGTAACGAAGCTTTGAAAATAAATTGAAATTTGAAATTTGAAATTTGAAATTTGAAATTTGAAATTTGAAATTTGAAATTTGAAATTTGAAATTTGAAATTTGAAATTTGAAATTTGAAATTTGAAATTTGAAATTTGAAATTTGAAATTTGAAATTTGAAATTTGAAATTTGAAATTTGAAATTTGAAATTTGAAATTTGAAATTTGAAATTTGAAATTTGAAATTTGAAATTTGAAATTTGAAATTTGAAATTTGAAATTTGAAATTTGAAATTTGAAATTTGAAATTTGAAATTTGAAATTTGAAATTTGAAATTTGAAATTTGAAATTTGAAATTTGAAATTTGAAATTTGAAATTTGAAATTTGAAATTTGAAATTTGAAATTTGAAATTTGAAATTTGAAATTTGAAATTTGAAATTTGAAATTTGAAATTTGAAATTTGAAATTTGAAATTTGAAATTTGAAATTTGAAATTTGAAATTTGAAATTTGAAATTTGAAATTTGAAATTTGAAATTTGAAATTTGAAATTTGAAATTTGAAATTTGAAATTTGAAATTTGAAATTTGAAATTTGAAATTTGAAATTTGAAATTTGAAATTTGAAATTTGAAATTTGAAATTTGAAATTTGAAATTTGAAATTTGAAATTTGAAATTTGAAATTTGAAATTTGAAATTTGAAATTTGAAATTTGAAATTTGAAATTTGAAATTTGAAATTTGAAATTTGAAATTTGAAATTAGAGCTAAAGGTTCCGTTAAAAAGGCAAAGTTGTAGTATTTGTTTGGCTGATGTTGTTGTTGAACACAAACGAAAAGTCGAATAAGGCTTACCTTAGTTATAGAAAATAGTAAAAATTAACGATTTTTTTTCATTGGCACACCCGGTATAATTTAATTTTAAACCCTCCTTGTACTTTTTCTGCTAAAGGCAAAAATAAAAAAGATATTAACAATTCTCTAAACAAGTAAGCTTTCGATATAGATGTAAAAAGCAATGCTCATATCCACTATACTTAGGAAAGTTGTTAATAACTTTGTTATTTTTGACTTTAAGAGAAAAACTCATAGAACAACTTTTGTTTAAAGCCAAATTTTCTTTTCACCGGGTATTATATTATACCGGTCCCATTAAAAAAATGTTTCTTATCATAACTAACTTACGCGTCGTTTAATTTTCTTTTTATTCTATTGCCACCCTGATAATCAGCCGGAAAAATACCACAACTTTGTCCATTTGACCGATCCTGTAGCTCTTATATTAACGAAGTTAATAATAGTGCCAAGTGAACTTTGAACACCCTGCATATGTAACTTGGAACCAAAGATAAGACAGATTTGAAAAATTGTGCAAGATATTAAAATACACCAACACGTGTGGTTAGGCGTTATATTTTTAAGTTTAGTAAAAAATCAAAAATTTGGTTTTACAAATTGTTACTATTTTTAGGTTCTGCTATTTTATAATACAGCTAATATATAATTCTAGTGACTAATAAATGTAATATGCAAATATCTAAACAGGTACGACCCATGTTTTGCGCTAATATTATGTCTTGCAAACGATCTCCGCCAAATATTAAAATGATTGCATATCTTCGTCTGCTTCTTCAGCGTACATCCATTGGTTAATCCATTTTATGAAGAAAAACTAAAAAAAAGCTTCTGTATAACAACTGGTTTAAAACACTTTTTTTCAAAACAATATTCTGTTAGTCTGTCTGTTTATGTTACAAAAATCCTAAAACTACTGAACCGATTTTTGACAAAATTTTCATCAAAAATATTGATGACCTATCTAGGACCTAAAAGAAATCTCTAAGAATCCATCACAAGAGCTCTTTTTGTAAAGAATAAAAATTTAAAAAAACCAAACTCATATATAGAATTATGCTTATCTATGGGTTGTCACCATTCGATAACATTATATGCAACAAATTTTGTAATAAATAAAAATGTTGCCATGTTTGTGATATTTTTGAAAAAAAAACTCAAAATTTGATATAATATATAACTATAAAAATAAAATTTATTCATTAAAATTGACTCGACATTCTTACAAAGGCTGTGAAACTTATAATCTCAGGAAGCTACTGACCGATCTTGATCAAATTTTTGGAAAAAAATCTTGCGGCCTCCTATAAAGGGCCCATAGTTTATCATAAAGGACAAATAAAAAATCATCTAAGATCATAAAGGAAAATGGCATAACAGTCCTATGTTAAAAACATAATTATTAATAACCAGACATTATCAAAAGCGTCATTCTTCAAAACAAGACAAGAACAAAATCGAAGTTCTGTATAACGTCTCTTATTAAAACCGGACAAAATCAAAAAGGACAAAATCATAGAAAGGGGTTGGTCCTAGCTTGTAACGTTCCCCTAAAGAAGAGCGGTCCTGATATTGCTATGCAATTAAAGCTCCTTTACTGCAATTTCTTTATTGCCTGGCCTAAACAAAACGCCGTATCTACATGGGGATTGCTATAGAATAGACGCCATTTTCATTAAGGAAGATCCATTCTCAAAAAAGGTTAGATGTTGGACCCTTTAGGATTCATCTCTGCAATTAATTAACCAAGAGGTTTGGTTCGGTTTAGTACGGTTCGGTATAGTTCGGTTAACACCGATTTCGACCTCTTAAAGAAGTACAACAGAAAATTAACTTAAAACAGAAAATTATATTTTTTTATGTATTTTTGGGTCCAAAAACAACAACATTATTTGTTCCCGATTTGTATGAGAGGAAGAGAAAAGAAACCAGTATACATGAAAAGAAAGCGGAGAATTGCTCATGCTAGGCCCGGCCCCTTTTTATCATTTTGTCCTTTTTGATTTTGTCCGGTTTTGATAAAAACTTTATACTAAACTTCGATTTTGCTCTTGTCTTTGTTTTGATGAATGATGTCTTTATATAATCTCCGGTTATTAAGAATTCCGTTTTTGCCATTGGAATGTTATACCATTTTAATTTATGATCTTGGACGATTTTGTTTTTATAATTTACGACGATGGATAGAGATTCCCTATATGTTGGATTTTAAATGAATTTTATTAAAAATAATTAATTCTCAGGTAAAATTATGTCGATTAAAGATTTTATTATTTTTAAACAACAAAAGATATCGAAATACTATTTTAAGAAACAGATAAAGTATTTTTTGTAGAAATTTTGCTTTTGTGGTATTCTGAAATATTGTAAAAGAAAAACAAATAAAAAAATAAAAAAGTTGCATTCTTGCCACTCACAAAAAGGTGCGAATTAGCAAAATCGATTTAGTGGTTCTAAAAAAATATATTTTTGTTTCAGCCATTGTTTTGCATATTATACGATTGCCTTGCCAATCATGTCTGCATTTATTTCCTTATAAATTCATTACTACTGAACCGATTTTAATGAAATAAAAAACATGTTGGTGCAAATTGATTGCTTTTTAAAGATCATGATCAAACTTTTTCGTCATCTTAAAATTTAGGATGGCGGACAGAATCATACTTGATTCTTCAAAATGGCTTTTTTATTCTTAGTTTCCGCAAATGTAGTTTTTTTTTTTAATTTATAGAAAAGCACTACTTTTCCTGCACACAACGAGGTGCAAATGAGTAATGAGCGGTGTGGTGGTTCTCAAAAAGTCTATTTTTGTTTTAGCCATTGTTTTACAGATTATACGATTGCATTTCCAATCCAGTCTGCATTAATTTCCTTATAAATTCGTTATTACTAAACCAATTTTAGCGAAATAAAAAAAAACATGTTAAGAATTGATTGCTCTTTACAGATTATAATCGAAATTTGCTGCCATTTTAGAATTTAATATGTCGGACAGAATCATACTTGATTCTTCAAAATGACGTGCTTATTCTTATTTTCCAAAAATGTTTTAGTTTTTTTTTTATTTATAGAAAAACATTACTTTTCTCCCGCATAAAAAAATAAAAATTAATTGAGTGTTTTTCTATAAATTACAAAAAAACTAAAATATTTTTTGAAAATAAGAATAAACGTGCCTCTTTGAAGGGTCATTTTATTTATCTGAACGATCTGATCTTGATCAGCTCGGGGGAACAACACAGAACGCGTCTTCTAGCACTTCAGGCACATGAATTGAATGCATCGTTAAATGCTTTGCCTTCTACCTCTCTTGGCAATGTAATGAGTGTCATCTCCATCCAGATTTCAATCGCTCTTAGACTTGGACTTCGTTCAGGGTCAGGATTATATCCGACACCAAATTTTTTTATATTTCACTAAGATCGGTTCAGTAAGAATGCGTTTATAAAGAAATTAATGCAGACAGGATGGGCAATGTAATCGTATATTCTGTAAAACAATGGCTGAAACAAAAATAGACTTTTTGAGAACCACCAAACCGATTTTACTAATTTATACTTTGTTGTGCGGGGAAAAGTAGTACTTTTCTATGTATTAAAAAGAAAACTAAAATATTTTCAGAAAATAAGACTTAAGACGTCATTTTGAAGAATCAAATATGATTCTGTCCACCATCTTAAATTTTATGATGTTAATAAATTTTATTCATGGTCTTTAAAACGCAATCAATTCTCATCCGGATATTTTTTATTTTATCAAAATCGGTTCAGTCGTAATGAATTTATAAGGAAATAAATGCAGACATGATTGGCAAGGCAATCCTATAATATTCAAAACAATGGTTAAAACAAAAATATTTTTTTTAGAACCACCATACCGATTTTGCTGACTCATACCTTGTTGTGCGTGGCAAGAATGCTACTTTTTAGCGATTTGAAAAAAATACTAAAACATGTTTGCAACACAAGAATAAACGAGCATCTTGGAAGGGTACAATTTGCCATCTTGGATTTTGAACTAACGAAATTTTTTTTTTATTTATTCAAAACTCTGATTAATTCTCTGCCAAGTGCAGTTTGTCTCATTAAAATCCATGGCATAGTTCAAAAGTTATAATGAAAAAAAAATTGTCCGGTTTTTTTTGTCCGACTCGGTAAGTCCTATTTCTGAGTAGTAATAAAACAGGCATACAAAAAACTTAAAGAATTGGCCCATAGCCCTGGAATTTTCCCCCAGTACCCCCTGGGAGTAAATAGGGCATTATATACCAAGTGGCACTTTTTATTTAGAGGTTTTATACACTTTTTTCGCACTTTTTCGTTTATTTTACCTGTTTTTTTAAAAACTTTTTTAGTGTTTTAGGTTTTGATGTTTTTTTTTTGGATCTTTACTGTTTATGTCTTACCAGTCACTTTTCATCCAGATTTTTACACTTTATCCATGTCATGTCACTTTTTTCCCAATTTTTTGTACATTTGTCACTTCTTATCCCGGAAATAAAAAGTGACACTTTTATCCCTAAAAATCGGGATTTAAAGTGAACTTTGTATGCCACTAGTGTTTGTTTCATATAAACCTTCAAATTTACCTAATGTATGTTCTAGGTATGTTCGAACACTCTAACTAATAATTACAATAAAAACTGATTTCAATTACCAAGTTTCCGCCTAACATAACCTAGCACCCCTTTAGGGACCCCCCTGCCTATGAGAGCTCAATAATGCATCAGGTTAGTTAATTATTAATCCTTCACATTTTGGTGTACTAAAACTGATAATAACAACAAAAAGAAGTCAAAAACATTTTCTACCCCACCCCTTTACGACACCCTAAGGGGTTATGAAATATAGAGTTCGTTTTACTAGTCGTCAGGGATAGATTGGGGATAGAGGGGTTGAAATTATTTTTATTGACGCAAGGCCAACAAAATTGACGTTATCAAATTTAGAACACCATAATACAGTCGAACCTCTCTAACTCGAACCTCTATAACTTGAACCTCTCTATAACTCGAACCTTTTAAGTGGTCCCTGCACTTTTCACATGTATTTTAACCTATGTAACTCGAGTTTCTATAACTCGAACTCTCCATAACTCGAACGGTTCTGGTTGTCTCTTCAGGTTCGAGTTATAGGGGTTCGACTGTACCTATAGATATAGTATACACTAATTTTTAATTGTTGACAGATTTTAAAACAGGCCACAATAGGCAGAAGGTGAAACAAACCAACATGTACCAAACATAAATTTTTCTGATCCTCAACAATTTACTATTGTTTTAATCTAAGTTGGGCAATAATAATAGGTCCTAAATGCTAAATCTGTACAAAGCGGCGTCTTTTTATTTTTTATTATAAGTTTTTGCAATTAAATTGATGAAGTTTAAAATGATGGCATAGGCATATCTTCTTGTGCTTCTTCGGCATATACATTCATATGCATGGAACTAGGTATTCTTTGATTGTTCATTTTTAGATTTTTTTAGTGGGGGGTCATCTTTGATTCGAATGTTCAGTATAAATAGTCAAATAGCGTTTTCGGCACTATCACAGTCGGCTTAGTGATCTCTAGTGAAACAAGTCAACCAAAAAAAATTAAAAATGATCAAACTTGTGAGTATTGTCATTATTAGCGCATATCAGAATTAAAAATAATAATAACTTAATTGTGCCGTCTGGCGTTTATTCTTTGTTTTGTAAAATTTTTTTCTGTTTTTCAGAAAATAAAATTTTTGTCGTATTTTGGGGATACGGAAACGAAAAAGTTACAGTTTCCAATGATAAAAGTTTTAAAAAAGGGGTAAAAATATATAGGAAAATATTTAAAAAATTACTTTTTCTTATTACTTTAAATTATTTTGTGTAAAACCAATGTTTACAATTATTGTATAATCAAAGGTGAAACCCTTAACAGGTGACTTAAAATTATAATAACGTTTATGGTGATTATGTGTCTGGAAGAGCAACATATTTTTTTTCCGTTTAATCCTTTATAGATAAGTCAGAGGTAATTTTTAAAATTTATTTCAATGCTTGGACTATATATCTTACAATTTCTCAGTATAAAATATCATTACTAAAAATGCCAGGCTAATTCAATGAAATTAAGAATGTAAAAAAATGGTTGTTTTTAAAGATTTATTTATTTAAATTTTTTTACAAAATCTTTAATTTACAGAAAAAGTTTTCTTAATTTCTTTAGGTTAGTTTATATTGGCAAGAAATAAAATAAAAAACAAAAAATCTACATTAACTCACAAAAAACTAAATTACATGGATCTAAAAGTTTATTCTCTGGCACAGTCTATGCAACTTTTTTAAATAAAGTAAGGCAACCTAGCATTCTGAAAGCAATCTTTCCATCGTATTCAGTTTCACTTTTGGCTGCTCATTATTTTCGTTATTACTATCATGTAATACGGCCCTATCCTCTTTAATAGAACAACGTTTTAATTTTTTAACCTGAGTCACGTTCTGAGTAAAGGTCTGGATCCTGTTGTTATTTTTCTCGATCTGCATCTGCACCTTGCACTAATTTCTGTAAACTGTTACTAAAAATTAAAACGTTAATAGTGGGGCATATACAGGGTGACCCGGCGATAACGTACCAGAGGCGATTTTTATTATTTAGTGTAAGTTTTTAAAAAGATCTGCGGATCTGTCGATTTTTTTTTCAAGCTCTAGATGGGATAGGTTTGACCCCGTGATTTTAGATAGGGAAAATGAGTTATAGGATACATTGTTCGAAAGGTTTTTTAATTGCCATTACAGCGTAATGTATGTATCGATTAGTTTACAAGATACTTGCATTTAAAAAATGTAAAATCATTCTTTGAAATCCAAACATCTTGAAAACGAATTAGTGAAAATTAAAAAAACTCACTTAATTATAAACTTTAATAAAAGCCCTTTATATAGAGCTGATACTTGATCTTGGTTCCCAAGTTTAATTCAGGGGTAACTTTTTCCAAAAATTTAAATAGGGAACAAGTGTTAAATGGCACTTTGTTGGAATTGTATTTTATTATTTTTGCAACTACTGTACTTTTTTTTAAATTTAACTCACCTGTTTTCCAAATTGTTGCGTTAGAAATATTTCAAAAACTTATTGATAATTCCTTGAAATAATATCAACACTGTAAATGCATTTCAAAGCTTTTGGAACGAGGTATAACTTGACCCACTTTCGCTATCTAAAATCCAGCGGTCATCGTTACCCGAATTAAGGGTCGGTAAAAACAATTAGCTCTTGATCACAAGAAAGTTCATCATGCAAACAAGAAAACGACACGTGTCTAAGAAAAATTTTAAAAACTTACTTTAAGTAGTTGAAAGGCCTTCTGGACGTTAATTCTGGACTGTTCGTGAGGTGAGATGAGGTGAGCGCTCACGAAATCTCAAAACGCTATTCTTGACGGCCGAGAGGTGAACTTAAGTTCACCACCTTTTTCCACGGGGAAATAAATTCACCTGAATTATTTTGGTTTTTATAATCTTATTTTTGTCCGTCAGATTTGTTTTGGCGAGCTTTTAAAGTGTGGAGGTTATTTGCATTAATACAGTACTTACATAATTACAGTAAAAGTGAAAATTTAGCGCACCTCACCTCACGGGCAGTCAAAATAAACGTCCTAGTACATTTTTCCACCTCTGTTATGTTTTCCTACAACTATGGTTATCTTAGAAATCTTTTCAGGCTAAAATAGGCCCGTATTGCCAAGAAACCAGAACGAACATAAGACTCCGCCGATATGTACTGTCCCAAACCTAGATCCGTACCCCAGAGCCAGACTATGTTAAGTCCATTTTTGACTTTTTTTGGTTTGAACAACCTTAATACTTATTTTTTCATATATTTTTTTATTTTGCTAATGTTGTCTGAACTCTATTTTTAGAAATAAAAAAGATCGCCTAATATAAACCAATATTAAGTCCCTAGACATCGTTAGGCAATAAGGTTTTTCAAACCAAAACAAGTCAAAAATGGACTTAACATAGTCTGGCTCTGGGGTACAGAGATTGGTTTACCTTTACCCATATTTCATTTGTTATACAGCGAACTGCGCTGCTATTTTTCATGTTTAAGTGGTTATGCAATGACACAATAAAAAATACTCTGCCAATATATGGGCCCCTACGCTCACACTAGGTACTGTAGTTATAATATACGTGTGAGCTAATATAACTAAAAACTGAAATATATTTTATTCAACTCCACACTAAATTACCTTTTGTTTGATACCACACAAGCCATGTTTTGACTTAAACTCAAATTTTTGAAATCCACCCCTACCCTTAAAAAAAACAAAAACTAAAATGTATTTTGTTGAACTCCGGACTTAATTACCTTTCGTTTGATATCACACACGCCATATTTTCACTTAAACTCTAATTTTTGAAATATACCCCCATCCTTTTTTTAAAATAAATGAAAATATTTTTTGTTTAACTCCAGACTCAATTACCTTTCGTTTGATATCACACACGCCATATTCTCACATAAACTCTAATTTTTGAAATCTATCCCCACCCTTTTGTTTGGTTTGTGTTTGGTGGATTTTGTTCATTTTTAAATGGGACCATCTCGACCCGAGACCCAGCCTAGGTACCAAATTTCATTGAAATCGGCCAACCCGTTTTTGAGTTATGCGCGTTGGTCGTTACAGACAGACATACATACAGACAGATAGACAGACATACAGACAGACAGACGGTGCAACAAAAAAGTTTCAAAATCATCTGAAACGCAAAGATATATAAAATAATTTGAAATCGGAGCAACTTTTTTTTTCTCGAAAAAATTAGGATCACCATAGCTCACACTACTATAGTATAGTATATGTGTAAGATAAAAAAATACAATTTCGGTTTTTTCTGCTTCTAGGCTTCAACTATAAAGAAATGCTGTAAAAACATTTTTACATTTAAATTTTTTTTAGAAATCTTAAATTACCTATAAACCTAATTTTTTGATTTTTGTTTTCACTTTAAAATTCAGATTTTCTATAAAATTGCAGCTGTCTGGCTTACATTAACGGCAGCATTTTCAGTAAAGATGAGTAGGCTAAGGCCATAAACTCACAAGTAAATAGTGGAAGAAAATTTAACTAGGGTGTGTTTGGGTCAATTAAAATAACGGCACGTTTGACAGCTGTTACCTTTGTTTTTAATAAGGATAAAGGTTTGATTGAGGGCAAATAAAGATAAATTATATACACTTAAAAATAAGCATAACACAAAAATGTCTAGTTAGTAGTTTCACATAATCTACACTATCTGTTTATTTATTTTGTTTGTAATATATATGTATGTTAAGTTAGTAGTCTCAGATTCCTTTAACTTTTTGTTTATTTAATTTTCACAAAACAAACTGCCGAATTTTAGCAAAAAAATGTAGGTACTAATTTAAAAAACAATACAAATCTAACCTTGAAAAATCACGGTTACAATAAAGGAAGGCCCCTTTAAGTACCGGACGCCGGTAACGAAATGTGAAATAAGCGACCCAAAAAAGTCTCTATTAACCAGAATATGATCGAATAGTCGAAAAGAGTTGTCAGTAAGTTTTTTTTCGCGAGAATGTCATTCATTAGGGACACTTTGGGTCGCGTATTTCACACTTTGTTACCTTTATTGTTATTACTGAGTCTGCGGATTAGCGGCGTCCGGTACTTACGGAGGCCGCCCTTTACTGTTATCGTTTTTTTAAGGTTAGTTATCATCTTGTTTTTTTAATAAGGTCGAAATTGGGTGGTTTGGTTTGTAAAAAGCCATAAATCTAATAAAAATAAATAAACAAACATAAATAAACCAAAAGTTGAAGGAATGTGAAACTACTACGTAATATTTGTGTTATGCTTATCTTAAGTGTTCCAAAATCTATTTTTATTTGCCCCAGAAGTTTCCTGTATCCTTATTGAAAATAACAGCTGTCAAATTTGGTGTTATTTTAAATGACTCAAAAATACCCTATTTATTACCACCACTGTAAACTTTGTTGTCGATTTTTTTAATTGTTTTCAATTCTAAAGAAGTAGGTTTACAAAATTTAAAAAAAAACAACGTCTAGATTAATATAGTTTAATATCTATTTTTGAAAACTGACAAAAAATCCCATTTATTTTTATCACCTTGGATGATTCAGTGAAGATGTAGAATAAAACTTTAAAATGACAATATTAATGAGCCTTTATGAAATCTGGTTAAATATGTTTAAATTTATTTTATACCGACGGAATAATTTGACAGGTGGATGTGCACATGTAAAACGTAATTTTAATTACATATTGGTTTTATGGTGATTGGCATTCAATGCGCAACTTTTGACGCCTGGAAAGGTTATACCTATATGCATCATTTGTAATTGAAACTCTTTTTTTGCAACGATTGGGTATTATTAGTGATGTTTTAAAATAAACATGGTTTTAAAAACATAATAATAAAAATATACCGGCTCATGTTTTCAGTTATACTGTAATTAAATTATATTGTGTTAATTTTTTTTTGGTATAAAAATAAGGGCATCAAAAATTAACAATCACAGCAAAGGTCAAACTTAAAAACAACATAACAAAGTATAAAGCTACTTTAAAGGGGTAAATTCAACTATGGACATCGGTGTTTCGGAAAAAGGCATTTCCATCCTTAGCGTGGCTTGCCTGCCTACAGTAAATTAAACTGAATAGAAGAGACAAGGGAAATCAAAAAGAATAAAAAACTGTCTGGTTGAACTGTGACGAAATGTCTTTCTTCCTTATAGACCGGTGGACGTTTTCGTCACGCCACGGACTTAGTTTCCTTAGTTCCCTGTCGTTTCACTCGTTGAATAAATAAATAGGATTTTGCTAATTTTTCATTCTTTTTGATTTAGCTTAAAAACAAGAGTTTTACAAAACAATTTTTAAACAACAAGCAAATTAAGATCTATTAAGTTCAAATTAAGACATTTTGTTATAAAAGGTACAATTGCATGTTCAAAACTTAAGCTCTGACAACATTTTAACATATTGCAAAATTTTTTAAACAATTTTTTTATCTAGCTTTGAACATAATATTTTTATATCTTTTGTATTTGTGTGTGGTCTGATTATTTAAAATTTTCAACCATTAACATCTTAACATCGGTTCGGTAGCTTTGTAGTTTTCGTCTTGCAAAAGAGTTCTAATAAATAAAAAAATATCTTAAAAACTAAAGCATTTAACATGATTTTTTTGTTTTTTAAAACAAATTTTATTATTGAATTTTTTATTTCTGATATATCTTGAAAACCGAAGCACTAGCAAGATTCATAGTTATTAGAAGATTTGTTGCAAAACAATTATTTTAACAAGCGCTACAAAAGCTTTTAAAATGTCATTGTTTTTTATAGTTTGGAAGTTACTAAAAGTTTTAAAATGTTACTAAGGTTGATCCCCGCATGACCCTTTCACCGTCACAAAAAATTCACCCCCCACAAAAAATTATTATCAAAATAGTTTTAGTCAGGGGCGGTCCCAGACTTTTAAATAGGGGGAGGGGGAAATTTATATTTTTTGAACATTAATAATCTTTTTTTGCTATGATACACCTGAATCTGCCTCTTGTATTTGGAGCTCCCTGGACAAAAGAGGGGGAGGGGGCAATTGCCCCCCTCTTGCCAGCCCACTTGGACCGCCACTGGTTTATTAGTTTCTATTTATGGCACGAACAGATGACGACATAATTTCTTTTTAGTCTTGTCTTGAAGTTAAAAGTTTCATCAAATATTTAAATTGCAAGACAACTACTTTTCTGCATTTTTTTTTCTCATTGCATTCAAGTTCAGTCAAATTGACATTTATTAAATTTATAAGTTTACTCCACTTTTTGGGCTAGAACAAGACCAAAAACTCTTTTTTTTTCCTTTCCTAACGTCAGTTGCCTCCTCTTAAGAATTCTTATACAATAAGCAAAAACCAATTCATAAATCCCCTTTTTTTCAGGTTATATTTTCATCCCTTTTGGTGGCCGCCCTGGCCTTACCCCAATACAGAGGAGGTGGCGGTGGAGGTGATCCCAAATTGGCGCAAATCATCAAATACAACTCCGACATCTTACCTGAAGGCAGCTACCAATTTGCGTAAGTAATCCTTTTTCACCAACATCTTCAACTTTATTGACTTCACAGGCGAGTGCGATTTTTTGATGGTGGTATCACGGATCACCTAGGTGATCCGTGGTGGTATAACCCCTGTCTGGTTTTGAAAAAAAAATTGTAAGTAGTGTAGTTTTGTTTTGAAAATAATTATATAACACCGGTATATTGAAATTTTAAATTTATTAACGGCGGCTGGCTAAAGGTGAAGCAGTCGTACATAGTACACCACTTGAACGGGTAAAACCATTTTGTCTCGAAATTATTTTTATTTGTCATGTCGTTTAAGATGGTCTGTCATACTCTATAAATTCGACGTTCTTTCGAACGACACGTTATTCCGAACGATATAATGAGTGGGATTTTTTACACAGTTACATACGGTTTTGCCCTTTCAACTGATGTGTGTACCATGAACCCCTGGCTTACATCGCCAGCCGCTGCTGATCTTATTTTATTATAAAAGATCAAAAAATAGTTTAGTTTAAACCAATATAGCGCAGCGTTTAGCGGGTAATTTAAATTCAAATTCAAAATAAGATATGCTAATTAAATCTTTAACCTTTTAACTTTTTAATGATCTTTTATCCTCACAAAAGCTTGCTGGAATATCGGGCTGTTGTTGGAAAATATTTCACATAAACTCCTTTCTTCTAATGTAATATATATTTTACACCCGAGACATCAATTTTTCCGTATAGTGGCCTGCATTTTTTGTTTGCCTTGTGTAGAAATATATATTTCCTACGGGTGTGCGGAAAATCGCATTTTACATACTATTTTTAGTGCTGAAAATCCGTTTTTCCGTACGGTACGACACAATTTTGAATAACCTCTGTAGATTTAAAGTTTTTGTTTATAATATTTCCTATGAAATGCCTTGCTTTTTATGGTGTATAAGATGTTATATTTCATTAAAACACTAGGTATTTTTCTTTTGAAGTTGCTTGATTTGGTGTGGTTGTTTTTTGGTTTATTTTTCTTATAATTTTATTTTTTTACACTTGCAGAAACCTGTTTTTTCACATTTAAATGCTGGACAGATATCGCTACGCATCGTTTTGTCAGCGGCATTTAAGTGCGGAAAAAATAAATTTTCTGCTCTTGTTGGGAAAATAGGTAGCTTTCAACCTGCAATTCCACCATCGCGCCCGCCGTTAAAAAAAGCTATAAAAAAGTCGAGATTTTTTCAAATTGAGGTAAAAATAAATGCTAAATAAAAAAAGCACTTTTTTTGTCTAAGTTTTAAAACTCAGGATATAATGATTTAGTAATATGTTTCTTAACAAAATGGGAGTGTGTTTTTATAGGAAGTAATATGATTAAAATTTGAACTTCAAATTCGTTTTTCTAAGAAATGCACTTACCCAAAGTGGAAAAAACCTACAAAGTTATTGTAGCTATAATAAAATAATAATAAAGTTATTGTAGTTATTATTATAATAGGGTAATTCTACCGTTATCAACTAATACGCGTCAAAATTATCATTGTACTGAAACTAGCAATGTGTCTTTGGGCATTTTGCAACTGTTTTTTGCGGTTCCTATAGCTTTGTCTTTACTATACCTACCAACTTACTGTCCTTTTTCCACGGATCACCTAACAAATGATCCGTGCTTTTTCTTTCAACGCCGACGCAACGTGGCTTTAAAATTAGTTTGAGTAAATTATCTTTCAATCTAGTATTTTTGAAAACAATTGAAAATCTCATCTTACTACCTTTGTGTAAAATAGATTAATTTCGAAAAAAATGCACTCGGCTTATTTTTTTTTCAAAGATCCGCATTTCCTGCGGTCACTTGTTCTGAAAGGTCAAAGTGAGTCGTGCAAGTTAATTTGACAGGTGGTGCATCACTTAACCTTGTATTCTAAAAGGCGTATAGTAATTTAAAATAAATATATTATAGCATAAATTAGCAGTGGCGTACTCTTTTTATAAATGTATGTTGACTATCAGTAAAGCAAATCTTACTTTGTTTTTTAACGGTATCAAGTTATTTTCAAAATATTTAGGCCGTATTCTCTATATTTAAAGTACCTAAGGGTACGTTTTACCCTTTCAAATCGATGCATCCTAAAATCAAGCCCAACTATCATTATCTACATACTACAAAAGAGTTATTAGAGGGGCTTGAAATAACGTGGAAAAAACTCTAATAATCATTGCAGGGATTATAATAGGGACATTTGGGTCAGTTAAAATAACAAAAAATTTGACAGCTGTTACCGTTTTTGTTACTAAGAATAACGGTAACATTTAGGGCAAAAAATATAGATTTTGAAACACTAAAGATAATAAAAACACAAATGTTAATTTAGTAGTTTCACACTCCTTCAACTTTTTGTTTATTTATATTTAATTATTTATTAGATTTATGGAGTCTTACAAACCAAACTAACAAATTTTAGTAAAAAATTCGACTGCATTAAAAGGCATTACAAAACTAACCTTAAAAATAACGGTAGCATTAAAGTATGGCCACCGTAAGTACCGGGCGCCGTTACCGTAACTAACAAAAAAGCAGCTACTAATGCGCAGACTCAGTAATAACAATAACGGTATAGTTTTGGCAAAGTCACCTGAAATGCTCCTAATACGGGGTTCTATCGATTTCATGAAATTTTGCTTCATTCTGCCCTTCCAAAGTTATCCAAATTCATATAAAATCTTCCTGGTATAATTTCAACCCTACCGACAGAGAAAAGGCGCGACTCTTTGCGGTCCGAGCACAAAGTCTTTGTTTTCTGACCGACCCAGCCCAGGTGGATGCACCACACCCGATTGGCAGATTTTTTTGAAATGCGCTTTTAATTGCTTTCAGGTGTTCTTTGCGGGACCCCTTTAGACGGCAGTATGCAGAGTTAGAAAATAAATCAGTGTCGTTTCTGTAGGTATAGGAATAGAAAGTTTTATTATCTATTTTTGTTTCTTTAGTTTACGCCATAATAAAATGAAATAATTTTCATGAGTATATCTACCGCCGCCCATGTCACTTTCTTTAAAGGATATGCTGATGGTCGGCTTTAACCTTTGTTCAACTGACTTTGCAAAAACTTTAACAAAGTGTAAAATCCGCGACCCAAAATGTCCCTATTATGTAAGACGGACGCTTATGATTCAGTTTTTTATCAAACTCTTTTGACATTTTGGTTGTATCTCATGGACTTCGAAATGTTATTTCATAAATAGCAAAAGTCATAAATAAATATCATGCTAAATTTAAAAAACCGCGCCTTCTATAATACCATACCAGATTATGAAGAACATTCCTTTCTTCTAAATCATGATACATTATAATGTGTCGGGTCGGGTGCAGCTTAATGAGCTGGTTCTTCTTTATCATCTAGAATTGCATTTTCTTCCTGAACTTCAACGAATGTTGTTTCACTGCTTTAACAAGACATCTAGAATTGATCTTGCCTTGGTTATATTTATTTATTTTGTGACCTATTTGATTTTTTAAATTCTTTTCTATTACAATATTTTTAGTCATACTTTTTTTAAACATATCCTTGTACCCACATAGCACAATCACGTGATTAACACGGAAAAACCGCATGAGAAAAAAAAATTTTAAAAGCTGCTAGAAATACACGTTTATTTCATATATGAAAACAACCTTAATAGGTCATTCATTAACGTTACACAAAATAACGTTGCGAAAGAGATTTTTATCAACGTTAAAATCACATTAGGTTCGCGCCTTTTCTACACGAATTTTAAAACGCGACTTGCATGGCTTTTCTGCCAAATATTATTGAGATTTTACTAAAAGTAGCGCCATCTATTGGCGACATTTTTATACTCCGACGAAACCTATCCAAGAGTGCTTTGAACTCTAAACTTCAAAAACCAGTTAATGAACTGACCCCTGATTCTTTACGATCACGACGCATTAACCTGATAAAGACACATTCATATTTTGTGAAAGTGTTTAAGTTGAAAAAATTTGTTTAGCTTTTAAAGAAAACCCAGGTAGCAGGGGGCCATCAAATGACGTCTTTTTTTCGTCAAAAAGTTGTCATTTGGATGACCAGCAGGTCATCTACCAAAAAATGCTGTCTTTAAGGTGCAGTTACTTGACGTCTTTTCGTAGTGTAGTTTTTGACGTCTAAAAAACGTCATATATTGGTCACTACCCACACTGCACACTTTGTCCAAGGGACATACACTCATACTTACATAGATGGTGCCCCAGTCAGTACTTGACCGGATTTATACGGAATGTAATAAAATTAATAAATTAAATTATTAAATTAAATATTAAATCAAGACAAACTTCGAGGCGACGAACACACAACAGAACAGTACTTCCAGGTCTAAGTCACAGAAGAGTCACCTTCTGTGTCTAAGTTTCCTTCAGTGTTCTCAACTGCAGGGAATATTTCATATATTCAGACCAAATAATAAAAGAGTGCTTAATTCTATGGTTCCAAAGGGGCAAGAAGTTTACGCTAGCGCCACCCTTGGCTACTGGAAGAATTAAGATTGCGCGGGCGGGCTTTTTAAATGATTTTTTTCTTAGTAAAGGTGCTATTTTTGAGGTCAGGCTAATTTCATGTATACGAAAAGAATTTGGATATCAAAAATATATTAATTTTAGTCATGCAAACCTGTAAGATATCCAAACTTTTTCCGCATACATAAAAATTTGCATGACCTCGAAAATGTAATACTTAAATAAAAAACAATTTTTTTTTTAAAATGTAATATTTATTTTTTTAAAAATGAGAACTGTTTTAGAAAAATCAAAAAATATTTAACAAATATAATGTTTTTTCTTAAATGTATAAACTAGGTATTTATATTACAAAAAACTGTGGATTTTTAGAAAACTTAAAAATAGTTAAACATGTACCACAATAATCCTTAATAAAACCAATATTTAAAAAAAAAAAGAACACACTTTTACAGTCTTCAATTTTCTAATTTCTAGGTTCATGTGGAATTGCTCAAATGTTGTAATGTAATTTTCATATATTCTTCACAATATCCATTTTTTAGTTTTTAATAATAAAGGTGGCCACATAATGATGTTATCCCATTGTTGATTGTTGCGTTGGATGACTAAAAAGCAAAACAAAACGCTGCCAAGGGACTCATAATAGTAGGTATTTTATACAGGTGTTAATAAAGTATGTCGCCAAACTTTAAGGATTATCTTGAGTGATTTTAAGAAAAAAAACTTTGTATAACCATGCCTAGTTTTTGAGATATGGGTTATTAAAATATTAGTTTTTTGTTTGATTTTTTTTATAACTCGTGCAGTTTTTGAGATATTTAGCTCAAATCTGGAACATGTGTTTTGTTACAAGGCATACATCATTAAGCATGTCAAATATTAGAAAAAACTACAGGGTGATATTTTTTCCGCGGTCATGCCCCCTTTTTTTCCCCAGAACTTTTTTGCAGTAAGTTACTGGCAGATTCAAAAATGTAAAATGAATTCCTTGTTTTATTCAGAAATTTTTTGATCTGGAATATTTTTATCTCTAACCATCTTTTAGAAAAAAAAAACAAAATAAAATAACTTGTTTCTTCAATTGCTATTTAGAAATTACATAAACCTCACATAAAATTAAAATAATGCAGGGTACAAATTTTCCTTTTTTGTCTTTTCTTGGAAACAGTTAGAGTTATAAAAAGATGCAGAAGATCAAAAAGTTTCTGAGTAAAACAAAGAATCTATTTAAATCTACCATTGGCTTACTGCAAAAAAGTTCTGGGGGAAAAGGGGGCATGACTCCTGAAAAAATATCACCCTGTAGTTTTTTCCTGATATTTGGCAAGCTTAATGATGTATACCTTGCAGCTAAACACACGTTCCAAATTTGAATAAAACATCACAAAAGCATTTGCGGTACCATGTTTATTTAGTTTTTTTCTGAAAATCCCTACAAAAATTAATTTTGCTTTCTTATTTCTGCTCTGAACAGGGGCGTCGCTAAGGGGGGGATGGAAGGGAGTCCCTTCCCAAAATTTTAAATTTTAGCAAAAGTAGAAAATCACAAATAAAATTTTGGGTAGAAAGTTTTTTGGAGGCAAATTAAAAAAAAATTGGGTGGTAACATTTCTTTTTGCTAATCTAAAGTTTTTTGGATAGTTTAAAAAAAATTAGTTAGGAAAGTTGGTTGTTGCCTCCCCCACCCCAATAAGCCTTAGTGTCGAGTCTGTCTGAAATATGTGTTTATATGTAATATAATTTCAGGGGCTAACCAAATTTTTAAGGGGGAGCTTAGCTCTTGAAGCGGTTAAGGGAGAAAAGGAGATACCGTGTAACCATACCACCAAGGGATGCATGGAAGGAGGACGGAGTTGAACTCCTTAGGAATTCGAGCGGTGCAGGAGTGTACGTGGAAAGCAAGAGCATTGGAAAAAGCTACCCGCTGGGATCCAATGCAACAGTCTTCCAGGCAGAGGTTTACGCTATACTGGCGTTAACATGGGAGGAAGAAAGTAGGAACGAAACAGGAAAACGCCTCTGCATCTGTTCAGACAGTCAAGCTGCGCTGAAAGCACTGTGTAAACCAACCATGTCCGCAGGTTTGGTGCAGGAGTGTGCGGATGCACTTCAGGAATTGGCCGGCGTAAGAGAGGTAGAGCTCGTATGGGTCCCAGGTCACGTGGGAGTCCCCGGAAACGAGAAAGCGGACAGACTCGCCAGGGGAGGATCCCAGCAGAAATGCGTCGGGCCAGAACCGTTCCTGGGGCTCACAAGAGGGCAAATGAAGTCGGCCCTAACAGAGTGGACCCAGAAAGAGATACAAAGGGAGTGGACCAACACAGGAAACGCCAGACAGGCGAAGGAGTATGTGACAGGCTACAGCAAATCCCGTAGGGACTGGCTGCTCCGTAGAACACGAAGAGAGGTGGGAGCCATAGTGGGAGTCCTGACCGGACACTGCGTCCTACAAGGACACCTGGCAAAGATGAGAGTGAAGGAGGACGCGACGTGCGAGCGATGTTGGGCCGAGGACGAGACCTCGGCGCATTTTCTCTCATCATGTGAAGCATACAAGGAGGCAAGAGGAGAGGTATTCGAAGAGGAGGCCTTTGAGACGGAGGACCTTCTGAATCTGAGGTGGCCCGATATTCTGGCCTTTATACAGAAGACGGGCAGATTCCTTAGCGAGGGAAGGACGCAGTAGGGGGGATGCCCGGGAGTTGGCGAAAAGGGCGCTTCATGTGCCTAGTCGCCAGGCCTAGAGCCTACCCCACACTACTACTACCTACCTAGCTCTTGAAGCTCTGTCCTAACTACACTTTGGGCCTATTCTTAAATTATGTAATTGACCCACCCCCCCTCTGTACAGAATTTTCAAGAAACAAAATACATTAAAAAAAAGTTATGTGTAATACAAGGCCAAACCCTGCTCCCCTTTGAGCATTACTTTTGAACATATAATTATATGTTAAATGGCATTATATATTTTAAGAATAGGCCCTAGTATGGGTGTGGAAAGAGACAGAACTTATTAACCAATATTTCTCTATTACTTACCTAAATGAAAAAACATTTGCAACCAAGCAGTGTGTACTCAATGTGATTGTAATGATCCATACAAATCCATAATGTTTGTGTACCTAAAATGTAAAAGCAATAGCTAGAATTATGTTCAAACACTAACTAAAAGACAGGAGCCTAAGGATTTTTAGACATTTTCCATATATTTCATGAAGAAAAAAATTAAATAGGTGAAGATATGGCATAACTGAGTCTCAGGTCCCCCCAAGACCTATTCTTGGGTGCACTACTAACTAAAATATCTACTAAAACTAAAAATAGAAAATGCCGAAAAGGCAGTACATCAATAATAATAAAATTATATGGACAATGACCCATAAGAAGGTGTGGATCTACGGGAGGGGAAATCCCCCCCCCCAAATCTTAAACTATATTAAGTTTTTACATACAGAATACACATCCTGGTCACTATGCAAAACAGTTTTATGCAATATTCATTATGATATCTACCCCCCCCTAAATAATGTTCCTAGATCCACCCCTGCCATAACTGAGGGGTGAACAGCTGAACAAACTTTGTACACCATCCTACAGGACTCAAATAAATTCTTGGCCCTGTAGTGTATTTTAATGTCCTGTGGAGTCCTATTCAGTCCTGTTGAAAAAATTTGTATACCTACTGTGGACAGATGATCACCCCGCCCTAACACACAATGCACCAATACTAAGTTGACACATTTTATCTAAAACCAATGTATATGTTCAGTGTCAATCTGTATATATTTGCCTGGCCTTTGATAGTCTCTATAATGCTCAAAGGATAAAAGAATTAAAAAGCCTTAAAAACATCTGTTTTTTTATTAAGAAGCATTAAAGCAGAACTTATGACTATCAATGGCAAAGAAATCAGCCTTAAAAATGAGGAACAAAATGATTGAAGGGAATACCCGAAAATCTTCTTAAAAAACATGAATAAACTTTTAGAATAACAAGTATATAAATCGACCCTAACATAAATTATCTTTCTTACCTTGTCTTAGTCACAAAACAAGAATAGTTTTGTCTGATAACACGTGCTTTAACACAAAACAGATCTCCTTTATAGTGAAAAAGTTATTTCGTAGCAAAAATTTTGCATCCGAAAATTCCAGAAAAATAAACCAAGCATTTGAGGTTAGGTCTGACTCGACTGCGTTTACAATATACTTGTAACTTGCTTTTAAAAATGACTTGCAATTTGTAATATGGGTAGAATACCTGTATTATTTATTTATTTTATTGGTTGCAACTTCTATGCAACAAGGAATAACAGCAATTTTTATTTAAATAGTATAAATACTGAATTAGGATACAAGTAATTGTTTTATAAAGGAATCATATTGTATAACAAATTACCATTAGACATTAAAAATTGCAAATCAAATAATATGTTTAAGAGAAAACTTACGAAGTACTTGTTGCCCAGTCAGCCTGATTGTTTAAGTAAACCCTTGGTACCATATTATATTATACGAGGGGTCATCAGCTTTCAACAGTACTGTACAAATTTCACAACAGGACCCGACAGTACCACGACAGGACCCAACAGTACTCGACAGTACACGACAGTACCCAACAGTACTCGACAGTACACGACAGTACCCAACAGTACTCGACAGTACCACGACAGGACCCAACAGTACTCGACAGTACACGACAGTACCCAACAGTACTCGACAGTACACGACAGGACCCAACAGTACCCGACAGTACACGACAGTACCCAACAGTACTCGACAGTACACGACAGGACCCAACAGTACTCGACAGTACACGATAGTACCCCACAGTACTCGACAGTACACGATAGGACCCAACAGTACACGACAGTACTCGACACTACCCCCCAACCCCAACGAGTGGCGTAGATGCGAAAAAACATGAGCTTTTTTTTTTTTTTTGTCGCAAGTTTTTTGAGCACCACCACAACAAAGCTCGGGCACTGGCCCTCCAATAAAACACAAAATGAAGAACCCCCAACTAAGGTTAAAAAAGCTCCATTACCTCCACCGATTATGGTAAATGGCGTAAATAATTTTAATGATATTTATGAAAAGTTAAATATCATACAAGGAGTTAAAATAAAAGTTTTAAATAACGAAAATATTAAAATAAATGTACAAGACGCAGACAGCTATCGGCTGGTTACTAAAATGCTTAATGAAATAAAGCATCAATGGCACTCATACGAAAACAAACAAATAAGGCCAATTAGAGTAATAGCGAATAGGCTACACTTCTCATGTGACCCACAAAAAATTGTAGCTGATCTACAAAAAAAAGGTTTTAAGGCACTGGAGGCCAGCAACAAACTTAAATGGAGAACAAGACAACCTCTTAACATGTTTATGCTCACATTTAGCCACGATAAAGATATCAACAAAATTTTTGAAATTTCCAGTATCCTTGGGATTGAAGTGGAAATAAAGGCACTAAAAACCTCAAAGTTAGTCCCTCAATGCAAAAGATGCCAATCTTATGGACACACGCAAAAATATTGCGCTAAAGAACCACGTTGCGTGAAATGCACGGGGAAACATCTTACTGTAGAATGCCCCAAACCAAAAGAATCTGAGCCAAAATGCATCCACTGTGGAGGCAAGCATCCTGCTAACTACAGAGGATGCCTTGTTGCTAAGGAAATACAAAAATTGAGAAATAAACCTAAGAAACCGATTCTCATACCAAACGTGAGTACAAATAGACAAAACCAACAGACAAGAAACACAGTCACACAAAACTCTGTGACAAGGACATACAGCCAAGTAGCAGCAACAGCTACTATACCTGATATTAATATCAGTAGTCAAAATACTATGGAACAAACACTACAATTAATTTTGGAGAAATTGAACAAACTTGATGAGCGATTAACTAAACTAGAAAGTAGCAATAACGGAGCTACCAATATGCCTCAAAATGGTCAGTAATCTTAGAATCCTAGCTTGGAATGCCAATGGTCTCTTGTAACATCAGCAAGACTTGCAAGTTATTCTAGACATAGAAAAAATTGACGTCTGTCTTGTGTCAGAAACGCATTTCACTAACCAGTCTCACATTAAATTTAAAGGTTATAAAGTGTATCATACAACTCACCCTAGCAATACTGCACATGGGGGAAGTGCTGTAATAATTAAAGAAAATATATCACACTATGAGGAGATGGGATATAAAACCATAGAGATTCAAGCTACATTAGTAAGTGTAAAAACCAAAACATATACATTAGTCATAAGTGCTGTCTATATACCACCAAGGCACTTACTAAAGAAAAATCAATATCTTAATTTTCTCAGAAAATTAGGAAACCGTTTTATAGTTGGAGGTGACTTTAATGCAAAAAATACCTACTGGGGATCTAGACTGACGAATTCTAAAGGAAAAGAACTTTTGCAAGCTATTAGTGAATATCAATGTGAGCCGATATCAACTGGTAAGCCCACATACTATCCAACAGATCCAGGAAAAATTCCAGATCTAATTGATTTTTTTATAGTAAAAAATATATATTTAAGCTTTGTAGATATAGAAGAAAGTTTTGATTTACACTCAGATCATTCACCTATTATTCTAACTCTTAGTAAAAACATAATAAAGAAAGAAGCAAATATCTCACTAGTTAATAAACTGACTGACTGGATTAGTTTTAAACAAAGTCTGTCAGAAAAAATAAACCTATCAGTACCATTGCAAACACCAGAACAAATCGATAAAGAAGTTGAATATTTTGTTACAAATATTCAACAAGCAGCTTGGGAAAACAGTCCAAAACCAAAGATAATTTTTAAGGGAAAAAACTATCCAAAGGAAATTAGAGAGCTTATATTGGAAAAAAGGAAACTAAGAAGAAAGTGGCAGCAAAGCCGTGATCCTCGGGACAAAACAAATCTCAACAACATGACGCAGCGCATTAGGCGAGAAATTCTAGTAATAAAAAATGAATCTATTAACCATTTTCTTAATGACCTTACAGATGATAAAAATACCGACTATTCCCTTTGGAAAGCAACCAAAGATTTTAAAAGACCAATTATCCAAATTCCACCCATACGAAAATCTAACAACCAGTGGGCAAGGAGTAACGAAGAAAAAGCAGATATTTTTGCAAGTCATTTAGAAAAAACATTTCAGCCCCACGAAGCACCAGATGAACACTTTCATTTAAATGAACCCCATCAAATCGAGGACCATATTAAGCTTACATCACCAAAAGAAATATTAACAGAAATCAAAAATATTAATTCGAAAAAAGCCCCAGGGTATGATCTTATTAACGGGGTAGTCATAAAACAACTCCCCAGAAAAGCTATCGTAAAACTATGCAACCTAATTAATGCGTCTTTTAGGCTTAGGTATGTACCTAAACTGTGGAAAGTTGCAGAAGTTATCATGATTCCAAAACCGGGAAAACCACTCCATGACGTGTCATCTTACAGGCCAATATCTTTGCTGCCAATTATATCCAAGCTCTATGAAAAATTATTGCTTAAAAGAATAAAACCCATCATAGAAAGACAAGAAATTATTCCATCTCATCAATTTGGTTTTCGAGACAAGCATTCCACGATAGATCAAGTACACAGAATTACTAATATAATAGAAAAAGCACTAGAAGAGGGAAAAGTTTGTTCTGCAGTTTTTCTAGATGTAGCACAAGCATTTGACAAAGTGTGGCATGAAGGCCTTAATTTTAAACTAAAACGGTTTCTGCCAAAACAATATTCGGATATTTTGGAATCATACATATCTGATAGACATTTTAGAGTAAAACAGGAAGACTCATACTCAAATTTAAGAGAAATTCAAGCAGGCGTGCCCCAGGGTAGCGTACTAGGCCCTTATCTATACTTATTATTCACTTGTGATATCCCAAAGCCAGAAAATTGTCACTTAGCAACATTTGCCGATGATACTGGTTTATTGACGGTAGAATTGAAAAATGCATAGAAAAACTTCAGGATGCAGTCACCCAAGTTCACAGTTGGACCACAAAGTGGCGAATAAAATTAAATGAAACCAAATCAATTCATGTTGATTTTACAAACAAAAATATAAATCACATACAAATAACAATTAACAACATTCCAGTACCATATTCGAATCAGGCAAAATATCTAGGTATGACACTTGATGCCAAATTGCGCTGGAAAGCACATGTTAAGAAAAAAAAAGGAAGAACTTGAGATAAGGTATAGAAAAATGAACTGGCTAATTGGAAGGAAGTCCAATTTAACAATTCATAATAAGTTACTGCTTTATAGACAAATACTGAAACCAGTATGGACATATGGTATTCAACTATGGGGTTGTGCTAAAGAGAGTAACATTCTAGCTCCAAAATATAGCACGTTAACATTAAAGTAATTTTGTCTAGAAATAAATAAGAAACAATGGCAACTATTGCAAAATAGCTATTTCCTGTAATGGACAGAGACTTTTACTCAAATGGCTGACGAAAAACTTGTTATGTTCTACACTACTGTGATATAATCGCGTAAAAAAGGCGGTTCTCATCGTCAAAATGTTTGGCAGGTTAACTTTTCTGATAAAACAGGTCAAGATAGCTTGTCAAAACGCAAGCGCCTCGAAAATTCAGAATAATAAACGTTTTTTTTTCGGTGTTTATTTTTAGGTTAGAAATTATTTTATTACCATTATCCTCGAAATATCCTATAAATCAATTCTTAGTCATATTTTATTGAATTTAGCACTTTCTAGAATTTATTTAGGCCCGGGATCACCTGGAAATTAATATTTTTTAGTCCATAAATTTAAAGAAAAATAAATAGGAAAACTATCATGGCCGCCTCGGCCGTCTCATTGGTTTCAGCCGTTTAACTCTAGACAAGCTATTTTTTAATACTTAAGCCTAAATAATGTTGATTTGTAGCTAACTTGCGTTCAAACAATTGGCCCATTATGTAATACGAAAAAGAAAAGAAGAGTCACATATGTTACCTGTCATCTTGGGCGCTGTCACAATAACAAAATAAACAAATATCTCAATTAAAAATTGTGCGAACGTTAGAAGATATAGTTATTACGTGCCCTACCACAGTACCCCACCAGTGGGAAGCAAAAACATATTATTTTGGCCACCGCCTTCAGAAACCCTTAAGTTGGGTTTATACAGAAACATAGCATAACATAAGACATAGCATGACATAAGATATCATTACAGAAGGAAACCGTAAGGCTGTGTATACAAAAAATATAATAACATGACATAACATACAAGCTTGGCCCAAGTACTTTAAATGAGGCCCCACACACTCTAAGTAATTGGTAATTGCAAGGAAAGAATTCCCAAAGTGGTCGGTGCTGGCAATTGACTCTGGTGCACTTTGCTTGGAATCAGGTGAGTCTAAATAAACTGACTACTAAAGCCTCTTGACTTAAAGTAAAAAAAAAACAGAAACTGAGTGTCATTCAAACCAATCAGATTAAAAAAATATTTTTTGATCTGATGGATTTAAACATTGTGTCCCTGAATGACAGGTTTTCATAATTTGTCATTAAGAAACACTATTTTTTTTTGATCATTCTGATTTGACTGTTTCTTACTAAACACACTCTTGACTACCAATTTTCACTTGTGCCAAGTAAGAAAAAATTAAAAAAGCATGTTACATTGCCTTGTTTTTTTTTAATTTTTAGTTAAAAAAGTTTTATTTACATTTTTTAATTTTAGAAAGCAGTTAAAAGAAATGAAGTACAAAGACCAGAAAGCATCCCAGAATGGAGCCCATTTGCTCACCCCTTGGAAATGTGAGCAAGGAAGCCAAAAAGGGGGTCTAATTGCAATTGTCTCCAACTCATTTTACACAATTTTTTTTATAATTATTAGAATTAAATTATATAATGTACAGGAAATCAAACATCTTTGCTTTAATACCACGAATGAATGGTAGTGGCGATTAGCACCCTTAAAGGATCTAACCTGGCACGTAGACATGCGTTTCTGGGTATGTTGTGCACAAATGTACGTATTGTACTACAGACTCAGATAACAATTTAAATTATATCTAGTAAATAGAACCCAGTAGACTTCAAATTATATTTAAGGCCAGAAACTTAGTCATTATGATATACCACATAATGCCATAGCTATAGCCTTAGACCACTGGTGGGTCATATACCTTTTGACATAATCAACAGGGTACGGAGAGCCACAATGTGCCTGCACTAGCTGTTAGTTCCAAATAGGCTCCATATACCCTGTATGTGGTGATTTCCTGAATGGCCAGGTCACAAAATCCATTCAGAGAATCACCAGATTAACCCACCCCCTCATATCTATATTTTTTTACATACTTGTCAAAGCTTGTCCATTACTAGACTACCCATGGGTCAAGGCTTCTTTAGTTAGCTCTTACGACAGGCCTGGGGGTTACCTTGGTGCTATTATGCATATTCATAATCTAAAAAATCTGATAAGAAAGGGGCCCCTCTTGCCTCTCCAACCCCCATTAATACACCATTGTATCAAATGTGTATTACATTGGTGAGTGGTCCAACAGAGGGGTTCCAGAGACACAACAAAAAGGAGGACAATTTAGATTTTTTGAACATACATTGTATAGACTTAAAAAATTAATTAGGCAGTATATGATTTTCTTTTATAAAAAAATGTTTTTCCAATTCCAAAAGTTTTTTGTACCTCTAAAATTTTTTGAATACCTACTTTAAAATAAATGGAAATTCTTGAGAAACCATATTTATTACACAATAAGTACTACCAAAATAGTTTTTTTACTCAGTTACATAGGTAATACACCAGAATGTGCCTTTGTATTTAAAGTTCTCTAGAAACAGGTGGGGGGAGGTGATAGCCACCATCCTCTCTGGGATCACCACTGGTAAGGCAGACCTTAGTAGGAATAGGTAGAGGAAATTTTTGTTTTTAAGGTAGCTAGGTAAATAAAAAACAAGAAATTTATTTATTTAGGTATTCAACTGATAAACTGGGTTCTTAATGCCCAGGGTGCAACACCTTAGAGGGCCTAATACAATGGGTTAAACAAGTGGGTCCTAAGGTAAACCAAGTCTACAGTACTCTACTAGTATTTGTACACTTGCTGTCGGCAGCTCACATAGTGCACAATGGTGACAAAGTTAGTGCTTAATTATATATCATCTTTTAATGCTAAGCAGGCAGAAAAATGAAGGACCGATGTACAAAAATCAAGCATTATGTTTGGCCATGGTGCATTATGGTGTTATATAAACCAACCCTTGAGTTACACCAAAAAACAGACAGACTGATGAAAAAATTTTGACAGCACTTTTAAGGTTCACTCAGGACTGATAAGTACCAGGCAGGGACCCCTTGATTGGCCTCATTGTGCGCTCCCTGACAAGGCATCGCACCAGGGTTTCAAGGAACCAGTCACTGTTTACCCAACTTTAGTTCTCTCTCAAAGATAAAGGGATACTCTAAAAGATGGGCAAATAAACTATCCTTTATGGCTGTGAGTGGACATTTGTTTAAACAAACACCAAATTGCTTGTTTAAAAAAAAACAGAACCACAGTTTAGGTTAGAAAAGAAAACAACAAACAAAAGGCACGGTCCGTAAAGAAACCGGTTGCGTAACTCGATGTTTAGGCGGCCGGGTCGTGACGTCAGGGCTACGTCACAGTTTTCCTAGAAATCAGCAGTCAAACGCTGTTTATATCGAAATTTCATCTTTTGCCAGGAAATTTTGAAATTTTTGGGTGTTTTCGTCTTGTAAGTGTTTAAATACCTGTTACGTGCTTACTATAAATGTATTGAAAACTAAGTAAAATAACTGGTGAGGTTTCAATTATAATTTAAATTTTAACAAACACAAATTTTTCTGTGTCGGTCATACAAGGTTACAGGGAGCTGGAAAATAGACCTTGGGGGAAATGGGTTTTCTCTCTATACTGCATCTGATATCTGCAACCAACACATAATGTTTAAGATAACTTTTTGATAGTTATCATCACAATCAGTATAGGCCAGGACAAAGATTATGAAATGAACTTTACATACACATAGAAAATTACTAATAGTTTAAAAAATACTCAATGTTGTTGGCTGCTTTAGAAAAGTAATTTTAATATTTCTTAAAAATTGAGGAAAATAATATTGCTGTTATTTTATTTTAAATATATGATTTATTTTCCTAAAGTTAAAAATAACGAAAATATTCCAAATTCAAAATTAGGCTTATACTACTTTCTACCAACTAAAATTAAAATACTTACGTAATTTTGAATTTAAAATGTCTTCGTTATTATTTTAAACTTTAGGCAAAAATTTTTTTGAAAAAAATTGTTTAGAGTTAAATGGCCTATCAAAAAAAAATAAAATACAGGGTATATAAATTTTTTTAAATGTTTTTTGAAAAACTTAAAAGCTCCAAAAAGCGATGCTCTATTTTTTTTAAATTTGAGTATCTTAAACAGCATTAAAAATTCTACTAATTTGCCAATTTAAACTTTTTGCTATCTTTAATAATAAAAAAGTTAGCAATGGTGGACACTTAACTTGGAACACTCTATATAACGCTCAAGCAGGAGTGAAGTAATATTAGCCTTGCGTTACAGTCGATGTATTTTTTATGATATTTCCTAAAAATGCGTTAAGAAGAGGTGATCAAAAATCCTGAATCTTTGCGTTATGTTATTTATGAATATTCCCTTACTGCCTTATTGACTAGTCATTTTAACATCCTTTTTTAAAAAAAATTTGATTACATTTTACACAAAAAAATCTAGTTTTAGTTATTTCCTACCCACCAAAAAAAAACCAATAATATGTGGCTAGTTTGCTTTAGAGTTCGGTGTAAAAATTAAGTATTTATAATCGTGTCCTGAATCTGATATTTATAAAACTATTGGAATTTTTATCATAAATTTTTAAATTATTTAATTTTTTAATAAATTTTGGTATTTTTCCTGCTTTTAAATAGACCTATCTTTATTTCTCTCATAATGTAACGTATAGGTATTTCTTTGTTGACCGTGGAGCAGGCAAAATGCCGCGTCATTCGCTGGGAGTTACCACACAACCGGTTTCTTTACGAACCTTGGATCAGGCCTGACACAATTTGACAATAAATCCTCCTTTTTTCAACAGTCATAATCGCACTGGTCTTCTGGCCAAGCATTGTTAGGGGCTGTTCAAAAGTTTTGTAATAAACAGCATGAATTACAAAATTGCTAAATTGCCGCTTTTTGTAGCTAAATAATAGGAATAAGAGCTTAAAATTTATGTTATTTAGCTAGCTAAATTTTAGCATGCTTATTAGCAATTATTTAACTTTAAAAGAGCAAGTCCTGGGTAATATTACATCAATAGCCATTTTATCCATAAACACCTGCTATCAGAGAGGTTCTATAGCTAAAATAATTTCTAAACCACAGCTAGCTGTTTTACAGCAAAAACTAAGCTCTGACAACACTTTCACAGCAGAGTTTTTGCTTTTAAACTATAGTGTCCAGTTTGTGTTACTTAGGAGTAGTTCTGTTGGGAATGATACAGGAATGCTTGTAATGGATTTTCGGTATTATTGGAGAAATATAGCCAGGCTATAATTGTGACAGACACTATTTTGACACATTCACATTACAAACTGACAGTTAATTCAAAATTCATACCAAAGTCGAATTTAAAACTATCGTCGTTTATTTTTAATAAATAAAAGAAGGCACTATTTATTTCGGTTCGTATAGTAAAGAAAGGCCATGTGTTGAAAGATCACAGCTGATATTACAATGTGAAGGTGCCAAAATTTTGCCTGGCACAATTATAGCCTGGCTATATTTCAATAATTCTCTAATAATAAGAATAATCTAGTAACACACAGCTTTATCAAGTACTTACACTGTACTGTAAAATGTTTTTTCTATAAGCGTGCGGAAAAGTCCACTTTTCCGCACGCATTTTAGTGTGGAAAGTGCCACTTTTCCGCACTAGTGCGAAAAAATATTTTTTCCGCACTAGTGCGGAAAAGTAAATTTGTTACGATTTTGAGGTGTTCTATAACATTTAGACCGTTCAAAATACATTTGTATCTTTCCTAGCACACGAAATATCCTAAAAATATTCAAATTGACTAAAATTCTGCTATATTTTCAATATTTTCGATAAAATAAAGTTTTCAGTAAAATAGGTTTAAATTATAAGTTTTAAACCTCCCCGGTATAAATATCGTCATTGTCAATGTCAAACAACAATGAACACTAGTGGTTTTAGATTTGGCATCTTAAATCACCATAGCAACAAAGTACAAACAAACTGTCAAAACAAAGCCAATTTTGCAGATACAAGCGTCTTTTGAATTTTTCAAACAAAAAAATCAGATTTTCAATGGATTCTTCGGACGAAGATCTACCCCAGTCAGTTCTAGAAGCCGCTAGAATGTGAATAATAATAATTGATTTGATTAAAACGTTTTGAATATAAATAATTTTCTGATTAATTTTTAGTTTTTTCCTCACGCTTATAGAAAAAATAGTGTACCTAACTCGTGCGTAAAGTGTCTTTTCCGCACTTGATTGCTGGCCAAACTCCGCTATCGCGTCGTTTGGCCATCTGCAATCGCGTGCGGAAAAGAGGCACTTCCGCACTAGTTAGGTAAACTACTATTTTCTATAAGCGTGCGGAAAAGTCCACTTTTCCGCACGAATTTTAGTGTGGAAAGTGCTACTTTTCCGCACTAGTGCGGAAAAGTAAATTTGTTACGATTTTGAGGTGTTCTATAACATTTAGACCGTTCAAAATACATTTGTATCTTTCCTAGCACACGAAATATCCTAAAAATATTCAAATTGACTAAAATTATGCTATATTTTCAATATTTTCGATAAAATAAAGTTTTCAGTAAAATAGGTTCAAATTATAAGTTTTAAACCTCCCCGGTATAAATATCGTCATTGTCAATGTCAAACAACAATGAACACTAGTGGTTTTAGATTTGGCATCTTAAATCACCATAGCAACAAAGTACAAACAAACTGTCAAAACAAAGCCAATTTTGCAGATACAAGTGTCTTTTGAATTTTTCAAACAAAAAAATCAGATTTTCAATGTATTCTTCGGACGAAGATCTACCCCAGTCAGTTCTAGAAGCCGCTAGAATGTGAATAATAATAATTGATTTGATTAAAACGTTTTGAATATAAATAATTTTCTGATTAATTTTTAGTTTTTTCCTCACGCTTATAGAAAAAATAGTGTACCTAACTCGTGCGTAAAGTGTCTTTTCCGCACTTGATTGCTGGCCAAACTCCGCTATCGCGTCGTTTGGCCATCTGCAATCGCGTGCGGAAAAGAGGCACTTCCGCACTAGTTAGGTAAACTACTATTTTCTATAAGCGTGCGGAAAAGTCCACTTTTCCGCACGAATTTTAGTGTGGAAAGTGCCACTTTTCCGCACTAGTGCGGAAAAGTAAATTTGTTACGATTTTGAGGTGTTCTATAACATTTAGACCGTTCAAAATACATTTGTATCTTTCCTAGCACACGAAATATCCTAAAAATATTCAAATTGACTAAAATTATGCTATATTTTCAATATTTTCGATAAAATAAAGTTTTCAGTAAAATAGGTTCAAATTATAAGTTTTAGACCTCCCCGGTATAAATATCGTCATTGTCAATGTCAAACAACAATGAACACTAGTGGTTTTAGATTTGGCATCTTAAATCACCATAGCAACAAAGTACAAACAAACTGTCAAAACAAAGCCAATTTTGCAGATACAAGCGTCTTTTGAATTTTTCAAACAAAAAAATCAGATTTTCAATGTATTCTTCGGACGAAGATCTACCCCAGTCAGTTCTAGAAGCCGCTAGAATGTGAATCATAATAATTGATTTGATTAAAACGTTTTGAATATAAATAATTTTCTGATTAATTTTTAGTTTTTTCCTCACGCTTATAGAAAAAATAGTGTACCTAACTCGTGCGTAAAGTGTCTTTTCCGCACTTGATTGCTGGCCAAACTCCGCTATCGCGTCGTTTGGCCATCTGCAATCGCGTGCGGAAAAGAGACACTCCGCACTAGTTAGGTAAACTACTATTTTCCTACTTTTACGCACGCATTTGCGTGCGGAAATTTGAACTTTCCGCACGCCGTGAATTTTAGGCCTAATTAGACTTATTGACCCATTTATAAACTCAATTAAATTAAAAATGAGGCCTAATTAGACTTATTGACCCATTTATAAACTCAATTAAATTAAAAATGAAAACAGAATTTGTTTTTTGCTGTTTTAATGTAAAAAATACCAAATATATTAAAATGTAAAACCAAGCTTTTTATGCAACTAGGAAAAATTTTGTACCTAACTCTTGCGGAAAGTGCCTTTTCCGCCCTTGACGGCGTGCCCGAACTCCGCAAAGCGTCGTTCGGGCAACTGCCGCGCGTGCGTAAAAGTATCACTTTCCGCACTAGTTAGGTAAATAACTATTTTATACGACTGTCTTGTAAAAGGGGGTTTTGCGCACGGAGAACACGATCTGAAAATGGCATTTTGCGCACGCTGTGTGCAAAACGTTTCGCACACGCTTATGTCATTTTTGCGCACGCCTATGTCATTTCTGCATACGGGTCTCCCGTCATTGTGATTTTTGTTGTCACCCATCAATATAAGTTGGCTTAGTTCCGTAGAAACCGTCACTGCTCGTATGTTTTGTTGATAAGATACGTCAAAAACTTGTTGAATTTTTAAAGTTTTGTTGTAAAAATGTCGGAAATAAAAACAAGTTAAATTAAAATTTGATTTTTCTTTCTTTATTAGCAGTAGTATAAAAAATATTGTCATAGGTCATTTACACGTCAGATTAGAGACGTCAATGGTCATTAAAAATGACCTGTTTTTGACGTTTAAAAAACGTGACCTTGCTACCTGGGAATATAAATGTATGTATAGAGATTTTGTCTTGTCTTGAGCGCCATCTTTTAAAATTGTCTTGAAGTGTTGTAGTCTTAAACTAGTGAACTTTCGCGTGACTTTTAAATTAAAAAAAAGTTAAGAAAAGAAAGTTGTTAAAAAAACGTGACAAAGAAAGATGCAAAAAAGTAGTAGGTTTGAGAAGTTTTAATATAGTAGCGTTTTAGAACATTGTGGAGGACTTTTCCAGTGACAATTTGGCACATGAAAGTAACAAGGGTAAAAAACACGTTATATACACAGCAACAGAAACTTCAGCAAAAATTACATTTTTTATAGCTTGATTCCTTCTTAACTTTCTTATTTTTGCTCACGTTAAGTTAACGTTAATGTGAATTTTGTGCTATGTGGGTACCTATATCGCAAACCGTCCAAACGAACCATTATAAGATTATTTTAGTTGGTGGGTTTATGCCAATATTTATTAAATTTCAGTTTTGAAACCGACAACGGCATTCAAGCTCAAGAGTCAGGTCAAATTCAACCAGTAAGCCAAGACGAAGCCAAGAAAAATGTCCAAGGCGGTTTCTCCTGGGTGTCACCAGAGGGCGAACAGGTCGCCTTCAGCTATGTCGCTGACGAAAACGGTAAGATTTACATAAAATGTTTGTTAAAATATCAAAAGTTTACATCTGTAAACTAGTTTTTGCGCCACTTAGAATACCAACATTCGGCGCTCCCTCGGCATTTTTGCTTTGCAATTCCCTTTTTCAAAACTAATTTCGTAGATTCTAATAATTGTGTTCTTCTCAACAACAGTTGCGCCCCAGGCGATCTTCCTAGTGTGTCTGCCTTGTGTATTTATTCTTGAAATCTCTCCGAGCGATTATTTCTCCAAATTCAAGCGAAAGTGGGCGTTTATCCCCCAATCGTATTTTTGAAACTCTCACCCAAAAAACGTATGACATTTTGGCGACTTCACACTGGTGTATGGAACTAAGGTCACTCATCGTAAAGCAAGCTTTACAGGTAGCGAAGCCTGACATTGATTTTCTATTTTTTGGTTATAATTTTTGACATGTTTCCCTCGGTTTCGCATTGTCCTTAAGTACGAGTAGAACTCTTTCAAAATTCACGAATTCATACACGGGGAGATCTCGATAGGTGGCAACGTGGTGACTTTTGTCAAAAACTGTGAGATAACCGAAATATTATTGTTTTGGTGATGTGTCCGTTTTGTTTTTCCCTGTTTGTTTCGTAAATATTGGAGTATATTTTTTCGCCTCCATTTCAGGCCTTGCCTTAATAAACTCCAGCATAAAAAAAATTTTGGACTAAATTTATATAACTCCATTTTTCGTGAATTGTTTGATCATAGTGCCAGGTAGTATTCTGACAGTTTCCCATTGAAAACTGACAGTTGATCCTTCAAAATTAAAATACCAAAGTCAAATTTAAAACTAAGTAGTTTATTTTCCATTAATAAAGGACGGCGGTATTAATTCCGGTTCATATAGTAAACAAAGGTCATATATTAATCACAGCTGATCTTACAACGTAAAGGTATTAAAATACTGCCTGGTACTAATATAGCCTGGCTTTATTCTAATAATTCTCTGATGTCAACAAACAAAAAACCAAGAAAAGAAAATTTGGGGTTACTTCCCTTTAACTCTATTTGGTTAATTGTCTGTCAACTTTTTTTGCTTTTTTATTGGTCGAAATTGTCATGTGCTGACTGAACCTGAAAATTGCCAACAGTGCGCTCATTTTATATCACTTTTCACGTCTTTCCAAAACCAAGAATACTGCATTTATGAAATACGGTGAGAAACGAGGGAGTGCTGACTGATCGTCACTCCCCGGAAAGTACTCGCTCGGGGAGATTTCAAGAATACTGTGTCGACCTTGCATCTATGCACGGTCGTCCACATTTTTAATGTCTTCTTAAAATTAAGTAAACTAGTCTGGAAGGTCCGGAATTTCGGCGGACTTTAAAAGCTGCTAAAGATAATCGTTTAATAATTCGTTATAGTTATTTTAGGTTATGCGGTATTGCCCAAAAACGCACAGTTTCTTTGTATTCTATAAATGTAGGAAAAATAACGTGACATTAAAAAAGTGGTCGTGTGTACGAGAACAAGGGGTTTTTACGGTGATATTGAGGAGTATCAACAAGGACAAAACTAATGGTTTTCCACCTTTGATACTTTCATTCTTGAAGTGGGATTTTTGTTTCACACAAATCAACTCTGGTTTGAAAAATTTATGGTAAAAAATGATTGATTTTCTAATTTTGTTATATTTTCTAGGTTATCAACCAACCGGCTCTCACTTGCCCACCCCACCACCAATTCCAGAGGCCATCTTGAAATCTCTGGAATATAACAGAGCTCATCCAGAAGAAGATGGAGGCCAGCAGCAAGTCAGAATCGCACCACAACAACCTTTCAGGAGGTATTAAGTGAGAGTGCCCAATTGAAGTTGAAATTTTTTGGCAAAAACTCTCAAAACAATTAAGCCAGTTTTATTCAATTATTTTGTTGCTCATATTTTAATAGTCTTTGCCAAAATAGTTTAACGTTTTTTACACCGCTTTGTTGTTCGTGACTATTGTTTAAGATGCTGACTTTTTTTTACAAGTTCTCTCGTTAAAATGACTTTGCAAGCTGTTGTTTTTGTATATTTTCTGCTATGTAGATGGTGTTTTTCTTTTGTATAAATATTATTGACTGTAAATATATTCCATGTGATATCATGAAACAAATTTTCGTTGTTTTACTAATTTAATTATTATAAAGGTTAAATTTTATTTGAACGTATAAACTTGAGTACTTACTAAATATATAATTATAAGGCTATAATATTGTGTTTTTCAATTGCCATAGATTCCAGTTTTCATAAATTATTATTTTCAATTATATTCTATTTTTCTACCTTGTCCTTATTGTTTAAACCATTGCTTCTTGTGTGTACACAGCGTTTAAACGTAACAACGAACACTGGGCATTTGTATTGGAGAACTTGGCTTTACTTTTATCTCAATTCTTTTTACGGAAAACCACTTTCGCGTACTTGGCTTTTTTTAAATGAAATATTTTTGTTATGATTTCACTGCTTTTTTAAAGGATTTGGATAATATTTAAGTTTTAAAGTAGTAAAATAAGCGGGATATTGTTCAAAACTTTTGCAATGCCTTATTAAAAATGTTGAGGTTTTTTATGTTTTCCTATGGTTTTATCATAGTTCCTATTAGCCTTCTAAAGCTCAGCTCTCTAGTGTTCCTGGAAGTAGGCAATGTTAATTTTACATAACTTTACATTTATAGGGGAGGAAAGTAAATTAAAATTTTGGTATTTTTAATTTTTTTCCTATAGTTTTGTCATAGTTCCTATGCCTATCAGTCTTCCAAAGCTCAGCTCTCTAGCGTTTCTGGAAGTGGACAATGCTAATTTACATAACTTTACATTTATAGGAGAGGGAAGTTAATTAAACTTTGGGGTTTTTTAATTTTCTTTTATAGTTTTATCATAGTTCCTATCGGCCTTGCAAAGCTCAGTTCTCGAGCGTTTCTGGAACTGGGCAATGTTACTTTTACACACCTTTACATTTATAGTAAATTAGAATTTTGGGGTGTTTTAAGTTTTATCATAGTTACTTTCGGCCTTCCAAAGCTCAGCTCTCTAGCGTGTCCGGAAGTGGGCAATGTTACTTTTACATTACTTTACATTTATAGGGGAGGGGAGTAAATTAGAATTTTGGGGTTTTTTGATTTTTTCCAGGGGTTTGGTCATAATTTCTATCAGTCTGCCAAATTTCAGCTTTGTAGCATGTCTGCAAGTACAGTAGAAGAGTGTGTTGCAATTTCGACGTCTTTTGAATATTTTTTACTACTTTACTACTTTATGGAATTTCATGAAACTTGGAGGGGTTGTTAACTCCATGAAGATCTACGACTGTACACTTTGAGATTCGTAGCTCATTCCGAATGTTTCAAGAAAAGATTGTACGGCGCGCAAACTTGGCGAGGCACTGCCGTGCTCTCAGATATTAAAGGCTAGTTTATCCAGCAACGTAATGCACAATCGGAAAGTGTAATCCTTAAATTTGGTAATTATCTCTTTTCGCTTATGGTAAGATATATATAAAAAAATTTAACAATAGGGAGACCGGGCGCGTAAATCCATTCTTTACTATGGTACACTAAGCTCCTGTACAGCAGTAAACATTGAAACTATAGTTATGTGGTTTCGCAGCTCCGATCTTTACTCCGATACAGAAAATTACTATAGCTCGGTAAACAATGGAAATAGAGTTCGCTAGATAACAACTCCATTTACTACAGTACAGTAAGAAGCATAGTAGCGGACTTTACTGTACCACAGTAAAGAATGGAATTGCGAAACCGGGTAACTATAGTTTCATTGTTTACTGCTGTGCAGTTACTGAGCTTATGTACCACAGTAATGATTAGATTTAAGCGTCCTGGACAGCTACGAATTCAATCTGGGAAGCTAAGTTATATATTTTTTTGTTGGCAATTTTAGTCTCTACAAGATTGGCTTCTATAGGTTTTTTGAAAAAACTTAAATGGTTTTTGAAAAAAAATTATAGAATTAAGAAAATCACTTAAGTTTTAAGAAACTACCCCTAATTCGACACCCTGTACTCGTGAAGTAAACAACAAAAAAAAACTCTGATCCTGTACTTAAGTATGATTAAACTCTCCGGCATCCGAAATGGTCAGAATTTTTTGGCAAAATACCCGAAAACCCGATTAAATATGTAATTATTTCAAATCTAGCCATAAATAAAACATCAGAAAAACGAATAAATTATTTCCGGCCAGTTTTATTCCATATTTTTATAAAATATGTATAGGGTAAGGTCAGTGGCGGCCCGTGAGTTGTAAAGCTGGGGGGGCGCTAATGGCTTAAGGGTGATAGTTATAGATTTTTCAAGCAGCACTTAACTGAGTTTGTAATATTCGTTTTACCTAACTTTGCAAAGCCAGTGCAAGAATTCATATGTTTTCTGGAAGATTCATGTTTTCTTATTATCTCAGGAAGATGGTGCAAATCTCTCACATCCGTTCGTGCCCAATTAGGGTCAATTTTTGATACGGCAACCGCATTATAAAACATACACGGAAAACAGTACAGCAAGTTAGTTAAATCACACCCGCTAATCCAATTGAGGCGTGTTTTACAAAAACCGCATAAGTTCAAATTTGACGAAAATGAGTTAGTGGCGTCATCTAGTCGAAAAAACGGATGGCTTTAAGACCATCAAATAAGATTCTGCAAAAAAACATATGTGCCAAGATAGTTAAAATTTGTATTATTCCGCAAAAAGCACATATTATTATGTCCCTTCCATTTCATAATAATAACATAACAGCAGTGGATGCGAAAATTAAATTATGTATCTATTATTTATCATTATTATTAATAATTTTTCTATCTAATTTTGTTTTTTAGTGAAAAAAATAAGTTTTCTATGTATTAACTTTTTCTTTTTGGCAAAAACAACTTATGTCCAACAGTTTTTCTCTTTTTCTAAAGTAATTAGGGAACAAACGTTTTTTCTTATGTAATGAGGAGAATTCTAAAGGCAATAGTTACTGTGAGTAATAAAAAAATATTTAAGAAAATCATTTGTTTTAAAATAAACCTTTTTTTTATTTTCTGGAATTTTTTTGTTTTGGACATATGTTCTTTTTGTAAAACACGCCTCAATTATTTTTCTTATAGATAACTCTCGCAATATGACGCGTGAAACTTTTGTTTTGTGTCCTTCTTTGGCTAACTTGAGTTAGGTTTGATAAAAAGAAAGACTGGAAAAATTGTTTTAATAATATTACTAACGCAATTCATTATCAAATTCGATAATGAATATTCGCGTCAAATTATATATTAATCAGAATGACCCATAATATATTGACAAGCGGACCGAACCACGATATTCTGTGGACTGGCCGCAAAATAATTGCGTCTTTCTTTGCATTAAAACAGCGGTATGTACCCCGTCCGCTCCCACCCGTTACAATTGTAAAGCGGGCCGCGAGCTTATACATAATATTCCAATACCCACGGTAACTGCCCATTCATGATGCAAACATGAGGACTTTGGGATCCTCAAGCAAAAACGACCTGATTGGTTGCTTTCAAAGACATATGCATCTTATTTCCATATAGTACGTATTACGATGCAGAATGCAAACATATTTGAAATAGCAATAGCAATGGGTATAAGTCTATCCTTTTTGCGGTCCTTAAGATAAAATGTCCTGATTGGTTATACTTTTACGCATGAATATTATTTTATTCTTGTATTCGCTACGTCAAATCATCGGCGTACAGTTGCCAAAAACTCTATCCATGTAAATTTGGTATCTGTGCATTTTTCATATCTTTATTTCTAAGCGCCAACCATTGCGTAAATAGGTAACAGGGAGCATTGTAATATAACGTATAAGGCCGCGAGGGCTCGCCACAAAAACATCGAAAAAAGTTTTGTCGAAACGTAAAAAGATCGAAAAAAAATTGCCGAACCGTAATTTGGTCGAAAATAAAAAAATTGAAAGTAAAATAGACGAAAATAATTTAAACGAAACGTAGTTTTGTCGATCCGTAAAATTGTCGAAAATAATATAGTAGAAAATAATTTAGACGAAGCGTTATTTCGTCGACCCGAAAAAATGTCGAAACGTAATAGCATCGAAACGTAAAATCATCGAAACGTAGTTAAGTCGATTCGCAGAATGATCGAACCGTAAAAAAATCGAATTATAAAAAGGTCGAACCGTAAAAAAGTCGAAAAATAATAAAATCGAAAAATAAAAGAGAAGAGAGCAATTTAAGCGAAACGTAATTTTGTCGATCCGTAAAATTGTCGAAAATAATGTAGAAGAAAATAATTTAAACGAATCGTAATTTCGTCGATCCGTAAAAATGTCGAAACGTAAAAAAGTCGAAAATTAAACGCGCGATACGCAATGAAGAAGAGACGCAAAATCATCGAAACGTAATTATGTCGAAACGTAAAAAGCTCGAACCGTTAAAAAGTCGAAAATGCGGGTGCGATGTTGCCTTATTTTGCAAAATTTCTTGGCTGAATTCGTTGAACTTACGCTGAAAGTTTCACTATATATGGTTAGATGGCACCTGAGGTCATCTCAAAGAACTAAGGGGCCGCTTATGAATTAGCTGAGGTAATCGAAATCGTTTTTAGCATGTTCTCCAGTAGTATAATTTTAGTTCCTATTATTTTATTATTAAATAATAGGTATAGTTTTCTAAAACTCTTACATTATTAGAAAATACTTTAATATTATAAATAAAATACACATGTAGGCACCTAAGTATTAATTAAATCTTATACGCCAGTAGCTAGCCCATGGAATAGTAAAGAAATTCAAACCTCGCATTGTCTGTTAATTATGTTTAAAATAGACGATATCTAAACCAAAATTTTTCTGGAAAGAAATTAAGAAATTTCTAGTATTTGCGCTGGTATATTGACATAAGACTAGATTGAGCCAATCTGGGTCGATTTCGTTTTGCTAGCACACAACTTTTTTTTTTTTCGATTAGATCCCACCTAATCCTATTAACAGACTTTTTTTTTTGCATCTGAGAAAAAGTCCGTAAAAAAACGAAGCTGACGTGTTTTTGTTTTTTTCTTCTAAAAAACCTTATTTACATTAACCCCTAAGTAGCCACTACCGACTTTTTTTTTCAAATTGCACCCTTAAATCTACTGCCAATTCTAAATACAACCCCGTATGTTTTGTTTTTATTTAAAATAGGTATTTTGCTTTAAGTAAAAAAGTATTTATAAAATATATATAGACAAATACTATTTTTTATTATGACCCATTTACAATGTTAAAATTCTGCTCCTTTGGCCGCTACACTAACGGAGATATAGCGTGTAAAGGAAATTCGGGGACACCGTGTATACACGCGTGTTATTAAATAATTGTTTTAGGTCCTTTTTAATTTTATACTTTTATTGTCATTTTCTGTAATGTCATTAAAAATTGGCCCACTTTTTATTTTTGTAGTTACACTGTTTCCACTTGTTAAAAAATGATAATCGTAGCCATCTAAATTATGCACCTGTATTTTAATTTAAAAAAATAGGAGCTGCCATTTCAGAAAAAAAACTTGGTGGTGGTGGGGTTGATGCATGAAAAAATATTGTTTCTACAAGCGTGTGGAAAATTTGATTTTCCACACTTTTTTTAGTGCAAAAAATTTAACTTTGCCGCACTAGTGTCGAAAATATTTCCGCAGAGAAAATTTAATTAATTTAAAAAAAAACCTGTATAGATTTGAAGTTTCTATTAACAATAATGCCAACAAAATACCTTGGTTGCTATGGTGAAAAGGTAAGATGTCAAATTTCTATAAAACACTTGTTTTTTGGAAAAAGTCGCGTGACTATAACACTGTATTTTTCTATATCATTTAATTTCATTATGTTTTTCTGACATTTGTAGAAAAACAATTTTTCCTCTTGTGGAAAATCTTTTTCAACGGTCAACTAGACAGTCTCGTGCTGAAAAAGTGGATTTTCCACACTTGATAGGAAAATAGCTATTGACGACTTGATGCTATAAGGGCTAGTAGGCATCATTAAAAACCACGTGTTTTAAAATATTTTATATTCACTATTAACAGAGATATAGCGTGTGAGGGGACTGTATTGTACTTATTATTATTATTTAGTCCGTTTAGAACGTTTTTCTACGTTGTCCGACGCCTATTCTCCACCGCCTTCGATCCTGACAATTATCTTCTGTCAGATTTTTTTGACTCATTGATCGTTGGATTGACTGTTGCCATTCTAGTTTAGGACGCCCTCTTTTTCTGCGCCCTATTGGTTGCCATTCTAGGACCTGCTTTGGTAATCTTTCGTCGTTCATCCGTTGTACATGGCCGTACCATCTATCTTTTAGTAATGTCATCCGTTATGCCTCCTTCGATTCCCATTCTTTCTTTTATGATCTCATTTCTTATGTGATCTGTTCTAGATATTCTCATTGATCTTCTTATTGCATCCATTATGCCTCCTTCGATGCCTCTTTCCATTTTTGTTTTGTATTTTTCTGTTAAGCGACAAGTCTCTATTCCATACAACAGCGTGCTTTTCACCACTGTTTCATATATGTTAAATTTAACATTCTTTTTTATCACTCTGCTCCATAAAATACTGTTAAGACATCAAATAACCTTTTTTGCTTTTACTATTCTTTTTGCCAGTTCTTTACAGTCTGTTCCTGTCTTATCAAATGTGACACCCAAGTATACATACTCATTGCATGGAGATATTACTTGTCCATTGTCTAGTTCTAACTCACTGGATTTGTTTCCAATACATAAGTACTGTGTCTTGTCCACGTTCACTGTTAATCCCCACTTTTGGTATTCTCCCATTAAGTTTCTCATCATATACTCCATGTCTTCTTTATCATTAGGTATTACTTGGTCGTCAGCAAACTGTAGTGTTTATATGGTAAATCGGTCGTTAAGTTGTATTTCCATGCCGGGCACTTTCCGTTTCCAGTTTTTTAGAGCTACTGCGATATATATTTTAAAAAGAGTTGGAGAGATACAACATCCCTGTCTTAAGCCTTCTGTTACCAGGAATTCTTTTGAAAGTCGATTTCCAATTTTAATTCCAGAGTTTTACCCATTGTATAGTTCTTTTATCGCTTTTATGTATGTATATGGCTGATATTAGTCTGCTCTAACACTGTCCATAGTTCTTCTACTGGAACGGTATCATATGCTTTTTGTAGGTCCACAAAGGCAACATGAGTCTCTATATCTCTGGCGCTCCTTTTCTCAATAACTTGTTTAAGACAAAAAACATTATCACTACAAGATCTGCCTGCACGAAACCCACTTTGCTCTTCTTCTTCTTGCTCATGAAAATCATTCTCTATTAGATCTCTAAGAATCCTACCGTACAATTTACTTACAGTAATGGTTACTGAAATTCCTCTGTAATTGTTGCAATCCAGCTTGTTTCTTTTTTTATGTATTGAGTATATAAATGCAATTTTCCAATCATCAGGTACTGGATGTCCGTTTATGCATTGATTGATAATATATGTGAGATTTTCGATTAGTTTCTCTGATCCATATTTGAGCATTTTAGCATATATTCCTCCAGGTCCGCTAGCTTTTCCAGATTTAAGCTTTATATTTATTTAATATTATTATTAAACGTATTATTTCTAATCGTACATCATGTAAACTTATGTTGTATGCAGTGATCTCTCTCGCCAACGATTATTATAATCGTTGCTCTCTCGCAAGCTTTCATACCTGGCCGCTGGATGGCTTAACTCAGCAAACATATTTAGGGTCACTGCATCCTGGAAGATATATCCTATTAGATATAATATTAGTTATAGTACTTACTTACAATGATAAAAAAAATTATATTTCTGTGGGATTGCTCTAAATTTTGCCCTTTTTGGTTCGGTTCGGTTCCTGTGATTCTGCCGTGCTTCCAATCAGGTAGACTCTGTGCAAAAACATGATTTAAAAAAAAATTCAAACCTTTTAGTTTTGTATTTTACATCGATTTGTTTTAAAATAACACACAGTATCTTTAAAGTTTGTTAGACTCGCGATCATTTAACGGCATTGTTAGAGATATATTACTTAAATATTAAATCAAGCAAAACAAACTTCAAACCTATCGGGACTTCGAGCCTCGAGGTAAACCTGGACGATCAGTCTAAAGTAGGAATGTTTAGGAAGCCAGAATAATTTTTAATGGTACCTAGCCCTAATGCTACTCTTTCTTTATTTTAATTTGATGTCCTATGTACGTACCATATACGTCTGAGGTACGTACATTTTCAGTACTATATACGTACCATGTACGTCTGGAGTACGTACATTTTACGTTTAACTGGACGTACCATGTTAGTATCTAGTACGAGTTTTTTACGTACATAGTAGGTACATTCATCGAAAATACGTCGAATGTTAGTAGATAGTACGTCCATAGTACGTACAAATCCCTACGACGCGACGTACATATATGGGCGTAAGCTCTCCGGTCCTCATTTTGGGAGGTTCTCTTTTGAGCGCAAACCTGTTACTTGGGGACAGTTTTTTGGTTGAAAAAAGTCATGCAGGGGGTATCCGAACCTGTAAGGAAATGTTTGTGATTAATTGACAAGGGTTAGGAAAACACCAATTTCGACCTCCTAAAAGGAGGACAGTGGAGCTAATTCAAGAAAATAATTTTTCCAAAATATGTGTCGATTTGGTTCGGTTTGGTTTCACACTCTCTAAGATCCGGGAAAAGAAGTCAGGGAAGTTTTCTTATGAAAAAATATGTTAGAAAGTCGAACTATACGAGTTGTGTAAAGTTTGGCAATCCAGGTTAGAACTTTTTTTTTCACAAAGCTTTTTTTACAATGAAATTATTTTTAAACACATTTCTATTCGAGGAAAATGTTTTTGAACTATTACTTTCGAATTTACATTCAAAACAACTGTTTTCGAACAAATTTTTGATTAAAGAAAATGTTTTCGAAGAAATTTCCGTTTAAAGAAATGGTTTTTAAACAAATTTTCGTTTGAAAAAAATATTTTCAAACAAATTTCTATTAGAAGAAACTATTTTTAAACAAATTTCCGTTCGAAGAAAATGTTTTGAAACAAATTTCCGTCAGGAAAAACTGTACAAAAGTACTATTTGTGCGTTTATGAGTGTGTGTGTGTTTGTGCCTATGTGTATGTAGTAAAGCCTTTTTTTAATCATTAGAGTGTAGCTACTTTCGATTTTTTATTGGGACCCTTTGTTTTTCAATCTTTTGTTTTTTGACCTTTTGTATTTTCGACCTTTTGTATTTTTGATCCTTTATATTTTCGACCTTTTGAACTTTCGGCTTTTGTATTTTCGATTTCTTGTAGTTTCGGCTTTTTGTTTTTCGACTTTTTGTAGTGTCGCCCTGATGTTCTCGACCTTTTGTATTTTCGACCTTTTGTACTTTTAACCTCTTAAACCGTAATAAAATAATGGTAGGCATATTATCAACCTGGGGACGACAGTGTTTACTTTTAATCCCGCGACGAGAATTTTCAAGCCCGACAGGAAGGACGGCTATATATTCTGCTAAGTAACTAAAAGGGACTTTAATGCCGAGGTTTATAAACAAAAAATAATAATAATCATAAAATAAATATTAAACCACTAACCAATACTCCCCGGTATATAATAATATAGTGGGCAGTGATTTGTCATTTATTTGGTGGACTATGGACCCGTTGCTATAGCATGGCGTTAAACAAAAGTCAGTCAAACGCTAGCAAACATAGAAAAAATGTGGAAAAAATAATATTTATTTCGTAACAAACTAAATAGGTTTAGTCAAGAAAAAGTTCGAATTAAATTTCTCTAAGATGGAACAAACATGGACCAAAGAATAAAGGCTATTCCTACTTTGAGATTGACATTAAAAAGGCCACCGAAGAAAGCAGCTTTCAGAGTACCGAAAATGATGCAATAAACAGAATGTCGAAAATTTCAAAAGGTTGATTTACATCCTGAAGAAGTCTAGAACGTTAAATTCTTCCTATGAAGGCAATATTTGGAGAGCATTACTGGAAAAGGAGCCAAGCGCCATTATTTATATTTTGGAAAAATCAGAGTTAAAGTTAAGATTAAATTGTAAATCGTTTAAAAGAGAATCAAATTATGTTTTGATATACTCTGAATCGAGTACTCCTAATTAATTATGCCCTTAAAAATGTTGGCAGAATTTTGTTTTTTTTTATTGAAGGCGCTTGGCACTTATAATGCAAAATTTAGGTTTTGGTGCTTGGCTCCTTTTCCAGTAACGCTCTCCATTTTATGCCAAAGGACACAATAATAATTGAAATCAACCAAGTCATCAGTAAAGTACAGTAAACTTACGGCAAGCTGGAAGCAGCATAAGAACCGTAATCGTGTATCTTGATAGCTTTTTGTTTTTGTATTCTAATAAAATAAAATGACCGAAAACACCTATATTTGGCCTTTATAGTTTTAAAGAAGTTAGTTACCTTTGTCCCTGAAAAAAAAGGATTAAACGTACATTTTTATTCCCTAGAGCGCATAAAGAAAAACATAATAGTTTTCTATATTTTATAATATATCGTCACCCTAATTCTGAAACATCGTAACCCAACTCAACAAAATATTACAAGAATAAGAAAAGTTAGAAGCAAATTACATAGCGTAAACATTATGCGACTTATAAGAAATCGCGGGAATGACCGTTTTATTATTTTTTTTGGTTGCGAGGATTTAGCTATTTTCATTTTTTGTGGGTTACGACGTGTCAGAATTAGGGTATTGATATTTAAAACATGTCAACTAATTTTTGGTTACTTGCGCTGCGGGGTCCTAACACATATTGCAATCATAAAAAACTTATTTTTTATATTCGATAATCTGAAAAAGCATTATTTTAATGGTTTGTTTATTTGGATAGTCTAAATATATATACCGGGTGTGATAGACAGTTCTCTACGTAATATTTGTAAACCATTTTAATTTTTTGAACACAAAGAAAGCTACGCTCCTGAGAGTGTCAGATTCGTCATATAACCAAAAAGATTTAGCTGTCGTGTCGCTACTTAAAGAAGACACTACGTCTTCGTGATGCAGTGACCCTAAACTATAATCGATAATCGTTGTTTGATCCATCAAACAACGCTATAATTTCAAAATTTGAAAAATCAAACTTGGCACCGTGGCGACTTAATTATAGAATCGACGAGTTTCCGATTCGACTTTTTTACGGTTCGAGCTTTTTACGTTTCGACATAATTACGTTTCGATGATTTTGCGTCTCTTCTCCATTGCGTATCGAGCGTTTAATTTTCGACTTTTTTACGTTTCGACATTTTTACGGATCGACGATATTACGATTCGTTTAAATTATTTTCGACTATATTATTTTCGACAATTTTACGGTTCGACAAAATTACGCTTCGCTTGAATAGCTTTCTATTCTTTTATTTTTGGATTTTTTTATTTTTCAACTTTTTTACGGTTCGGCTTTTTTGCGATTCGACTTTTTTACGGTTCGAGCTTTTTACGTTTCGCCTTAACTCCATTTCGATCATTTTACGATTCGATGCTTTTACGTTTCGACACTTTTACGGATCGACAAAATTACGATTTCTCTAAATTATTTTCGACTATATTATTTTCGACAATTTTACGGATCTACAAAATTACGTTTCGTTTAAATTATTTTCGTCAATTCTATTTTCGATTGTTTTATTTTCGACCAAATTACGGTTCGACATTTTTATTTTCGACATTTTTATAGGGACCCGCCGCGAGATGGCTTGCGGCCCGAGAAAGCCGAGCTGCGACCAATTTATGGATTCCGGTCTAGGACAACTGGGCGCCGCCAGCTCGGCGCCGCCAACTGGGCGCCGGGCCAACTGGGCGCCGGGCCAACGGGCAGCCGGTCCAACTCGGCGCCGTCAACTCTGGGCGCCGGGCCAACTCGGCGCCGGATAAATTTTTTTTTTAAATAAAATGTGTAGATAAAAACAAAATATATTATTTATATATAAAAATATCTTTAAAAAAATCCTTTACGCAATTTTTTTGAAATTTATTTTTGTTAAGTAAAGTTAAATCCATTAAGTCGACTGTTGAATCTTGGTAGTTGTAGTGTTTGGTAACCTGGTAACACTAGAATTTACGTTTTTAATTACAACAATGGCGGATCCAAAATGGCGGATTTCTTTATTTTTAAACCGATTTGTCTGAAACTTGAAAAATTGCAGTGCTAGAGTTCACTAAATACAGTTTTATCCTCAAACTTAAAAAAATTCAAAATGGCGAATCCAAAATGGCGGATTTCCTTATTTACTAACCTATTTGTTTCAAACTTGAAATATTAGGTCATTTAACAAAATTTTTTAATCAAAGTTAAAAAAATCAAAATGGCGGATTTTCTTATTTACTAACCGATTTATCTCAAACTTGAAATACTACATTGCTTAAGGTCATTTAACAGAATTTTTAACTCAAACTTAAAAAAATCGAAATGGCGGATTTTCTTATTTACTGACCGATTTGTGTCAAACTTGAAATATTAAATTGCTTGAGGTCATTGAACAAAATTTTTTACCCAAACTTAAGAAAATCAAAATGGCGGTTCCAAAATGGCGGATTTTCTTATTTACTAACCGATTTGTCTCAAACTTGAAATATTGCATTGTTTTTTATTTAGGTCTCATTGCCTCATTAATCAAAATACCTAAGACAAATCGGTGAGTAAATAAGAGTATCCGCCATTTTGGATCCGCCATTTTGATTTTTTAAGTTTCAGTAAAAAATTTTGTTAAATGACCTCAAGCAATGTAATATTTCAAGTTTGAAACAAATAGGTTAATAAATAAGAAAATCCGCCATTTTCGATTCGCCATTTTGAATTTTTTTAGTTTGAGGATAAAACTGTATTTAGTGAACTCTGGCACTGCAAACTTTCAAGTTTCAGACAAATCAGTTTAAAAATGAAGAAATCCGCCATTTTGGATCCGCCATTGTTGAAATAAAAAACGTAAATTGTACGTTTTTATTACAACAATGTTACCAGGTTACCAAACACTACAACTACCAAGATTCAACAGTCGACTTAATGGATTTAACTTTACTTAACAAAACCAAATTTAAAAAAATTTGCGTAAAAGATTTTTTAAAGATGTTTTTTTACCTATAAATAATTTATCTATTTTGTTTTTCATCTGCACATTTTATTAAGAATTTTTTTTTTAGTCCGGCGCCGAGTTGGCCCGGCGCCCAGTTGGCCCGGCGCCCAGTTGGCGGCGCCGAGTTGGCGGCGCCCATTTGTCCCTTTCCGTATGGATTCGTACTTAATCGTGTCCGCAATCAATAATTCATCGATTCGTACTTAATCGTGTCGGTAATCGGTCAGAGCCAGTGTCGGAGCTCAACTTTAGTCAAAGTATGCGTCGAGGCGAAAGGGAAAATTATAGAATAAGCAACTAATTAAGTTAAAAATAATTTTTAATTAAGAATTTTTTTGTATTTTTGAGGAGGGGCGCAGGGTAGTTATTAACTAACTGTGCTTAAGATATTTTTAGAGCGGCAGGAATTAGCCCGTTACCTTCTTTAGATCAATATTAATATAAAACTAAATAGTGTTAATTAGACATTTCACAAAAAAAACACGTTGCTTAAAATGCACAGGAAAACAACTCCCTGTGGAATGCCCGAAAACCAAAGAACATAATCCAAAATGAATCTGTTCTGATGAGGTAAGAATCGTGCCAACTACAGAGAATGCTTCGTTTTGAAAGAAATACAAAAATTAAAAAGCCAAATCCCATACCAAAAGTAAGTCAAAATGAACAAAACAAGCAAAAAAAAAAAGAAATTCACACAAAACTGCGACAAGGAGATACAGTCAAGTAGCAGCAATAGCTACTAAGTATACCTATCTGATAGCATCCAAGCACGAAACAAAATCTCTCTTCTGGTGGTGTTAAACAAAATATCCTTGGGAAAGTAAAATATAGCAAGAAACTATATACAGACAGGCTCATTCTACTAGGTACATATAAAATTAATCTACCAATTTTTTTTCCGCCCGACCCCTTGTCACGTATAATCGTACAATCAACACGCATTGTGAATGCAAGCAGACTGAGAAGCAACGGGCTCGACAACAAGACACTAGCAGCTAGCTATTTGAGGCGGATGTAAATTGGGAGATTTTCTATGTACCTAGTAGAATAATCCTGTCCGTATGTTGTGCATTGTATGAACGAACCCAGAGAAGTAGTTTTTTCTTAGAATCATCAAAATTGTTCTTATCTAACTTAAACATACTGAATTGATACTGCTTTATAAATTCTGGTACATGATATACCAGAGCATGAATTTTTGGTGTAGGAAGAATTTTGACTTTGTCCAGCTCTGTGAGAGCTGGAAAAAGTTAAACATCTTCCTACACTGAAAATATATGTTCTGTAACGTGTCATTTTTACGTTTAAGACAACGTTACATATTTGTTTATTTAGGTAAATAATCAAGGCTCTTTGACTCATCTTTCTGTACACAAATTAAGGGTATTTTATAGAGCTAGGTTTGGAGGTTATATAGTGTCCAAAAAGTTACCTTATAAAGGAGACATTCCATCGAATTACTGTGGACACTACGCACACCGTATTATCTGGACATCGTAATTGGAATTTAGGGTCACAGGTTTCGGGAAAATCACATTAAAACGTTTGTTTGTTTTGTTTATTTCTGTAGTTTCGTCGTTTACTTGACGTTCATAAAGTTAAACAGCTGTTATGCTGGGGAATGGCGGCGTTGCCGCATCACAAATGGTTTCAGTAACAGGAAGGAAACATTTAGATGAACATTTCATTCCCTTACGTTTATTTTCGAGGATATTGGGACAATCCGAACGTCATATCCTTCACGGATTAACTAGTTTTGATAGTACGAAAACATATTTGGGTTGACCAGTAACAACCGAGGCCCCGCCCCTTTGATATCTTTATTAATTTGATGAGGAGAAGATAAAATAAATACGAGTTATGCACTTTTGTAAATGGGAGATAAACGAGGGATAAAAACCAAGACTAAAAGAATAAACGAAATCGTGTAACTTAACATCTGAACACTCTTGTGCCTGTAAGCAGTAGTTCAGTGTGTATTTTTGGGTTCAGGTTCAGAAACAACTTTATTACTGTAGAAATGTTTTACAAAAATGGCGTTAAACCATATGAATATTAGACAAAACATTTATAAAGAGCGAAGGAAACTTTTGACTAAAACTGTAACTAAAGTACAACTAAATTCTACACTTAGTATAGCTTTACTCATATGGGAATTGATTGAGTGTTCGAATATTTCTGGGTTTGATGCAGGTTCTGATCTCCAGTAATTGATTTTACAGTTGATGGTTTCAATGCTGAGCTTCTTATAGTCCGTCTGGTTATTTTCCTTCTACTTGCTATGTCGGCAAGGGTCCGGTAAGCAAATGTTCGGTCTATGTATGGAGGGTGTCTCGACGTCCTTGTTATAAAAATTTCAACCGTGGAAATAGATCCGACAACACCTCAATGTGCGTTTTACCTAATTTCAATGTCCCCTTGGTCGGTGCTGGCCCCTATATACCGGTATGGAACTATTGCTGTATTTCCTCATTGGTTAGTTTGAAAACCGCGGGTCTTTTCTTTCAGTCGTGTCGTTTTACTGTCATTTACAAAACGGTTTCCGGCCACTTCATTTTTTTGTGTTCTCAACGGCGTGCCTGGTCTCTTGCTAACGAATTTTGGCTGGGTCGACAACAGTTTCTGGGATCGCCTTTGTTTTTGGTGATTGGCACTGCAGCGATTGTAGGAGATATCCCAGAAACTGTAGAAGTGAGTCCGTCGTGTCTAGGGTAATCTAGAGTGACGCTCGCACCCTTTTGAGGGGATTTTAAGTCGGTCTACGCCATTTGTACGGGGAAGAGCATTGGTAAGTTCGATTTTATTTTTTTTATTTTTTTTTATTATTTGAGGACTCTTCAAGATAATATTTGCCTCCCAAATTGTAATTATTTTTCGTGTGAAATGTACTTTTTTTTTGACAAAAGACGTGGGGAATTTTTGGCGTTTTTATATTTTTCTTTTAACCACGTGTTGGATAAAAACTATATATTGTTTTTCTCCTTTGTCTACAGCCCTGTCCATTCCATCGACAGCGGTGCTGGACGCTGGTGGGAAGCCGGACGAGCCAGTTGTAACCCTGGGAAAGGTACGTTAGTTTATTTTAGTTCATCTGCTTAAATCTGCTTTATTTTATTGAGTCGACATGGGGTTCTCGATTTAAATTGCTCGGTGTAGGGGAACTTCGTGCAAAATAGACGAATTCCAGGAAACTGAAACATTTCATTTTCCACAGGGTTTTACGCTCGGACAAGAAGCCAACAACCTTTTGACCACCATGTGCTGCCCTAGCACCATGTGCTAAGCGAGCACGAGGGCAGACGCGGGCAAACTAGGAGCAGCAGTAGCAGTGAGGAGGTGTCTGGACAACTCCAGGTTTACAAACTAGAACACACATTTATACATAAAATAATCAAGGACCAAGGTAGGAGCAAGCCTTAACTATAATTTTTTTCCATATATAATTTTCACAATATAATTAGACATAATCTTTTCCAATATAATTTTTACAGTATAATTTAACACCTCTTGTAAACGCAAGATAAGGTATGACGTCATAACCCTAGTTTTGCGGCATATTTACTACATTGACTTGTTTCCTTCATTTCATTTATTTAAGATAATTTTACTGTCAAATTTAAAGTGCCTTGCTATTTTGGCCCTATTTAAAGTGCCTTGCTATTTTGTCCCTGACTTGTTTGGTATTTTTCTCAGGTTTTACAATCAAAATATACAAGATGAACTAAATTTCTGTGTTATTTGTACAATCCAGTGAACCAACTTTGCAGAGACAAAAAGAGAGATGAGGTTATATTTTTTTTTTCAGCAGTTTCCTTACATTGTTCTACCTCATGGGGTAGATCTCGGACTGGGTTGCTGTCTGTCTCATCCTACCCAACGTAGAATGATGACAGCAGATATTTGGTCCAGATCTCCCCTATGATGGAACGATTTTGGAAGTATATTTTTTTTTTACAATCATTCATATAATTGAGTCCTATGCTACTGACTCAGATGTAGGTACATTATGACCTGTTAAAGGAGTCCATCTACCTGTAAAGTGCTTCTAGTTTTGTCATTTTGATTCAGTTAAAAATCTTTTAGAATTTTATCTCGTTTATTAGTCAATTTTTTTGGTTTTTTAATTACACAAATACTCTGGAAGCCTCGGAAGTAGGTAGAATTTCATTGTTTAGCTACAACGTTTGGGTTGAACTGTATTTTATTTAAGATCTTCTTTGTAAAACATTGGTATTAAATAATGTGGCGCACTTAAAATTTTCTTATTTCTGAACCCCCCCTTCTCCACTGTATAAAAGTTACCGGGCATATCAATGTTTTACCTAGCTGGAAAATACAGTTCTGCTTCCAGATATTCGTTTAATTATTGAGTGGGTTTTTTGTGTCACAATTTGGCGGCAACGTCTTTAAGCTGCCACAAATGTCACACAACACATTTTAATAAGGCCACAAATTGGCGCCCTACGTGTGTTTTGGCTAGTTTTTTAACATCTGATGTAATTTTTTTTGGTTTTTTTTGAAGTTGGGGAAAAAAAAAGACAAAATTATTTAAAAAAAATTTTTTGAGAAAATTTTTTGTGGTACAGCCAAAGCCAGGTTAAAGGCTTTCAGTGGCTGTGGGTGGTCTTGACACTCAATAATTGTTTTTAATGAAAAACAAGATCATTGGTTTTCGGAAATAACACTTTTTAAATATTTTTTGGTAATATTTGAGCGTTGATTTGGAACTCGTTTTGTTGTTTTAGTAAATCTCATAGTTTTTTGTTGGCTTATCTTCACAAGTTTTTTTCTTGGAAAATAAAATAGTCATTTTTATTTATTAAGGAAGAATAAGTGGATAGAGAGCATGTGAGTTTTTATTCAGCAGCGTCCAAATCATGTTCTTAATTCTTTAAAGTTTTTTTTGTAGGAAAAACATGTTTTAATTTTTTAAAGAAAAATAAATACAACAATGTAAATTTACTTCAATTTTTTTTGTTGATTTATAGGTGGATGGACCTCCAGACATAGTCTTTTAGGTTTAAATATGCCAGAAGTAGTGTGTTTTTTCTAACAATTTTTTTTTGCAGGTTGCCTACTACTAATATGTTATTATTTCCTGCTTGTGATAAGATAGAAATTGTTTCACCGATTATTTTTTAGTGCAGTCAATTTATTTAGGTCAACAAGTTATTTTTTTTTGGTGATTTTAATTTTTTGTGGGATATCACCACTTGGTATTTGGAATATTTTTACAGGGTTTCACACAAATTTTTCTTGGCTAGGTTGTTTTAGGGTAAATATAGCTTAACAGCTGGTAGCTTTGTTTAGTTGAAAGTATTAATTAGTAATAAAAGAAAAGGAAAATGAGTTTATTTTGCTTTGTCATTTTCTTTTCTTGTTTTTTTTGGTGGTAACTGTTGATGGCACTTAAGACCTTACGTCACTCAGTTACATCGGGTCAGAGGAGGGTACTACTACTACTTATAGTTAGCTCGGAAGTTTAGGGAACACAAGGCTAAAATTCCTAGAGCATATTGGCTGAACATCAACGCCAGAGGTCCAGTTAACATTTTTTTTGGGGTATTTTTTTTGGAGCAGTTTTTTTTAGGTCTTTGGTTGCCAGTTTAGTTGTCTAGTTGTGTTTTTGTGACTGGTCAAATTTTTTTGGTAGAAAATACAGCGTTGGGCTTTGGAGTGCATTTTTTTAAAAAAATGACCTACGGGTATTTCTATCAATTAAAGTTTTCTGGTTCACAATTATTTTTTTCTGTATTTTTTCTGCGTTCAGGTCATAGCTTGGTCATGGCCATTGGAGAGCAAACATTTATGTTTGAGCCTTGAGAAGTTTTGCCTGCTCCAGATTGAATACAGAGAAAATGAATTTGAAGCCCAACTAGATATAATACCACAAAAGAAATGTTTAACTGAGACAGATATAGATATAAGTTTTTTTTGGTTTTTTTAGTTCATTTGTAAAGTTCAGTATTTTTTTTAAGTAATGTCATTTTGAGTCAGTGAATTTAAGAGAGACTTTCAACTAAATATAAATGCTAAGCGGTGGTAATTGGTAAAAATATTTCAAAATTTTGCTTCTTTTTTTAAATAATTTAATTTTTCGTAAAAGATTATTTTCTTTCTGTTAACATAACTTCTCGAATTCTTGTTTTGGTCAAAACGGTTTGTATAGTGGTCGTAGTTTTAAAGGGTGACCAGACAGGTTATATTTTTTTTTGGGGGACCAAACAGGAATTTCTTGAGTTACAAAAGGTGAACTTTTTTGTCTTAGTTGATCAGGCAGGAATAAATAAATCTTTTTACTTCCGAATCATAATTTTGAATAACAAGATTTATTGGTTAAGTGTTTGGGTCTTATAGTAAAAAACGTTTTGTTTTTGGAGGGTACTGGTATGATATGAAATTATTTTAATTGCATGCCAAATGTTGTTTGACGGCAGATATGCTAGTCTTCAGTTTTTTGTTAGTTTGCATTTCAGGACAGTGGCGTGTACTTAAAGGGGCCTTACATCTGCGCCCATTGTAAAGCAACTTCCACCTGACTTGCTTAGCTTTTTCACTTAATCTTCGTTTTGTTGCTTCTGAAATTAAAGCGTTATGTTGGATAACGATGGATAATGTTAGACTGAGAAAGTACCTAGGTATTTAGGGATGAAAACTTGGAAGTTGTGGACAATTGGGAAATAATTTTTTTATTTCATTTTTTAAATTTTAAAATAATTTCATACTGGTGACCTCAAATAATGAAGCAAATTTTGTGGAATAAATGGGAAAGTGTTCAGGTTAAACAATAAATTTAAGATCATTGATTTCTAAAAAAAGATTTCTACCTAAGAATAAATTTAAAAACAATAGGTTTTCTTTGATGCGACTAAACAATGATGAGGGCATATACTTTTTTTGTTATGCATAATATGATAGTAGTACCTTTTGTATTGCAATAATTAGGGGTTTTCCTCTCGCGAGCTGGGTGGAAATAGAAGAAATGTTTGGTTCGGAGTGTAGAAATCGAGGAACGAGGACTTCCTGCTAATCTTTTTAGGATTTCGCAACTTCGGTTTTCGCTAAATTAAAATACATCCAAATTTGGCCTACAGGCTGAATCTCGCATTTTCCAGGACCTTGCAGATTCGCGGAGGAAGACAAATTTTGTGATCTATTTAGTTATGATAGGAATTAAAATAGTAACATGCACATGAGGGAGCTAGATATATTTAGGTTAAATTAGTGAGTTAACACTGACCTGAATAATTTTCCATAATAGTGTCCTATTTTAACAGGGTGCTTCAAAATATCTTCACCCTTTCTTTGAAATAAGATATTGTTTCGCCTGTGGGCGTTTAACCATTGGAAAATATATAGAGTCCAGATGGGATTGGAATGGAAATCACAAGTTTTTGGGTTTATTGACATTATACTTAGGAAATAGGGGAAATGTCTAATAAAAAGTTTTTTGGGTTTAGGCCGAGTTTTGTTGAGATAACAAAAATTTAATTGGGGCCGGGAGGTTATTATGCTCTTTTAAAATTAATGTAATAGTTTTGGCTTCTTGATTTTTGTTGTCTGGTTTTTACGCAGGATTATTCCCAACTGTTTCATTTCAAAATATCATTTGTTGGTGATAGGGTCTCATTAGCCCTTGGAAATTTGGTAATTTTGCTTTAACTAATAGCTGTGGAAAGGGCCCAACTTAATTTTATATCTCGTGAACTCCAGGAATAAGGATCTGAGAATGTATTAAGCAGTAAAAAAATTTTTATGTTGTGTGTAAAAACACTTGAGTAGGCAGATTTAGTTTTACAATATTCTTATAGGTGAACCTTGACATTGTTTTCATATTTGTTTTTTGAAAGGGCACACAAGATAATTCTTTACGGGGTTGAGTGCAAAGTTTAAAACTTAGGTTCACATTATTATAGTGGTACAGTAAATGAGTACTCACGTTGTTTGTTTCCTTTAGTAATAATTTTAAACAAATATACTAACATCGTTTGGTTTTTTTGTAACATAAATATATTTTTAACTTTTCCTAAACTGATTGTTGTTTTTGCAATTACGATTTTTATAAATTTAATTTTCAACATTTTTTTTGTATAGTAAATTAATTTTTCTTGCTCATTTACTTTTCACATTGCCACAGTTTTGGGAGAGGAAAGGGAATTGACAACTGTTTTTTTTTTAGGAAAAGAACAAAAACTGTTGCATGACAACTCAAATAAGATTTTTCTGGTGTTGATTTTACTTAATTTTTTTAAGGTTCACTAATAGAAGCTGCAACCCCACTTATACATTTTTAATTTATTTTTGAAAATATTTTTTTAAATTTTTTTTAGGGAGGGAAACTTGATGTTCTTGTTGAAAAAATTTTGTTTTTGGTGCATAGTAGTACCTTGCCCCTACAATGGTTTGACCAGTTTATTTAAATATTTTTTTTCTGAATTAAAATATAATTTTATTTCGAACCCTCACGTTTTAACAACCTATCATCATTTGTTTTAAATTTTTTTCTTCTCCCTACTCCAAACCACCTATCAGAGTGGAGTAATTTTTGAAAATTTTAGTGAGTCACTAATTAATTTTTTTTTGACTATTGGACTACTGTGGTCGACACCAAAAAATTTTTTTTTAATTTTTTTTTTGGACACCTTTCGGTACGATCCTAGGGTCTTTTTGACCATGACCATGGGTTGATGCATCAATTTAGTTAAAATTTTGGGAATTTCATTTTAACGATTATTAGAGAGTTGCAGTCCTACCAAGACGTTATTTGTGTAAATTTTTTATTACCATCGGTAATTTTTTAAAAAATTTTCTTTAAATTTTTTTTAATTACACACAACATCCTTACTAGTGTAATTCAACGCAATTTCAGCGAGCGGATTTTTTTTTTATTGAGCATATTTTACGATTTCTATGACATGAACATCTGTTCCGACGTTTATTGCGTTCACTTATATATTAATGGATGATGTGACCTTAAGCAATGCATGTTTCGTGTAAACTCAGAGTAGGTAAGCAGGTTAAAGTGGGTTTTGATTTTTTTTCTTTTTAGAAAAATCATTGTATACGGCGATTTGGGTTTTTTTTTAGGAGTTTATTAGTGGAGCCGTTCTGCAATAGCAGGAGTATACCCTAGCTTTAACTGTGTACAACAGCTTTGGGATTTTTTTTGTTATAGGTAGTCTGTTGTACGTTCCATTTAGGGATAAATTTACCTATTCGGTTGCTGAGGTAAACAAACATCACTTAACTTTAATTTTAATCCATTGCAGCTAGGATAAGCGCAATTATTTTTTTTTGGTTTTACTCACGCAGGAGTGGAACATAAGACCTAAACACTGCCAAAACTCTTGTCTCTCTTTTATTTTTTTTTAACTTTGTTACTTCTAATTTAGGATTTAATTAGTTATTTCTCTCTGCAAGGTTGGACGTCATAGTTGGTTGTACAAATACCTAATATAAATTATGATTACATTTTTAAATGCAAATAAATTTTATTTTCTTACTGCTCCGGTGTTTTTCGGTTTTGTTCGCGTCTGCCCGTATTTAAGTTTTATATTTTCTACATTTGTGAGAAAATTTATAGTGATTTTCACTAGTGAGTTTAAAGTGAACTTTGTGTTTGTTATTACGTGGTTTAGTTTTATAATTGGGAGGTATAATTAAGAGTTTTAAAGTTTAAAGTTTGAATATAAAAGGCACCATGGCTATTTCTTTGAGTTGGTTGTCGGACATAAGGTACTTAGTCAAGGACGAGTTAATCTACGAATTAACATGGAGAGGCATAGCCATTGGATCGGTGGAAGAGATGAAGCAACAGCTCATACTGATTAGACAGAGAGAAAGGACCGATGGAAGTATGAGATACCCTCCGTATCCCTTTAAATTTGGCCAGGATGCTTTTAGCTGCATGAAGAAGCTAGATAGTCTAGTACCGCTGGTAGAGAAGTTCTCTGGTACGAGCAAAGGGGGAGAGTTTAGGAAAATCGCTGTAAGGTTGGAACATGTGTTAGCCAGGATAAATAACATGAATCCGTCAAACTTTGAAGAAAGTCAAACAAAAGGCATACTGGTTGCGGAAACCTTGAGTTTGATTGGGAGGTTGCAGAGCCAAGCAACCGATTTATTAGGAGTTGGCGTGAACTCAGATGATGATGAAGCATCTGAAACCCAATCAACGAGTCGAAGCTCAGATCACTCGACAAATGTTGGCAACATTCCCAGCCAGTCTCAACTCCCGCAACCACAGCACTCGAGCACACAAAGACCAGCTCAACAGCCCACAAATCAACCGTCGGTCATTGCTCCATTGCAAATGCAAGTGCTTACAAACCCAACTCAAACATCAGTACAAGCACCACTCCCTATGCCGATTGAGAATTACGGTACAACAGCTTTTCAGTATCAACAACCGTCTACCGTTCCTTTGAGTTTAGCTGCCCTCCAAAGTAGCATAGCACCAATTGCTCAGTCACGACCATTTTCATGTTCGTCGCCAGTACCAATGTCAAGTGATCCTGGTACTTCATATCATGTTGCACCTGTACCTCCGTATAAGTGGAACTTAAAATTTACAGGCGAGAGGGGTACAATCTCCGTCACCGCATTTTTTGAGAGAGTGGACGAGTTGAGTCAGGCTAGAGGAGTTAGCAAAAAGGTGTTACTGAACTCAGGCATTGATCTTTTTGAAAAGTCAGCCTATACTTTTTATAAAGATGTTCGTAGAGAAGTCCATACATGGGAACAGCTGGAACAGAGGTTCATGGCAGAGTATCTTCCTTCTTCATATGGCGAGAAGCTATTGAAGGAGATCCAAAAACGTAAACAAGGCCCTGGAGAGTCTATAGGGACCTACATTGCTGTCATGAACACATACTTCCAAAGACTTGGCTGTCCTGTTTCTGAAGAGGCAAAATTAGCTATCGTCTTCAGAAATATCGCGGACATCTATAAAAATGGGTTAATTGCTACTGAGGTCAATAGCCTATCACATTTGAAAGATCTGTGTCGTAGAATAGACCAGAGATATGGTTTAGAAGAGGAGAATTTTACACCTAGGAAAATCCAATCTATTGAACCTGACTTGGCCTACGTTGACGTAGAGAGCGACAGTGACGATTTTCCAACAGGGGTTGATGCAATTCAAATATCAGGTGCCGGGACATCAAATCAACAGAATTTGAATATATATTTAACAGAGATAGGCAGCAGCCAGCAAGCAGTTCCGCTGCTAGAGCTGATAGAGATAGGCAACAACCAGCTAGTGGTCAGTCTAGTGAAAATGATAGGAATAGACAACCACCACAAGGTGCTAGACCTGGTAGGGCGAACAGGGACGTTTTTTATTACAGATGCAACCAAACAGGGCACATGGCAATCGGGTGCGCATTATCTAGAGGCAAGCAGTGTTATTCGTGTGGTCAAGCAGGGGTAACAGTCAGAGAATGTCGTAATTGCAATCGTCAGGGAAACGGACCCAGGCGCTCGTAGGCGGTCGACCTTCGAGTCAGCCTGAACAAGCATCGACCGATAGGCTAACGTACGTTTTAGATTATGTGATAAGTCATGCTCGTAAAGATGAGAGGCCTTATTTAGAAGTGGATGTGCTCGGAAATAAGTTATTAGGTTTGTTGGATTCCGGGGCTTCACGTACCTTTTTAGGGAATCATGGTTGGTCAATCATCGAGAGGTTTGGTTTTTCACTTGATACGACGAAGAAGACGAGTTGTATTGTGGCAAATGGTTAAAACACGAGTAGTATTGGGACAGTGCAGCTTCCTATGCGAGTTCAGGATAAATTTAGGTTAATAGAGGTCGTCGTCGTTCCTGAGTTGCCGCACACTTTGATTTTAGGATTAGATTTTTGGATTTCGATGGGTATAGTACCGAACTTAAGTACTAATGAGTGGCACTTTGCCGATAATAAAGATGTGATTTGTTCTTTAGAAACATCAGACCAACAAACAACTCTTACGCCTTATAAATCAGAACGACTAGAGGAATTGGTCGATAAATATAAGACTATTATGGGTGACTCACTAGGATGTACAGACAGGGTAGAGCATAAGATTACAACAGATGCAGCACCGATAAGACAACGTTCATATAAGGTCTCACCGGTCATTCAAAAACTTATTGATGACGAAATCGACGAAATGCTGAAAATGGATGTGATAGAACGTAGTAGTAGTTCATGGGCTTCACCAGTGGTAATGGTACAAAAGGAAAACACAAAGAAATATCGTTTCTGTGTAGACTACTGCAAATTGAACTCAGTGACGGCGCGTGATAGTTATCCTTTACCACTCGTATCCGAGACTCTTGACAAGTTGAAAGATGCTAAGTACTTGTCAACTTTAGATATCAAAAGCGCTTATTGGCAAGTACCAATGGAAGAATCATCGAAGCCACTAACAGCATTTATCTGTCGACGAGGTCTCTTCCAATTTAAGCGGTTACCATTTGGTCTTCATAATGCACCTGCAACTTGGCAGAGACTCATAGATAGCATCATAGGAAACGATTTAGACCCCTACGTGTACGTATATCTCGATGACCTCGTAATTGTCACACAGAGCTTTTCTGAACATCTTAGAATTCTTGAGGAAGTCCTACGAAGATTGCAGAATGCAAAGATAACGGTAAGTTGGGAAAAATGCCAACTGTGTAGGCCAGAAATGACTTATTTAGGTTTCGTAGTGGACCGTCGAGGCATCCGAGTTGACCCTAATAAAATTAGAGCCATGTTAGAGCTCCAGAGGCCAAGAACTGTCAGAGAAGTTCGTAGAGTTGTAGGTACAATATCCTGCTATAGACGTTTCATAGAGAATTTTTCAGCGATAATAGCTCCAATTACAGCTCTAACTAAGAAAAATCAAAAGTTCGATTGGACTCCAGACTGCGAAAAAGCATTTATTAAGATTAAGGAACTTTTAGTGACTGCACCGATTCTTATATGTCCAGATTATACCAAAGAATTTGTCATTCAAACATACGCATCAGGATATGGAATAGGAGCATGTTTAACGCAGTCTTATCCTGAAGGAGACAAAGTCATATGCTATTTGAGTCGATCTTTGACTAAGCAAGAACGGGTTTACACGACCACCGAGCGAGAATGTTTGGCATTGGTTTGGGCGATAGAGAAGCTCCGGCCTTATATTGAGGGGATCTCATTTAAGGTCATAACAGATCATTTTAGCTTAAAATGGCTTCATAGCTTAAAAGAGCCCAATGGAAGACTTGCTCGTTGGTCTGTAAAACTGCAGCAATATGATTTTGAAGTAATCCATCGGAAAGGGAAAGATTTAGTTGTCCCGGACATGTTGTCTCGCGCAGTACCCATGATTGATACAATTTTGCAGCCCAGAGACGTTTCAACAGCAATTAAAGATCGATGGTACCAAAAGATGGTAAAGAGGGTCGTAGAATCACCGTTAAAATTTATGAATTGGAGATACACTGATAATAAGTTGTATAAATATGTCAAACAAGAATACCCTCAACTTTCACCATCTAACGAATATTGGAAAGAGGTAGCCCCAAAGATCATAGGCGTAGAATTATTGGAGAAGCTCACGATCCTCCTACCGCAGGGCATATGGGTGTGTATAAAAGCTTCCACAGACTGGCAGAAAAATATTATTGGCCAAAAATGCGCCAGGACGTGGCAACTTTTGTAAAGTCTGTGCAGCTCATAAAGGTGATACACAAGGTGTATCTGATCAGATGATATCTCACCCAAAACCAACTCGTCCTTGGGAAATTATTTCGACTGATTTATGTGGACCTCTACCTCGTTCAACAAAGGGTAATTGCTGGATTCTCGTCGTTACGGACTATTTGAGTAAGTTTTCCTTAGTTTTTCCCATGCGAACAGCCCCTACTCAAGCTGTTGTCAAGCATCTTGAGGAGCAAGTATTTATGGTCTTCGGAGTACCCCGTTTGATACTTTGTGATAATGGCCATCAGTACAAAAGTAACGAGTTTAAACGTTTTGCTGAGAGTTATCAGGTTAAAATTCAGTATAATCCGTATTATCACCCCAGAGCGAATCCAACAGAAAGGACGAATCGTACGTTAAAAACCATGTTATGTTGTTATGTGAAAGACAACCACAGGAAGTGGGACGAACAAATATATAAACTTGCCTGCGCGATTCGTACTGCAACCCATGAGACAACCAGGATGTCTCCTTTCTTTGTTAATTTTGGGAGGAATATTTGTTTATCAGGAAAAGATTACTCCAACCCAGTTTTGTTATCTGAAGAGAATGGTGTACAATCCGCAGCTGAAAGTAAGAACGAAGGTTTCCGGAAGCTCTATGCTGATGTTAAGAGAAGGTTAGAGGTGGCAGGAGAGAAAAACGTAGTTCACTATAATTTGCGTACAAGGGTACCCAACTTTGTTGTGGGTCAGCGTGTTTAAAAGAAAAATTATGTTTTGTCAGATGCTGCGAAGTTTTTCTCGAAGAAGTTAGCACCGAAATTCATTGGTCCTTATGTGATTAGGAATAAAATTTCTCCATGGATATTTGAGCTTCAGGAACCATCGGGTAAAGTACTACCAGGGAGCTGGCATGCCAAAGACCTTAAGTCGGCAGCGGACCTCTCCGATTAACCTTTTTAGGTTAATCGTCTTGAAGTTGGGGGGGGGATTATGTAACGTGTCATTTTTACGTTTAAGACAACGTTACATATTTGTTTATTTAGGTAAATAATCAAGGCTCTTTGACTCATCTTTCTGTACACAAATTAAGGGTATTTTATAGAGCTAGGTTTGGAGGTTATATAGTGTCCAAAAAGTTACCTTATAAAGGAGACATTCTATCGAATTACTGTGGACACTACGCACACCGTATTATCTGGACATCGTAATTGGAATTTAGGATCACAGGTTTCGGGAAAATCACATTAAAACTTTTGTTTGTTTTGTTTATTTCTGTAGTTTCGTCGTTTACTTGACGTTTATAAAGTTAAACAGCTTTTATGCTAGGGAATGGCGGCGTTGCCGCATCACAAATGGTTTCAGTAACAGGAAGGAAACATTTAGATGAACATTTCATTCCGTTACGTTTATTTTCGAGGATATTGGGACAATCCGAACCTCATATCCTTCACGGATTAACTAGTTTTGATAGTACGAAAACATATTTGGGTTGACCAGTAACAACCGAGGCCCCGCCCCTTTGATATCTTTATTAATTTGATGAGGAGAAGATAAAATAAATACGAGTTATGCACTTTTGTAAATGGGAGATAAACGAGGGATAAAAACCAAGACTAAAAGAATAAACGAAATCGTGTAACTTAACATCTGAACACTCTTGTGCCTGTAAGCAGTAGTTCAGTGTGTATTTTTGGGTTCAGGTTCAGAAACAACTTTATTACTGTAGAAATGTTTTACAAAAATGGCGTTAAACCATATGAATATTAGACAAAACATTTATAAAGAGCGAAGGAAACTTTTGACTAAAACTGTAACTAAAATACAACTAAATTCTACACTTAGTATAGCTTTACTCATATGGGAATTGATTGAGTTTGAATATTTCTGAGTTTGATGCAAGTTCTGATCTCCAGTAATTGATTTTACAGTTGATGGTTTCAATGCTGAGCTTCTTATAGTCCGTCTGGTTATTTTCCTTCTACTTGCTATGTCGGCAAGGGTTCGGTAAGCAAATGTTCGGTCTATGTATGGAGGGTGTCTCGACGTCCTTGTTATAAAAATTTCAACCGTGGAAATAGATCCGACAACACCTCAATGTGCGTTTTACCTAATTTCAATGTCCCCTTGGTCGGTGCTGGCCCCTATATACCGGTATGGAACTATTGCTGTATTTCCTCATTGGTTAGTTTGAAAACCGCGGGTCTTTTCTTTCAGTCGTGTCGTTTTACTGTCATTTACAAAACGGTTTCCGGCCACTTCATTTTTTTGTGTTCTCAACGGCGTGCCTGGTCTCTTGCTAACGAATTTTGGCTGGGTCGACAACAGTTTCTGGGATCGCCTTTGTTTTTGGTGATTGGCACTGCAGCGATTGTAGGAGATATCCCAGAAACTGTAGAAGTGAGTCCGTCGTGTCTAGGGTAATCTAGAGTGACGCTCGCACCCTTTTGAGGGGATTTTAAGTCGGCCTACGCCATTTGTACGGGGAAGAGCATTGGTAAGTTCGATTTTATTTTTTTTATTTTTTTTTTATTATTTGAGGACTCTTCAAGATAATATTTGCCTCCCAAATTGTAACTATTTTTTGTGTGAAATGTACTTTTTTTTGACAAAAGACGTGGGGAATTTTTGGCGTTTTTATATTTTTCTTTTAACCACGTGTTGGGTAAAAACTATATATTGTTTTTCTCCTTTGTCTACAGCCCTGTCCATTCCATCGACAGTGGTGCTGGACGCTGGTGGGAAGCCGGACGAGCCAGTTGTAACCCTGGGAAAGGTACGTTAGTTTATTTTAGTTCATCTGCTTAAATCTGCTTTATTTTATTGAGTCGACATGGGGTTCTCGATTTAAATTGCTCGGTGTAGGGGAACTTCGTGCAAAATAGACGAATTCCAGGAAACTGAAACATTTCATTTTCCACAGGGTTTTACGCTCGGGCAAGAAGCCAACAACCTTTTGACCACCATGTGCTGCCCTAGCACCATGTGCTAAGCGAGCACGAGGGGAGACGCGGGCAAACCAGGAGCAGCAGTAGTAGTGAGGAGGTGTCTGGACAACTCCAGGTTTACAAACTAGAACACACATTTATACATAAAATAATCAAGGACCAAGGTAGGAGCAAGCCTTAACTATAATTTTTTTCCATATATAATTTTCACAATATAATTAGACATAATCTTTTCCAATATAATTTTTACAGTATAATTTAACACCTCTTGTAAACGCAAGATAAGGTATGACGTCATAACCCTAGTTTTGCGGCATATTTACTACATTGACTTGTTTCCTTCATTTCATTTATTTAAGATAATTTTACTGTCAAATTTAAAGTGCCTTGCTATTTTGGCCCTATTTAAAGTGCCTTGGTATTTTGTCCCTGACTTGTTTGGTATTTTTCTCAGGTTTTACAATCAAAATATACAAGATGAACTAAATTTCTGTGTTATTTGTACAATCCAGTGAACCAACTTTTCAGAGACAAAAAGAGAGATGAGGTTATATTTTTTTTTTCAGCAGTTTCCTTACATTGTTCTACCTCATGGGGTAGATCTCGGACTGGGTTGCTGTCTGTCTCATCCTACCCAACGTAGAATGATGACAGCAGATATTTGGTCCAGATATTCCCTATGATGGAACGATTTTGGAGGTATATTTTTTTTTACAATCATTCATATAATTGAGTCCTATGCTACTGACTCAGATGTAGGTACATTATGACCTGTTAAAGGAGTCCATCTACCTGTAAAGTGCTTCTAGTTTTGTCATTTTAATTCAGTTAAAAATCTTTTAGAATTTTATCTCGTTTATTAGTCAATTTTTTTGGTTTTTTAATTACACAAATACTCTGGAAGCCTCGGAAGTAGGTAGAATTTCATTGTTTAGCTACAACGTTTGGGTTGAACTGTATTTTATTTAAGATCTTCTTTGTAAAACATTGGTATTAAATAATGTGGCGCACTTAAAATTTTCTTATTTCTGAACCCCCCCTTCTCCACTGTATAAAAGTTACCGGGCATATCAATGTTTTACCTAGCTGGAAAATACAGTTCTGCTTCCAGATATTCGTTTAATTATTCAGTGGGTTTTTTGTGTCACAAAATGGCGGCAACGTCTTTAAGCTGCCACAAATGTCACACAACGCATTTTAATAAGGCCACAGTTCTAGTATATCACGTACCAAAATTTTTATAGCTGTCTCAAAGAGCATTAGGATTTTTCCGAGCGGGCCTCAGAGCAGATCCGTCATTCATTCGGTATGTTTGAAAAACATGTCAGTTGAATACGAACATTGACTTCTTCAGGGCTTTATACAACTCAATGAATACGAACCATTTTTGATGATTATGGCCGCCGACAGACGTTTCAGTTTGACATTTCGTTATTTGCTTTAAAAATGTCAAGTCAACACTGTTTGTCGATAATTGTATTTTTGCCAGTTTGTTTTTATTAAATTTGTTATAAAATCTAACTGAGTCCAAGAATTTCTTTCTTTTTCAACAAACACAACAATAATAGGAACATTTTGGGTCAGTTAAAATAACATAAAATTTGACATCTGTTACCTTTATTGTTACTAAGAATAACGGTAACATTCGGGGCAAAAAAGATAGAATTTGGAACACAAAAGATAAGCATAAAACAAACGTTAATTTAGCAGTTTTACACTCCTTCAAATTTTTGCTTATTTATATTTGACTATTTATTTTTATTAGACTTATGGCTTTTTACAAACCAAACTACCGAATTTTAGTAAAAAATTCGACTGCATTAAAACAAACAATACAAAACTAACCTTAAAAAATAACGGTTACATTAATGGATGACTATCGTAAGTAGGGACATTTTGGGTATCGTATTTTACACTTTGTTACCGTTATTGTTATTAGTGAGTCTGCGCATTAGCAGCTTCTCGCTCCTTTTTTGTTATGTACGGTAACGGCACCCGGTTCTACGGTGGCTGTCCTTTAATGTTACCGTTATTTGGTAAGGTTGGTTTTGTATTTTTAATGTGGTCGAATTTTTTACTAAAACTCGGTAGTTTAGTTTGTAAAATGCCAGAAATGTAATAAAAACTAATACACAAATATAAATAAACAAAAAGATGAAGGAGTGTATAAAACTACTAAATTAAGGTTTGTGTTATATTATCTTTAGTGTTCCAAAATCTACCTTTTTTTTCCTGAATGTTGCTGTTATTCTTAGTAACAATAACGGTAACAGCTTTCAAAGTTTCTGTTATTCTAACTGACCCAAAATGTCTCTAGTGCCGGGCGCCGTTACCGTAAATAACAAAAACGGAGCGAGAAACTGCTAATGCGCAGACTCAGCAATAACAAAGTCTAAAACACGCGACCCAAAATGTCCCTAGTAACTACAACTGACAGTCTCCGGAATTTTAATAGGGCCGCGCTAACATCAAATAAGTTTTGTTAGGCTGCATAATGAGTTGCCTACGAGTGCACATCTACTTCAACCAAATGTTCAGTTTTTTAGCTCACACATATGTATGCCCGCAGTTAGAAAAACGATAACTGCAATGGACTGTATATATTTTATTAAATGAAAGCGCGAACAAACATAAATTAATTGATATGTAATCACGAAATAATTAAAGGTCCATAGGTTAATTGCTGGTACTCACACAACGGAAATCAGAAACAAAGTACTCACCAGTTTGCAGCCAATTTCTCCACGTTCCAGGGGCCCCTGATTGGATCTAATGATGGCACCACGTAGCTGAAGGGCTGAAGTTTCTAGTTCTATGCTTCAGTACACCAAAATCGAGCACTTTCAAGTGTAGAAATTTGTAATAGTTGGAGAAAGTAATTAACACGCCATTTTTCTCGAGGCGGTAGAAAGGATCTCTCTGATTCTTGGTGCGCATGTCAAATGCGCGAAAAATGTACTCTGTCCTTCATCCAATTGTGTGGTTTTAAAATTTAAAAACAACCGCGAAATTTAGCGGGAGCTAACAACATATACTATACTATAGTAGTGTGAGCTATCGTGATCCTAATTTTTTCGAGAAAAAAAAGTTGCTCCGATTTCAAAATTTTTTATATATCATTGCGTTTCAGATGATTTTGAAACTTTTTTGTTGCGCCGTCTGTTTGTCTGTCTGTCTGTCTGTCTGTCTGTCTGTCTGTATGTATGTCTGTCTGCCTGTCTGTCTGTCTGTCTGTATGTCTATCTGTAACGACCAACGCGCATAACTCAAAAACCGCCTGGCCCATTTTAATGAAATTTGGTACCTAGGCTGGGTCTTGGGTCGAGATGGGCCCATTTAAAAATGAGCAAAATCCACCGAACACAAACCAAATAAAAGGGGGTATATTTCAAAAATTAGAGTTTAAGTGAAAATATGTCGTGTGTGATATCAAACGAAAGGTAATTGAGTCCGGAGTTTAACAAAATACATTTTAGTTTTTGTTTTTTTTAAGGGTGGGGTAGATTTAAAAAATTTGAGTTTAAGTCAAGACATGGCTTGTGTGGTATCAAACAAAAGTTAATTTAGTCTGGAGTTGAATAAAATATGTTTCAGTTTTTAGTTATATTAGCTCACACGTACACTACAACTATAGTACCTAGTGTGAGCTTAGGGGCCCATATATTGGCAGACTATTTTACAAGCTTTTATTTAACTTCACCTGTATGTATGTATGTATGTAATCAAATCTTGCAACTCATTTTTGAAGAACTTCCAAACATCCGATTGACTTCAAATTTCGCATGGCGTCTTAGTTCCGATGACAATACAATAATATGGTTTCATCGGGTACCTACCACCCGCCTAACGTGGGGGGGGGTGGAGAGGGGGTAAAACTTTAGTTTGTCCGATTTCAACCAAAATTGGTATTGGTATGAGAATTACGAATTTTTGATCAGATTACAAAAATTCAATATGGCGCATCCAAAATGGACGATTTAATGTCAAGTTTTTCTGATTACTTTCAACTGACTTCCACGTACCCGATTGACTTCAAATTTCGCATACCGTTATAGTTCCGAGGACAATCCAATAATGTGGTATCACTGACTGCCTACCTCACCCCTAACCTGGAGGGCGGAGAGGGGGTAAAATTTTAGTTTGTTGGATTTTCACCAAAATTGGTATCTGGGGGTTTTTGAGTATGAGGATTACGAATTTTTGATCCGATTACAAAAATTCAATATGGCAGATTCAAAATGGACGATATAATGTCAAGTTTTTCTGATTACTTTCAACTGATTTCCACGTATCCGATTTACTTCAAATTTCGCATACCGTTATAGTTCCGATGACAATCCAATAATGTGGTATCACTGACTGCCTACCTCACCCCTAACCTGGAGGGCGGAGAGGGGGTAAAATTTTAGTTTGTCGGTCACCAAAATTGGTATGACGAGTTTTTCTGATTACTTTCAACTGACTTGCACGTAGGTATCTGATTGATTTCAAAATTCACATGCTCTCCCACTAAAAAGGTGGGGGGCGTAGAAGAGGTAAGGTTTTAGTTTGTTTGATCTCGAGCAAAATTAATTAATCCTTGCGTATAATGAGCATAATAATAACGAACAGTTTTAGAGATTGACAGGAAGGACTCCCTGCAATATCGATGCGCTAACTGAAATGCAAAGACTCGGACAAATCTAAAAATTAAAAAATAAATTTAGAAGAAAAAAACACATGATATCAGATATCAACACTCAAAAAATTATTTTATGCTTTTTAGTCAATTTTATAAAAGCTTGTTTTCAAAAAGTTTTTTTCTTCTAAATTTTTAATAGTAATGTCAAACGCATAGTGTACCCACTGTTTTTATTTTGGATGGTTTGGAAATCGAATCTCTGGATGTTCTATAATCTTTTTTCAAGGGCCACGTGATCACTTGATAAGAACAAAAAGGAACAAAACAATAAAAGTGGGTATTTCAAAAGAACGTCACTGGATGGTCACCAAATAATAACATTCTTTGACTAAAGTAGCCCTCGGCCCTACCGCCAGCTACCCCGGGGTCCCCGAGGGGATCGTCGCCCTTACGCCCGGGCCTGCTCATTTTCTATTTCTATTAGAACAAAGATTAGGTTAAAAAACGAAATATCAGTGTTGTGAGATGGTAAGGTTAATTTTGGAACTTAAAGTTAATTTTGCACATAAGGCATAACTGCGCAACTACTTTTTTTCACACCCACAAAGTTGAAAAATCTATGCTGGTTTATGTGTTTTAAAGTAGTACAGTCGCCTACTTTTTAATGCCATTTTATTTTTCTAACATTTGTTCAAAACAAAGAAACCACAATACAACCACCACATGATTTCAAATAAATATCATTTTGCCATATAAACGATTTTCGTTAGCAGTTTCTAAAATCTGCTGAAATGCCTGCCTTTCCAGACGAGCTTGACTAATTTATATATGACATTAAAAAAGTGGGCGACTGTACATATCAAACTTTTTGTAAATGGTTAAAATTAACAAGTTAATTTTTTTATAATGTATCTTAAGTTCTTCTTTTTTTCCTTAACATTTGTTTTCTTACTTTGTTTTTTACCTATAAGAGTATTATATTAAACATCATCGTGAATCTGCAGAAGAAGTTATGAACAGTATCTTAGCGGAAGCCAGCACACATGACAAAAATCTTTGAATAGAGGATAGTTGGGTGACAGCAAAATCGTATGATTGTTTCCATAAATAACCCACCAGAGCACTGGAATATTCTTTATTCTCTCCGCTCCGTGTCGTTCGGCGAACTGCATTCGCGTGCGGTAAAGTTTTACTTTCCGCACTTGTTAGGTAAATAACTACTGCCAGCATTGCCATGTAGTACCGTAGAACGATCTTTTCAGAGGATAGATTAAACGGTTTGTGCATGCTGAGTGTACACCGGAAATTAGTTTTAGAAAATATTTTTACCACTTTTAAAAGGAAATTACTCTTCTTTACCTATTTAAAGAAAAGTCTATAAAAACTAAAATATACACATAAAACTCACATTTATCACCACATTTAGAATTCACGAGTATTACAATTTAGTAGTATATTTAGGTATACTACCAAAAAGAATTATGTGACAAGTAAGAAAAAGTTCCGTAACATTTATGGTGAGGTACCCAGCACATAACATCAACGCTGTATACCACTAACTAGTACCACTAAATATACCAATGTAAACTCTGCCTTACACGGTTCCAGTAGCTGGAACAAGTACTAAAGCCAGTAACTAAAATTTAGTTAATGAAACCGTGTTGACTTAATAATTTAGTATTTGAGCAAGGTACTGGAACCGTGTGAATCCATAATAGGAAATGGGAAGAAAGTCAAATACGCCATTATTTCACAGATTATACAGGGCCAACTTCAGGCACGATTTAAAAGGCAGCGGCATTGAACTCTACCGTGCCAAGGCAAAAGAGTATACTCGACAAAATGGCGAAAATGAGTTTTTTGCATTTTTAGATTCTCCATTCTCTTCTGCACAAATTGATATTTTCACCTTGATTATATCTTTCCAAATAATGGAGATAATGGAAGGCCATTTTAAGGTATATGCATATTTTTGGTGGTCGTACAGAGGCAAAAGAATGTACTCGACAAATTTTGGCTTTTTTTCCAAAGACAAAACAATGTATTGTCTCATGCGGTAAAACAATTCTTCTTTTTTTGCAAAATTACAGAGGCAAAGTGAGGTATATTCGTATACCTTACTTTGCCATAGGAAAACCCTAATTAAATAATTTACATTTCAGAGGCAAAGTAGTGTATACATGCCGTATACATTACTCTGCCTCTGTTTGAGATCAGTCTTGAAGAAACCTTCAAAAGGGAAGCAGTGTTATTTTGCCAAGTTTTACTGGTGGCCACTTTAATGTATTCCAAGAGGACCAAGGCGATTATGGAAGCCTCAAAAAAAAATAAAACAGTATGTATTTTGTATAGTCAGTTCTGAAATAGATTTTTGCTTGCCTACACACCAATATTTTCAGAAAAAATCATCATAGAATACGAATTTTTATGTTGGAGATCTGGCATATAGTAGAGAATCACCCTTTACCCCCTTCAAGAGGGTGGGGGGGGGGGGTAGTGTTTTTTCACAAAATAAAACGAGTTGATTTCTCTTTATGTCTTTTTCTTTTTTGTTTCTATTTATATACCTACCATTTCTATAACGCTGAATTTCATAGCTTTTCTAATTGTAAATAGATAAATTTCTTAAAAACATTTAAGAAACTTGAACTTCAACTTCAACTTCATTTTAGTTTTTTATCCCCTATTTTTTAGCATTTTCGTATATAATTTAATAAATATAATAAATAAATAACCCCTATATTAGATCTAAAAACGGGAAGAAAAAATTATAATTTTTGGAAAAAATAAGTGCTGATAAAAAATTAGGCACATGTATGTTTGTCCATGTCGTCCCAAGAATAATCCCTTACAGGCAGGGCTGCCCCTAAAGATTTTTACGCCCCGGGCAAAACCGACACTTGGGGCCTTCCTTTAAAGTTTTTTGTGTAATCGCCCCTGCGGAACCAATTCCATAGATCTTCTCTTGTATTATTCTCAACGATTTTTACGCCCCCTAATCGTTGCGCCCGAGGCGGTTGCCCTGCCCTGGAGTCGGCCCTGCTACATGGTGTTGAATTAGGGGTATAGATTATTAAAAGTAAAGTACTTTTTAAATTAAACCGTTCTTTATCAAAAACCACAATTTATTTTTGTCAAAAAAGGAATACTAAATTTTGAAATTATAATAAGACAAATAATTCTTTTATATTCCATATCCACTCCTATATCTTAAAAACAGGAGGGGAGTGTTGAACCCCATGTCATATTTGGATTTTGTTATTTTAGTGGGTATGAATGCTACAGTGTGAGGTGTTAAAGTTTGGCCTTTACCCTAAAAGGGTTTATTGAAAAGGTAGAACTAAACATAGGGTGAAGGCCCGTGGATCATCTTAAAAAACTACCTCAATCCCCCCCAAAGGTGTATATTTTAATTAAATTTTTTTTTTCGAAAACTATTACTTTAAACAAAAATTAGTACTACAACAATTTAAAGAGCATAAAATTCCCCATCGATTGGTGTATAATTTATTGATTTTAGACAACAATTAATCTTAAAACTGCCCTAAAACTCTTGGCGAATTACCCCAGAGCTGCACTTTTTCAGTTTATGTGAATTTTCTCGAAAACTAAGACTCTTAGGAAAATATGTATATTAGGGGAGAGTGGGGCACATTTGAACACGGAGCAGATTAGAACATCTCATTTTTAGAGTATGCTGTTAAAGAAAATAAATTTTTACTTCAAACATAGGTTGGCAACACTGCCGGGGAATTACAGTCCACTGGAATTGTGATGTTTAGCCTTTATTCTGGGATTCCCCAGGCAAGTAAAAGGTTAGAGCTTCTTATGCTAACATTTTTAAAGGTTTGATTTTGTGCTGCAGTTGGTGTTTTATTTGTCTGAAATCAATTTGGAATATCTTATTTGAAAGAGGTAAGTCTTGGGCATATTTTGTTAGTACTTTTTAATTTTTTAAATTATTTTGTATAAAAAAAAACACGAGTTAATAAAAATGTTATGATGCGGGGCATATTTGAACATAATTTTTGGGGCATATTTGAACACAACGAATTGGGTGTTTTATGAATTTTTAAGCCAAAATATAATTTTAAAAAATTGGCGCCAGGAGGCACGTACAGCTATGCATAAGAAAAGACCTACCTAGTGGTTCTGGTTGTTGCTGAACTGGCTTTATTTTTGTTGAAAATGAAATTTTCAATTAATTTGTGACAACAACTAGCTGCTGTCGTTTTTGAGATATATACGATTTTACTTTCTTAAAAAAGTGTCTGGTAAACTTTTACGCTGTGATAAATTGCGTTGGAAATGTACTTCTTAATCCAAATTTGAAAACCGTGTTTCGCTAGCTACTGTGGTTCGTAAGATATGATTTCTTAATATTTTTTTATATCTTAAAAATTGCGACTCCGATAAACTTTGCAGTTATAAGATAAATTTTGTTGCAAATTTTATTCTAAATCTAAATTTAAAAACCTCGTTTCACTAGCTGCTGTGGTTTACGGAATATGTGTTTTTTTACATTTAAACACCTCTATTACCCCCTTTAAGCCTCTCCACCTCCACCAAAATTTAATGGCCTTATCCACGGGTACCGCAAAAGTTTTGTGACAAATTTGGTTAAAATCGGTTAATTGGTTTTTGAGTTATCGTGTTACAGACAGACAGACAGCAATGCAAAGGAATGTGCCGATAAAATAATAATGCTTTCACCTCAGGATATTCGTCCATATCCAAAAGTACCTCCAAGATCATTAACTGTAAAAGGAAGAAAAAAGGGCAAATCGCGCATTTTAACTGAAACTCCCGAGAAAGTCAGGTTGAAGGAAGAAAAACTAGCAAGAGAAAAGAAGAATAAGAAACGTAAAAACCCTGTAAAAGCTAAGGGTAAAAAAGTAAAAAAAAATGTTTACAAAACTCTTTGTGATGATAGTGACTATGATATGTCATCTGGCAGCATCAGGTTTTAGTTTAAAATACGATTTTTGTTAGTAGTTAGTTTAGTAATTAGGGTGTTCAAATGTGCCCCAGAGATGTTCAAATCTACCCCGACTTCGGGGCACATTTGAACAGTTGTAAGCCTTATTTATTTATTTTTTCCAAGTTTTTTTTTTAATACATTGTTTTAAACTTTTGTGAATATAAGTTCTGTTTTAGTCAAAGTTTAGGTATAAAACAAAATAAAAGTTCAGTAAAAAAAAATTGGATACATTTTTTACCATTTTCCTTTTTTTGTTCAAATGTGCCCACTCTCCCCTACACTTTATTGTAGATAATAAAATTTTCTTTCGCAAAATATATAAGTCGGTGGGGTAAGAGTGATTACAAACTATCCAGTGGCGTCCGTTAATTGTGGTAATTTAAAAAGTTTTAAAAAAATGTGTTATACTTTTTTGTAGCTAATAAAATTTCCATTTAAATTCTGTGTAATAAGGGAAAATTAGTCTAGAGTCCGCAGAAGACCTTCTAGAAGACGCAAAGAAATTCTGAATGTTTTTGAGAAGACGGCTTGTAGCTTTTTAAAGTATATTACGGTTAAAATGTATTAAGTTGATCTCAGTTGTTGTTTATTTTTTATAATGTATGTACTCATTTTTGAATTTTACTTTACAAATAAAATTAATGTATACATGCATACCGTATTTTACCAGTATTTCGATTTTTTTAAAACAGGTTGTGCCAAAGCAAAATAAGGTATACATACCATACATCATTCTGCCATTGTTTAGATAAATCAATTTTATAAATTTTTCAGAGGCAAAGTAATGTAAGCGACTTAACTTTATTTAATCAAGTTAATTTGACGTAGTTTCATTATATGTCAAGAGAGTGGATAAAAAAACGTCTACTTACTGGTTTTTAGGGAAATCTATGAAAAATTGTAAGAATGGCAGCAAAAAAAACTAAAACTTTGAATATCTCAAAACTAGGTTTTTGCGAGTACACTCTTTTGCCTTGGCACGGTAGAACTGTGTTAAAACATCATATGTTTCACTGATCTCAATTAAACATATTTGATAGAGTGTCACTGCTTATTTTCCATGGCGACTTCCAGGGGTGATTGTTTGTACTATGCTTGTAAGGTCACTGCGTTTTGAAACCTGGTGACTAAATTTTCGTGGATCAGTGCCCTATATGCTGGCACACCATAACGAACCTTGGCGCCTTGCTTACGTCACTAGTGGACCTCTGCTCAGCGCGCTTCATTAAATACACATTGCAATCGCGAGTTTTTCCCGCTTTTTTCTTGCTTATTTGCAAACAAATTGTTTATTCGTAATAGTAAATATAATTAATAATTTCATTCATTCAAAACAAATGTTTTGATAAATCAAGAGTTTGCTCTGAGAGCTGAATTTTCCTACCGGACGATATGTTGGAGTTTCTTTTTTAAATAGTTGAAAGTATTAGAATAGAAGTTTTTCTAAAAGTTTAATCAATTTAAATCATTATATGTATAATTTATTGTTTTTGTTGCGGATATAATAAAATACACTTATATTATGTAGTAACAAAAAGGTATTTGATATTTCAGATCTAAAATTGCAATATTTAATATATTATTATATCAAAAACCAGTCAGTTTTTGGAGAAAACAGCCAAATAAGATGTGTTTTGCAACTTCTTATGCTTTAAATCAATAGATTTTCATAAGTTTTTTTTAAATAATTTACATTATTTGTGTTATGGAGTTGTTTTTATCCCACCCAGCGCCCGTTTTTACTCCTTCTTCTGTAACATGTTTCTGAAAACTTCTATAAAGAGACTAAAAAAACTTAAGAAAAAAACTGAAACTAAACTTGGAGAAAAGAAAAGTCTACAAAATAAACTTTCCAATAATCCGTTTAATAAAAGAAGTATGTTTGCGGCATAATTACCAATTTTCTTTAATGTGATTAATTTAATGAGCAAGGAGCTTCCAAAAATCCAAAAAAATTAAAAGTTTATATAAATATAATAATATAAAAGTATATATATTTATATTTCTACACTAAAAGAGGGAACACAAAGCTTTTATTTCAACAATAAATTAATGTGCTTTATTTATATCAATTCACTTAATTCACATTTCGAAAGGTTTTTCATAACAAAAATATTTCATGTAAAAAAAAAGCCAAGTACGCGAAAGTGGTATTCCGTAAAAAGAATTGAGATAAAAGTAAAGCCAAGTTCTACAATACAAATTTCAAAATGGATGGTTCATACTAGTTTGGAAATGTTTTTTTAAACTTTGCTATTCCAGCCAAACTTCTTTACGTTCAATTTCCTAAGAGTCATTTGCAGCCTTAATAGCCAAGTTTTACATAACTTTACATGTATAGGGGAGGGAAGTAAATTAGAATTTTGGGGTTTTTTGATTTTTTCCAGGAGTTTGGTCATAATTTCTATCAGTCTGCCAAATTTCAGCTTTGTAGCATGTCTGGAAGTACAGTAGAATTTTGATGATCTATACATGAGTGAGTGAGTGAGTGACAATTTCGACGTTTTTTGAAATTTCGTAACTACTTCAGTACTTTTGGGAATTCCATGAAACTAACCATGAAGGGATTGTTAACTCCATGGACGACTGTGCAAAGTTTGAGATTCGTAGCTCATTCCGAAGTAGTTTTAGATAGGTCAAATATCGGCTGAAATGTTTCAAGAAAAGATGGTACCGCGCGTGAACTTGGCGAGGCACTGCCGTGCCCTCAGATGTACCTCCTAAATAGTCAACCACGCCGTCAAATAAATGAAAAAACGTAAAAAAAGGAGGTAAAAACGTCAAAAACACCTTAAACTCACACGAGCTCTCAATACGAACAAAGCAACTGGTCCGCTGGTGACGTAGCAGACATGTTCGTCTCGCTGAGCGACGCTAACATAGAGTTAAATGGAAATAAGCAATCCTGTGTGTTTATAATCGTTGCACCATAACGACCTGGTGTCAGGTGTCGCCCCTATTGCAGTTTGCAAAGTGATGTCTAATTATTTGTCTATATCTATGCTGCCCTCCTTATGAAGAACGCAGTAACTTACAAAACCCTAGTTTTGAGAAAAATGCAAAAAACGTTTTTTTGCTCTATTTCTATCCAAATGCATATTTTTGAAATTTTTCATCATCAATCGTAAAAGACTGCGTTCTTGACAAGTATTTCATAAAGCTTTAAATCAACGTTTCTAGGCAGAAATGCAGCGTACCTCATTTACTATTGGTAAACGTTGGGGTGCTGCATTTATTGCTAGAAAACTAGAAGAATACTTGTGCTAGCTTTCTACTCAAGAGCGCAGTATCTGTTGACCGACTCGCAAATACTGCATTCTTGACTAGTTTACCCTTTTTGCTAGACAATAACGCAGCGCATTATGTAGTTGCTGCGTTCTCGGCTAGAAGGCCGTGACGTTTTGCAGTTACTGCATATTTGTTATGCGTTTTTTTCATGATTTTTTTTTCTTCAAATTTTGTTTTTGCTAGTTGATGAGGAATATCACCCTACACCATAATATATAAAAATCTCAAAATAGTCAAATTTGAAGTTACTGCATTCGTCATAAGGAGGGCTGTATGGCAGGCACTTATAGTCGGCCTTCAGTGGCGGATCCAGGATTTCCGGGGCCAAAGTGGCAGCAAACATGAAAAAAAATTTTTTGTGGTTTTTTATAGAAATTGAGGTGTGAAATTTAGTAGCTAAAGAAGATTAATAGCGCCGCAGGCGAAATTAAAAAAAAATTAAGTAGAATATGTGACAAATTTTAAATAAGTGATGCTGCTAAACTAAAAAATAAGTTATATGTTTGGGAGGGGGGGTTCCGGGCCCGGGCACCTCTGACCTTCCCTGGATCCGCCACTGCCTACCTTTATTCTGCGCTCGCGTTATGTGACGACAGGCACTAATTAGAGCGGAGTAACGGTTAGCCTTACCAGGGCTATCAAAACGGACGGGACACGATCCTCCACTTTGTTGACGTCACATCGGGGGCTGATTTTTTTTTTTTTGATGGTCACGTCACGACACCGCTGATTGTCTTTAAAATAATGAAGTTGGCATGACGGTTCATGAATATTTGATTTTTAAAAAAATAAAGCCGGTTTTGAGATTGTTTTTTCTATATTCTTGCAGAACAATTTTTTTTAATGTATAGTAATCTTTAATTTTTCAGGGCCGCTCACACAAAAATTAAATTTAAAGCAGAAGCGAATGTGTTCGGTTTTGCGTGGAAAGTAATTGGATTACCTACATCTATTTCTTTATATTCGGCACTCGGCAGATGTTTAAGACTTAATTCAGTTATTCACATGTGCTTACAAAAATTACAACATCAAAAAATGATTTTTTTGTAGTGTAATTTTGTTTTAAAAAGATTAACGCTGGTATTTTTAGATTCTAAATGAATTTTGTTGTAAAAAAATCATTAAAAAATCGAAAAAGTTTTACAATACAAACAAATAAACAAATGCCATGACAAACTCAGATGACAAAGTCGAATACATGTCAAATATAACAGTTGGCATGCGGTACATGGCGGGTAATTTGAATTCAAAATAAGGAATGCTAAATTTTGAAGATGTTAGCCTTTTAATCATCTTGCATTCTTACAAATTTTTGTAGGAATATCGGGATGGTATCTGAGAATAATTCACTGAAATTTCGCGGAAATCTGTAGTGCCATCTTGAAAATATTATAAAAAAACATCTGACCTCCCATAAGACCCAATGTAAAAGTGAGCTCCCCGAGAACAGCTGATTTTTTCAGGGTCGTGACCTGTATTTTTTTGTTGGCCTTGGCCTTACCATTAGAGAGCCAACCACCCAAAACCCACTGTATCGCGTATCAAACCAACCAAATTATGGTGATATGTGATTCTGAGATTTATAGGTTAGAAAGTTTGTTTTCTTTGTAACAGACTGGCAAAAAACGTGACCAAAATGACCCTATTAATAATTCTATATAAAAGGGTTACTCTAGCTGCTGCGGTCCAGTATAGAAAAAATAACATATGTTATGAAATAAATACTCTTCTTTTTTGGCTGCCATTTTTAAAATAAAATTTTCTTTTCTCTAAAGTTGAAGCTATGACAAACTGTCACTTATTAAAAGTCTAAGGGTCTATCTCACCGACTCTTTTTTGTTACTTAGCTTAAAGCGTTTCTTAATATAATCCAAGGCCAACACAAAAATAGAGGCCACGACCCTGAAAAAATCAGCTGTTCTCCCGGGGCTGAATTTTACATTGGGTCTTATGGGAGGTCAGACGTTTTTGTATGATATTTTCAAAATGGCACTACAGATTTCCGCGCAAAATTTCAGTGAAATATTCTCAGACACCATCCCGATATTCCACCAAAGGTTTGTAAGGAAGCAACATGATTAAAAGGTTAAAATCTTCAAGATTTAGCATTCCTTATTTTGAATTCAAATTACCCGCCATGTACCACATGCCAACTGTTATATTTGACATGTATTTGACTTTGTCATATGTGATTGTCACATTCGCTTCTGCTTTAAACTTAATTTTTGTGTGAGCTAATGAAGCGGCTATGAAAAATTAGGGCTAACTATACATTAAAAAAAAATGTTCTGCCAGAATAAAGTAAAAACAATCTCAAAAACGGCTTTATTTAACAAAAAATCAAATATCCATGAACCGTCATTCCAACTTCAAAATTTTAAAGACAATCAGCTGTGTCGTAACGTGACCATCAAAAAAAAATCAGCCCCGAATGTGACGTCAACAAAGTGGAGGATCGTGGCCCGTCCATTTTGATAGCCCTGTATAATCATAATATGACGTAATAAGGAACACTTAAGGCTAAGTAACTTATATAAAATCAAAATTGTAAAAATAAGTTTGGCTAGCTGCTGTGTACTTAGTTGGTAAAATATTTTCTTTATATCTAAAGACTGCGACCGCGTTTTGCTGGCTAATGTTGTTTTTAAGTTATGATTTTTTAAAATATTTTAATCCCACTTCTACCCTCTTGCAATAAAATTCATTACAATGGTACCGCAAAATTTTTGCAGCAAATTTTGTTAAGAATGGTTAAAAGATGTTTGTGCTCTTCTTTTAAAGACTGACCCGTAGACAACATCACAAAAATTGGTAGTTAGGAATTTTTTGACCCAAATAACTTATTACCTTTCTAGCCCGTGCAGCAATGCCTAGAGAAGGTATTGTTTTCGACGAAAATGTGGTATTTAGGTGTATTTTGACCTATCCTAGCAATATCGTCGTGATGTCTATCTGTCTATTTTTTTCTGTCTGTAACACGATAGCTCCTACACCACTGAACCGATTTTCAGAAAATTTTCAGGTAAAATGATACTAACGAGCTGATTAGATTTTGGTCAAAATCCATTAATGCTAATGACAAGTTTTTGACATTTAAAAATTTTTAAAAATGCTAACTTTTTAACGGATCATCGCATTAAAATGCGCTTTTCGGAATATAGTAGACCAGATTTGGCTCAATAATTTGTGTTATAACCAAAATCTTCGTGGAAGCTTTAGTTTCTGAGATATTTACAAAAAACTTTTTTTTTTCAAGGCTGATTATCATAGCTTTACTTGAAGTGTGCTAATAGGCAAGCTAGGAAGGTATCAGATATGTCATGGAATATTTATTTTAAGTAAAAAATTAAATATTTTTTTACGCATACATGTGGCATGGACGCTAATAAAGCAGCACCTTAAATGGGATTTTAAAAAATTCACGATTTTGATTAAATTTTAGTATATTGTAGATCTCTTTCCTCTGATCAAAAATTCGCATAAGCTCAGAACGATCGTATGACTGGTTTCCGAGATACAGTGGCGGGTATGGGGCACCCCAAAATACGAATAAATTGAAATTGTTTTGTAAAACTTAAACAGTAATACAAAAAAGTGATAAAAATAATTGACTCTTATATTCGGCAACCATGCTACATGTCACGTGACAATTTTGATGTACAGGGGATACAGATCCATTTAATTAAATAAAAGTATGAAGTAAATAAAAATATTGTACTTTTTAAGTACCCCTTGTACATAAAAAATGTCACGTGACACCTAGCATGGTCATCAAATATAAGAGTGAATTATTTTTATTACTTTTTTATATTAAAGTTTAAGTTTTCTAAAAGAATTTCAATTTATTCGTCTGTTAGGAATCTCCATACCCGCCACTGTATCTTGAAAACCAGTCATAGGATCGCTTTGAGCCCATAAAAACTTTTGATCAGGATATCGAGATCTACAACATACCATAAATTCATTAAAATCGTGGACTTTTAAAATCCCATTTAAGGTGTGCCTGCTCCTTTCTTTCCGAGAAACCTTTTTAGCTAAGTATTTGTCTCACCTTCATTTTTCAAAAAAAAAATCCTGCGGCAGATAACCCCAGTCACCTTTAAACTAACCTATCGATTCACCGAGGACGCAAACTCAATATGGCCGCGCCAGAAACTCCAAGAGTTGACGGAGGTTTCACATTTTCAGTGTTCTGTCCTTCCCACGCGGAAAAGGTGCGCGTTCGATTTTAACTACGCGTAATAAAACGATAATTCTTTTGTATTGACTTGACTTTATTAAACTTTATTTCAGTTTACGACGTTACATCGGTTCGATAGTTATTTTCTATTGTATTTTCGTTGGCTTTTAAACAAGATTTCAGTGAAAAACCTTGCGAAAAATACGAAAATTTCCAAGTGGGGCTGGTTAAAGTTAACCATGACCTAATCGGTGTGATGCGCCCTAAAATATATTAATTATTAAACCATTTATTTTTTCGAATAAATAATTTTAATGTTAGACGTCACTGGGTTTTTAGGCGATTGTGCTGTTAACAAAACAATTAAAGAAATGTTTCGATTTTTTCGAGAAACTTTGATGATGAGATAACATGACCATTTGTGTTCAAATAGTAAGTATTTTTAATATTAAGGCAACAAAATTATTTAATCATAAGCTACTGGAATTTGTTTAATGGCTCGGGAAACCAGGTCGATATAAACAACGTTGAGTTTTTTATTTAATTCACTGTTTGGCTGTTGGCTTTCCGTTATTCTTTTTTTTCAAAATTACAAATAAGAAAAATTAATATAGAAACTTTAATTTGAAAGTCTTGCATTGCAAAAATATAATAAATAAAATATACCTATGTGCAGAAGGATAATAAAATATGTTGCGGTTTAATGTATTATGCAAAACTAGAGTTTTATAAAGAACGCATCAAATATACCTATTTCATCCTTGATTTTTTGAAGAAATCTAGTTGTTTTTGGTCAGTTCTGAACTTACACATCGAGGATTCCAGGATTCGAAATCACGTTTCAGGCTATTTATACACTTGGCAGGGCCCATTTGAACCAAAACATCTTAAATGAACATTTTCTTAAGCTCCTCATTTACTACAATTAAGGCTACTGCTACCTGAGGGCCTGGCCATAGACGAATAGTTTACTGTGGGCCTGGCGTAGTTTTCGCGGTCCAGTGACACTAATTACGATTGTTGCGTGTGCCATCTAGCGTTAACAACGAAACATTTGTTTTGATTCATACTTTACACCAACGATGTTGAATTAGAAGGATGCGCTGCATCAATTTGATCTGCCTAGCAAAAGTGGTTGCACTAGGCGGAGCCTATCCTAGCACCTACATCGCGCTGAGCCCAGGGCCGGACTACAGTAATTTCCTGTTTAATAGGGCATCGCTATTCAGAAATTGGGCATTGAAATGTGTATGAAAGAGATTCCTACATATAAAATAAGCTTTATTAAATGGAGGGATGGACAAGAGTGCCAAAATATCTAGATATAAATTACTAAATATAAAACTTTCTCTGTTCCTGGAAGCTTAGCAATATAACAAGAATAATAAGCTTAATTATGAATAACAAATATTAAAAAGCAGCAGCGGTGAGTCCAGGGTGGGGGACTAGGAGCAAATGCCTCCCGCAAAGAATTTTTTCTATATACGCTAAATAGGTAAAACATGAAAGCGCCTTTTTTAGTATTATTATTATTATTAAAATTGTACCACTTAGTCATACTGGAATATTTACCCTGAACAACGAACCTGCAGAATTTTTTGCCTGCGGTGCCAATGGTGCCATAAGTACCTACTTACCTTGAAATATGATAAAAGTATGAAAAAAATTAAAAATCAAGAATGAACAGTGACAGATCAGAGATAGAAAGAAAAAAAAACAGGAATTAAAAGGGACCGTTTTGGAAATAAAAATAAAAATTAAAGATGAAAAAGTATAAAGCCCTGAGAAAAAATACGAACACCTAAAAACTTCAAAAAAAATTCAAAAAAGTCCAAAAAAATGTGTTAATTGCCTTTTTAACCCTTGACAATTGTTGCCCTCGCAACACTCGTAGTACAAACTTTTCGCCTTGAAATAAAAAGTCCCCAGCTTATCCCTTAGTATATAATATAGCCATAAACAAAAAAAGCACTTCTGATTCCGCCACTGATTCTAGGTAGCACAAATGCAAAATCTGTGGGTAGCTCTACAAGGTAAAGCTGTAGATTACTTGGATCAAAATTTTAAGATTTAGCTACACTTACCTTAGCCCAAAAGTTGCTATTAGCTGAGATACACAGTGTTAAACTTTATTTTTTCATTTCAATTTTTTCAGTAAATTTTTGACGAATCAATAATTTTACAAAAAATTTAAGGTTTTTTTGAATAGAGCGATTCGATTTTGATAAAAAATTTGGTGTATATTGTACAGTGTGTTCTCTGGATTACTACCATTATATTAAAATCGGTGTAACTTTTTCTGCCTTGGTATTATGTAAAAAAGTTATACTGTTTTTATGCGGCTCAGGGCAACAGTTTTTGGGATTTTTGCATTTTAAGTTTTTATTGCATGGGTCAAAAGTTATTAAAGAAAATAATAGGTGAAATCACAAAATTAGCAAAAATGCAATAAAAACTTTAAATGCAAATATCTTGAGAACCGTTGCTCGGGGCGGCGAATTTATTTACCTTTCTTACATACAAATAATGGGGAAAATAATATTTAAAAAAAAAACTAGTATACGCCGAGGCACAAAGATGTTACACTTATTTAAATGTAAGGCTAGGAACCCAGGTACACCAACATTTCTACCGAAATCGAATCGCTTGTTACAAACAAATTACTACCCAATTTTCAATGTTAATTGTAAAAAAGTTATTAAGGAAGGAAGTCGTGAATTAAACATGTCATAAAATTTTTACCCATGCAATAAATACTTTGAAATGCAAAAATCTCGACAGCTGTTGCTCGAAGCGACATCAAAAAGTATAATTTTTTTATATAAAAATGAAGGCAAAAATCATATTATAAATAAAAACTGGTATACACCTAGACACAAAAAAATTACACCGATTTTAATGTGACCCAGAGAACACCCTGTATTATGTACCATAATTTTATTGCCGAAAACGAATTGCTCATCCCAAAAAATTCCAATTTTTTTGCAAATGTATTGATTTGTAAAAAAGATATTAAAGAAAAATTAAATGAAAAATAAAGTTTAACGCCGTGTATCTTGACTAATATCAACTCACTTGTACTAAGGCAAGTGAACTCAATTCGTAATATTTTGATCCAATCTACAGTTTTATTATATACCATTAGTTCCGGGACACCTTGTATATATGATATTCTTATTTTTTATAATTTATACCTACGTGCAATACTAATTGTACCATTATAAAAATATATGAAATTATATAGTACGGGCCAGTATTACGTTTACAATTTCATATGAAATGGTATTCCACTAATTATTTATTTATCGACGCCTTGTCAACTTCTACAGCCAAGCACTGCATATCAAGCCATTCTTAAACTTCACAATTTTCGTCAAAAATATCCAAAATAGTTCAACTAAATTACTAAAACCCAACAAAAACCGCACACGAAACTCGAACAGCTGACTTGACGTAAACCCAGCACATACAAGTGAAAAGTGAAACCGTTTTGAAAACAGGCATGACGCCTCCCTTCTATTCAATCTCGTTGCTTTACACACACACCTAACCACACAATAGCTCGTGAAGTTTTTGAGATATTTAGCTTAAATTTGTCACGTATATTTAGCTATATACAACTAGACCCTTAGACATGCTAAATAATAGTAATGTTTTTTCAGGGGTCACATTGTCTTTTTTCCCGGATTTTTTTTGTTGTAAGCCATTAGCAGATTTTAAAACACGAAGTAAAATCCTTGTTCCATTTTCAAACTTTTTTCTGTAATTTTTTGGTATCTTTAACCATTGTAACAGAATTTCCCATATTTTATTTTGAATATTTCTCACATTTTTTTCTTAAGGTCTATTTCTTTAAATATAATATAATATCGACTAGAGTTTTTTCCCATAGCAGAAAAACATGTGGTTCGTATATTTTACACTCTTAAGAACCAGACAAGAGTTAGCTCTTGTAATTTTGACATAATATTTGTGATTTTAGGAAAATATATCGTCAATAAATGTCACACTTTAAACACACTCTTAAGCTTTAAAAATGTTAAGTGGCTTTTAGACCCAGACCACAGCCCTTGTCTATTGATTTATAGTTTTCTTAATGTTTTCGGATTTAGTGACAGATATATATAGACCGAGAAATATTTTATATTTCCCTAAATTAAAACCAACTTTTCATAGTAGCTTTTCTTTATGTTGCGAATTTTCTTGTCACGATCATAGATATGAACAGAACTTTTAAAGTTGATTATAGCGATATCAAAAACGACAAAATTGAGTTATTTTTTAGATTTGATGGACTTTGTTTCCTTATTTGATTTTCAGGTAAATAGATCCAGTTTTCACTGATTTTCCATGTAACTTAATTTTGATCATATTGATTTCGTTTGGATATCGTAGTATTGCAAGTTTCAAAGGTCACGTATTGTTTTGACCAGTGGTTCATAAAATACTTCAAAGTGGTTAATTAGTACTTACTAAATGTAGAAAAATCAAACAATTACTAAAGGCTATGTAAATATAAGATTTGATTTGTCATATTTTTTAAGAGAAAATTGGAAATTTTCTGGAAAATAGCAGTTGAGTTTTTCACCGGGTTTTCTCAACTTAGGCTATATGCCAACCCGGTTTCGATTTTAAAAGCAAAAAAATCTTAGGCACTTTCTTTAAATTCAAAGTGATTTTTTTTTAATTGGTCCATTTTAATAAATAATTAGTAAATTTTAAACTGGACATTACTAGGATGTTCGTTTCATTTTTTAGATCCCCTTTGGTAACTTTTGGAATAGGTTTCTTTGTTTTCCGAAATTAGGTAATCTAGGGTGACTTTGAGGTTTAACTGAATTTTTTTATTTGTGGGTGTTCCCGTGGGACGTCTTTAAGAGTAGGCCATCTTTACTTAAATTAAGTCAGGGAAAATTTGGTGTTTTGTTTTTTTTTTGTGTCACTGATTTTATTTCTTGTCTCTATTTTTAAACACAAAATTTTAGGAATAATATGTATATGTATAGGTTTTTTCCAATTTAGGTACGCCTACCCAAAAATGTCAAATAAGAAGGGATAATCTGAGAGCAGTTTTTTTCAAGTTGTAAAGTTAAAATTTAGTTCCGTCTTAGAGTTTTGAAAAGTCAGTCGGGTTTTAAAATATCAGCGCGTGCGCCGTGTTTTCAAACTTTAACTTTTGTAAGTAATGTCAAGTATCAATTATTACACTGCCTCAACCCTTTCTTTATTTGACAAACTTGGATAATTTTAGACAATTCTGTGTATTTACTTTTGATTTGTGGGAAACTATTTTTGGATCAAAATGAGTTTTAAATCAGTTGAATAAGACATGGATAATGTAAGTTTGTATTAATTTATCAAGTTTTTGCCTAAACTTGGGATTTTTATTTAAAGTCTAAAAACTAGGGAATAGGGTGGAAATAGAATTGCCTAGAATAAAACATGATTTAGCTTTGTTTAATTTTGTCAAATAATTAATTTTCTCACATTTTTCTTTAATTATTTTTAATTTGTCATATTTTCATATTTTCATCTTTTTATTTTAAAATATACACTTGCCTAGTCCAGAAACAAGGCCTTTTTATTTAACAACAAAATTAAAAATAAAACTACAAATCTGATAAACAACCTGCCGATTATTTAATGTTAGAGCAAGCTGAGTATACTAGTGTATTATAGCTAAAAATTGGTAAAAAGCTAATTCAGATCAAATCAAGAAGTTTAGTTAATCTCAGATTGGCCTGATCTAAATAACTTTGATGGGCAGTTCATATCAGATACATATCAAAACAAAACAGTGAAATATAGTGAAAAAGAAATATCATCCAATCGAGTAGCAGTTGTCTAGAGGTTTAAGATTTGAATTGGTAAGTAAGCTTACTCATGTACTAACAAGACTGTAGAACGCCAACATGGATTCAGCCCCGAGGACTACTTTGTTTTTCCAGAGATCTACATTGTTTCAGATGAAGCGCACCAGGAAAGACTCGCATGTGTCATCTTGGTGTTGTGTCCCATTGTATCTCTGTTTCTATTTCTATTTCTATAAAATATTCACATAAAACCTAAATAAAGTAGTTGCCTTAAATAAATAATCAAATAAATATATATTATGACCGCTCGCCCGTTACAAATTGGTTGTCAGTACAGCTGGGGTGTTTTAGTTTGTCAGAATCATAATAAATGTTGTACTGCTAACTTTATTAACAAATTGGGAGCCTGTGTTTCACAGAGAAATGGCAAATAAAACGTTGGTAGATTCCAGTTTATTTTTTTTAGTGTATAGTTCAATACTAAACATTGGTAGAATCTGTTTTTAATTTTTACTTTAATTTAGTTTTTTTTAGAAAACTTAAACCGTTGGTAAAAAACAGATTACTTAAATTAATAATTTTAGTAGGCAAATTCAAAATTTTGGTCAATTTATCTTCTTTTTATTTAGTGAAACTTGAATGTAAAACGTTGGTACTATTTTTTTTTAATAGGTAAACTTAAAAAATTGGTATTCCCTTTGTTTTATTAAACTTTGGTATTAAACATTGGTATAAAATCGATCTTAGAGGTTATTTTGGTCCAATTTGGAGAAGTTATACTGCTAACTCTCAATTTTAAAATTAAAAGCACCTAGGAAACGTTTGGTTATACTGCTAACTGAACTTAATCAAGTATTTTTGTTTCTTTTTAATTATTTCTTTTTTGAAAAAAATTTAACATTATAGAACGAGATGAGTGTAATAAATTGGTACAACATATAGAAGCCGCTAAAGCGTGAAAAAAAACAGGTGACGACAGAAATTCAAGTCATCTAAAAACTACCAGATATCACCTAGAACTTCACTTCTAGAAATTCGAGAAGACGCTAAAGCGTGAACGTTAATTTTTCCATGTAGGGTGTATTTCTTTCGGCACTAACAAAATAATAGTTAATAAGATAAGAAAGATAATATATAGCGCTCTATAAGCTGCTGCTTTGTGCTACTACATTGCTGTTTTTAAAATTGGTAGACGGATCAACAAAATTTTAATTCGGAACCCTAGCTAAATTTTTATTTAGTTAGTAAAGTTGTTAGTTGAATTAATGATTTTTGACCTTAATTTACATGTATTATTTCAACAGATAGAGATTATAAAAATCGAAAATTGGTATAAAATTAATAATTGCTGATTGTAAATTAAGTTAATTCAAAAATACGTTAAATTAACTTTCGACACTCAATAACATGGATGATTTTTCCCTACTACCTATTTATTATTATAAGCGGTGAGAAACCATTTGCATTAAATCATTTTATTACGGTACGAAATGGAAATTTGCATAAACGAAAAAAACCTTTATTTTTAATTATTACCCCTTGTAAAATCTAAGCCCTTGCAGTAGCCGACTAAACTGTTGAGCTCAGTAGATGTGCGCCAATGGCGAAGCAGAATTCTGGAAAACACGCCTAATTAACTCTCTGCCTGAAAATATCACCCGATTTAGGTACCGTTCCTTCTTTTGACGGATATTGGAAATTGACCCTTCTTGAGCAATAGAATACTCTATATGTCTACTAGAGTCTTATCCCATATTTTTTTATTTTAAATTGAAAAATTTATTTGATTACTCTACCTTTGTGATGATCTCATTTGCTAAACTCTAGCAAAATTTGTTACACAGAGACGTTTTGTAATTATTTAAATCAAATTAGCGCAAATAATTTGTAGTAGCGTAAAAAAAAAATTATCACACATTAATTTTGACCCAATGATGATGTTAACGTTACCGTTGTTTTGCGGTAGCGCAAACGTAGCTTTATCGTCACTTCTAGCAAAGTAACCACCTATGGATTACCTTTATAGCATTACATACGATAAACGCATATATAATATATCGCTCTATATAAATTGTTATTTTATTTATTTTTATTTTTATTTTTTTAGCTGATTTAACTAAAATCGAACCTCATTGTTTTGTAATATTTTATTTTATTTTAGCTGATTTTACTTAATTGCAAAGCTACAACATACTAAAACCACAAAAATTCCATTAAATGACGAAATTCTAGCTAATTTTATTGAAGATTTATGCTAGAAATTAATTAATATAAGACACAACCGTTGCAAAAAGTATTTAGGTACCATCCAAAAAGTTAAAGGAGAAATCAAAAAAATAAGCATTGCTATAAATATTTTATAAAAAAATAAACAAGTAGGTAGTATTGAAAATTGCAGAGTCTTGCCTTATCTATAAGTGTTATTCAGTTTTGCTTTGGAAAATAGGTATCTATAGGTATTCAATAAGTTTTTTTTTCTCGATAGTATTGTATTTCATGTGATTTATGATGAATGTTATGTCTAAATCATCCTGTGATTTTTTTTTAATATGTTATTAATCGACTCGTTTGATTCCCATCGTAGACGAATGTCAGTATTTTTAAGTAGGTATATATTTCTTTCTTGATTTAAATGTAAGGAAACGGAGGGTAATATCGTTCAGCGGGTAAAAATGATCACCTACAAATCTGTAAAACTGGAAAAAAATGACAACGTCGCTAACATGCGGCTTTGTCATTTATTAAAAAGAAAAAGTATATAATCTTAAGTGATCGATATTTCCCCACCATCCCCTACCTGCGATCGTTTAACTTTGTACTTGAATCAGATACTAATGATTTTCTTGCAAGAAACTAATTTATAAATTTTAAGCTCTCTGACTCATTTTGGAGCAGCTATAGAAAAGAACCAGCATTTATATATAGTATTTAAAAGATAAAACAAAATAGCAACACTATTGTTTAAAATTAATGGACACCATCAACTACTTCCTATATTAATAATAAGATCATTGTATTACATATCTTTGAAATCCTATTTTAGAAATCGCCAAATGTTGCCAAAATTGATATAAGAATATTTTTGCTATAACTAAGGAAATGTACGTAATTAGACTAAGCACAATACCTAAGTATGTGCCAAGTATCATCTCTATCGTAAGTTTTTCTGTTACATTATTGAAGTATTTAGAGGTAATCCACTTCTAGGCTATTATCACTTCTGATCTAAGCCAACCATGGCTAACCTATTAATGAATTATTTAATCTTACTTTTTAACTGCACAAAGTCTTAAAATTCGACATTTACTTCTAAGGGTTATGCCCAAACCAAATCTTACCTAAGCTAACCTTGCTCTAAACGTCTAATACTAGAATATAACTACTACTACTATGTCGGTTTAGAACGTTTTTCTACGTTGTCCGACGCCTATTATCCACCTCCTTCGATCCTGACAATCATCTTCTGTCAGATTCTTTTCATTGATCTTTGAATTGACTGTGGCCATTCTAGTTTAGGACGTCCTCTTTTTCTGCGCCCTACTGGTTGCCACTCTAGGACCTGTTTTGGTAATCTTTCGTCGTTTATCCGTTGTACATGGCCGTAACATATCAGTTGCCTTTTAGTGATGTCATCCGTTATGCTTCCCTCGATTTCCATTCTTTCTTTTATGATCTCATTTCTTATGTGATCTAATCTAGATATTCTCATTGATCTTCTTATTGCATCCATTTCGACACTTTCCATTTTTTTTGTATTTTTCTGTTACGCGACAAGTCTCTATTCCATACAACAGCGTGCTTTTTACCATTGTTTCATATATGTTAATTTTTACATTCTTTCTTATCTCTCTGCTCCATAAGAATATAAGCTTGTCTTAAAATAGTATAGTACTATATGTTTGACAATTATTTTTGTTGTTCGTATAAACTATTAGGACAAAATCTTTAATATCAATTAAAAATAAAAAAAAATAAAAATAACTTAACCTGGTATTTTTCGCCTGATTCCTAAAATAAATAAATACAAACAAAAAACATTACTTTCTTAACCTTTAAAACTTGTTTGCATTATTAATCCTCTAATCCTTTGCTTTGAAGTAGTCTTTCCTACATACTACCTCCTCACTTTTCATAAAAAAAAATCTAAGTTGTTAAATACACTAAGGTAATACACCTTACCTTTATTGAAAGGTAGGAAACAAACCAAACTCTACATTTTAAATCAGATATCTTTGCTTGCTGTAAGTATAATAAGTTTGGATATCATCATTACTATTCTATAATGATATTACTGTATTGATAACATTTGAAATTTAATTTTGCACCATCTTTGGTGCTACTGTTATCTTTTGTGAACACACGTAATTTGTTACCAAAATTATCTATGCAATCTGATAATATTGATAACTCAAAAACTATCTATCTTAATGTAAAGTAACTAGTACAACACTGCTTGGTAACCAATGTTCCATTGTAATGAACATTTAAGCCATTAAATATATAAAGCATCATAAAATAAAATTATTATTATTATTAATTACTAAACTGAAATATATTTAAAACATGTTTAACTTGGAAAAACAAAATCTTACAAGTTATAACATTTTTAATTAAATAAACCACAAAAAATGTAATATTAAGCTAAAATCAAGCAAAAATGTATAAGCTATTAATTAACTATAAATAAGAGAAAAGTCTTGTAATTTCAGTAAACAGAATAAACATTAACTTTTAAGAGGATTCATAGAAGAGGACATGAGACCTTCTTCATAAAAATCCACTCTTGATAATATAACCCAAAAATCATCAAATCTTTTCTTTTGCTTAAGTTTTCTTTTTCTTTAAATTATAACAAGTTATAAAAAAATAAATAAATTAAAGATGATAAAAAAAACCAAAATGAATTTTCAATTTGTTTTTATAACAAATCATTAATTAGGACATTATTAATGATTTGATTGACCTAATAAAGACACTAAGATCTTTTTAAAACTTTTTTTTTGAATAACAACATTAACAAACGAAAAAAATCAACACATTCTTAATTTCAATAAAAATGGTTAAATTGGTAACTACTGTTAACCTAACCTTAACCAATCTGACTATTTATCGATAATTTCTTTTGATATGCTTAACTATAATCGAATCTGATCTAACTAGAAAAGGTCATAAAACTTAAACCTAAATATTATTCTACCCCTTTTTAAAGTCTGGGACCGCCACTGCCTAATTGTTATTCTAATGTAGGAAACAAGGTAATTTTTCTGAAGAAACTTTTTCTGCAAAGTTTTACTTTTAGGTAATCAACCATGTGTTTAATTCCAAAATGATTTGTAATCTCTAATTATCAAAATATCTCCTAAAAACATTAAAGAAGAACAACAAATTTCTTTTAAAACTAACGACATAGGTCAATGAAAATACTTCTAATTTATTAACTTCAATGCTTTTTGACCATTAAAATCGAAACATAAAGGGTTAATTTTTCTTTTAAAAAAAACCTAGCATAAATCAGAACTTGACAAACATTAAAAAAAAAACAAGCACTATTTTAACATTAACTTTTCGACAAAAATCTATCATTAAAATCGGTTCAGTAAATCCCATGATATCCTAAGCCTAAAAAGCTCAACTAAGAAAACCTATAGCCAGTTTTGGAAACTTGCTATGTGAAACCAGAGAAAATATATATTATTCTTCTTCTTAGACTTCATCTTCTACTTACCTTTTGCAATAGACATAAATGTGTTTTATAAAATTTGATTTCTTACTTGATCGTTTTACATTTGTTTGAAATGCACAAGCAATGTTTTGCAACAATAAATAAAAAAATAATAACATATAAAATAATAATTAACTTAACAAAAATAATATAATAGGCGTTAAATAAATTACTTGCTGTTAAAAGTAATGGATATCTATGATCTGAGATTGGAAAATCAATTTTTACTTAATAAAAAACTATGTAACTGCAGATCCTATTTTGTATTGTTTGCTATCTAGTGTCATATTTAGTCTACGCTAGACAGAATCTAGTTAAAGATTTCACTATTCTCTAAATAAGTTGTCTATCATTTTTCTTTCTTTAGACACTATTCTTCTTTAGGAGCACCGTGAACCTGTATATGTAGCCTTAGTACGAAAATAGTATGCCAACTAACTGAAGTGTAACCTCTATTCTTTTTACTTATTTTATCTATTGACTATTAAATAGCTAATTTCCTAATTAAGTGTTTTGCAAGTACAATTTTTGGCTATACCTTTTAAAAAATCAAGAAAATCTTTGGAATAATTTTGATAAAAAAATAATGATTTCATCATTCATGAGAATCGTCAGTAGTGTGCATCAAAATATACCTTGTAATCTTTTTAACAAGCTTTATAAAGAATGGAATAACTATTCTTATAGTCTTATCGATAATCATAATCTAAGAGTCACATGAATAATATTTGTTTATAACAAATTAGCCTAGTTAAATGTTGCTATTAAAACAATAATGATATAGCCATTTAAATTATTTAGAACTTATCAGACTTGGTTCGTCCCGCCTTCCTTTTTGTAAATATGTTCTTTTTACTATAATTTACCAAATTGGTTCGAATTAGGCTATTTGGTGATTCACTAGAGCATTTTCTATTTTTTGTTTATTTAGTATTAATTAACTAATTAAGTACTTAAAATTACTGGGTTATTTGCATTTGAAACTCCCGCGGTTTTAAAGGCAAATATTACAATTTGCTATAATCAATTTACTTTACATAAAATGCATTTTGAATTACTAAGGTTCCTAGTTCCTTTAATATGGACCTTCGTAATCTCATTCCCTCCTACTTATTCCCTTTTCTCCTACGCCTATGGATTAACGACGCCACTGGGCGCCATGTGGGAGAATGAACGCAGCAGCGATACCTGCTGCCGTGAACAGAGAACCGTTTCGCCTTCGAACGAGTATACACGCGTGTTAGCGACTCTCCTACCACATTCATGTGGGGTGCAAAAAACACGGTTTAACAGCACGTCCTCCCATGAGTTCCACTTCCTGTATAAAAATGGTAAGTGAAAATGCATTATTTTTACCTTACATACATTTGTTTATTGCTACACTAACCTAGAAGGTAAACTAGACCATTTCAGAATCCCTTGTACCAGCTTAGCCTATGACCTTATTCCCTTAAAATTACAGTCCACATCTGACACCGTTAAATTCCAGACAACTCTCCTATCTGGACCACCAGGGAGCCCCATTTTTGATCCTTAGCGACCCGGATTTCTGGAATCGTTTTTTTGCCTTTTTAGGTTAGTTTTTTTTTTACTGGTTTCAAATGCAAGAAAAACCCTTGTTTTTCCTAAATGCCTTTTTTACTGGTTTTAAATGCAAGAAAAACCCTTGTTTTTCTTACATGCCTACTTTAGAAAACCCCTAGGTTTCTAAAATACATTTTGCGATTTTTTTTTGTGTAAAAACAAATGCAAGAAAAACCCTTGTTTTTCTTACATGCCTACTTTAGAAAACCCCTAGGTTTCTAAAATACATTTTGCGATTTTTTTTGTGTAAAAATTAAATATTTTTACCAATAAATTTAGCCTTTTCATGCGAAAAACCAAACACAGATAAAATCTGTAAACTACTATGCTTTTTTTTTGTTTCGAATAAATCAAGTTTTTTCGTTTCTTTTTTGTAAAAAAAAAACCGTATAGAATTTGGGTGTTTTTTTGTTTGTCACTGGAAATAGTTTAAAATAGTGTCTGCAAAGTGCTATTATTTTAGCCGTTGTGCCTTCACATTTGTGGATTGCTATAATTATATCCAATTTGCTCGAAAAAAATCTCCAAATTGCCATATCCATTTTTGCTTATTGCAAATTGCTATGACTATATCCGATTGCGGATGCTTTACTATATTCGTTTTTGCGTAAAAATTGCTATGAATATATCTATTTCTAATTTACTATTATAATATCTGTCTGCAAATGGCTATGATTGTATCCATTTTTTGCGTGCATAATAAATTTTGAAGGAAATTTAATTCTTAACTTGAGAATTTGTTTTCGTGTAAAGGCAGATAAATAGTTTTACCAAATTAAATGCTTTTGATTTGTAGGTATTTATTTTTAAATTTAGTACATAGTAGGTACCTACTTGTTTGAATTCGCGAGGCGAAGATAAAAAAACTTATACACAAGTTTTTTTGTTATCATTAGTTTGCATCGGGTATTTTCTTTACTTTTGTGCGCTTATAGTTTGATTATTGTAATTAAACGTAGGACATTAATATTTATACAGGGTGTCCAAATTTTGATTTTTTTTTCAGTTTACCTAATTTTTGTCAATTATTTTTTGGATTTTTTTTTTTAAATCATGTCTAGTTCGGATAAAATTTTAAAGGCTAAAGCCTTGCGCTATAGTGCGATTTCACAGCTAAATTTGATCATTGAATCCGCGACCCTCGCAAAAAATGACCCTGCCTATCACAGCGGCTTTAAAGTCAAATTTCGGACATTGTCAAAAATCAAAAAAGATTTTGAAAAGCACCATAATACTTTGTTGACGTTGGTAGCCTCTGATGAGGATCGCTTAGTAGTAGAAAACAAAGTGGCTATGGACTTTTGCAAACGCTGTGACGAGATTTCCACTATATTTTACGAACTTTTCGAACTACCCTTTGAAGATGGAGGGCTTTTGAGCAGTACGATAAATCCCATGGGCAGTCCCTGTGCCTCCACAGACCAGCATGGTTTACTGCCTAGGATAAAAATACCTCTTTTTCAAGGGGAATTTAAGGAGTTTCCAACCTTTTTGCAAGCCTTTAATGCTACCGTGCACAATAATAGGTCGCTGGGAAACTTTGAAAAATTCAATTTGCTTTTTTCTAATTTAAAGGGCCCTGCCCTGGATGTCATTTCTGACATTCCTATCCTTGCTGAAAATTATTTAAATGCCTACCACACCTTGGTGGATAGGTATACAAATAAACGATTACAAGCTTACCTTCACTGGAAGGCAATTGAAGGCTTCTCTCCTCTTACTAAAGAGAATGCTACGAATTTGAGGAATTTGCTTGATTGTTTTTCGAAAAACTTAAGTGCTTTAAAAGTCATGGGTTTTAAAACGGAGTTTTGGGATTATATTATGGCACAAATGCTCTTGGATAGGTTGGACCCAACCACGCGCAAGGCATTTGAGCAAAATTATTGCTCCAATGAGATCCCCTCTTATGATAAAATTCGTGCTTTTGTTTCTAGCCATTGCATTGCGTTGGAACAAATACAACTAACTCAAGATTACTTAAAAAATAAAGATTTGTCAATTTCAAGTCAGAAAAATCAAGCAAAGTTTCAAAATCGATCTGCTTTGTTTGCTAATACTCAGAGAGCCTCCAAAAATGCCTCCCAGTCTCCAAATGGCCAAAGTGGCTTAAATAATACTCCAAACCCTCAAAATTTTTGTTTTCTCTGTAAAAGTGGCGATCATATAATATACAGATGTCCTAATTTTTTGGCGAAAACTCCCCAGCAACGTTTTGAGATTGTTAAACAACATAAAGCGTGTGTCAACTGTTTGGCCTCAAAGCATAATTTACCCCAGCAATGCAAATCAGAAAAAAGATGTTTACATTGTGGCCAATTTCATCACAGTCTCTTACATTTTTTTCCTATTAATTCTACACCTAGTTCTGCGAGTAGCCCCTCTACTTCTGCAGTGCAACCCCCGAGGAGCCCCGTGGCTACCGAATTTAATAGAACCACTAACACCATTGTTACTGGTATGTCTTTAAATGATCGCGAAGTACTTCTCTGTACCGCTTTAATACAAATACAGGATGTTTTTCAAAATTGGCACACAGTGCGCGCCATCTGTGACTCTGGTGCTCAATCTTCATTTATATCTAAGTCATGTGCTGATAGTTTGGGCCTTCCTAAATTTAATATCGCCATGACTCTACAAAGCTTAGATCGAATGACAACTTCGGCAAAATCTGGAATTAATTGCAATATATCCTCTTTGCGTGATAATAATTTTGTTTTTAATTTTGATGCGATAATACTCGATAAAATTTGTAGTGATTTACCTCATTCCTCATTTTCGATTAAAAGTTTTCCTTTTCTCGCCAACTTAGAACTAGCTGACCCAGGCTTTAATAAAAGCGATAAAATTGATTTATTGTTGGGCGGCGATGTGTACCCTTACATTTTGCTAGATGGTCGTTTGTCTACGGGACCCAACAACCCCGTCTGCATTAATACTATTTTTGGGTGGGGAATAATGGGCAATCTTTCACTTTCACCTTCAACTACAAATCAAATTAAAACATTTTTTACTACGTCAATGAACGATTCTTTTGTCAATTTAGATAAAAATCTACAACGATTTTGGCAAATAGATGACATACCTAATGTCAAGGCCATTGACCCCGAAGATGAGTTTTGCGAAAATTATTTTTTGAAAACTACCTCAAAAAATGAGGAGGGGAGATATATTGTATCTTTACCATTTAAAGTTACTGCTCCAGATTTTGGCGACACTCGATCCATTGCCGTACGTCGTTTTTTCTCCCTTGAGAAGAAATTGCTACAAAACCCTGATTTTTATGCTGCCTACAGCTCTGTTTTACAAGATTATTTAGATAATAATCATATGCAACCGGTTTCTGCACCTTTGCCGACCGAAATTTCAAATCATTTTTATATTGCACACCATGCGGTGTTTAAAAAAGATTCTACTAGCACCCCCCTGAGGGTGGTTTTTGATGCGAGCATGCACGCCCCTGGCAAAATCTCGCTCAACAACGCTGTTTATACTGGGCCCCCTTTACAAAGGGACTTACAAAAAATTTTATTACTTTATCGTTTGCATAAATTTTGCTTTTGTTGCGACATCCGTCAAATGTACAGGATGATTTTAGTTGACCCTAGTCAAACTAATTTTCAAAGAATAGTTTGGAGGTTTGATCCTAACCAGCCTATTCAAGACTTCGAAATAAATAGAGTTTTATTCGGGGTCTCTTGTAGCCCCTTTTTGGCTATCAGAACTTTGCTGCAACTTGCTAGAGAGCATGAGGACCTTCCTCTTGCCTCAAAAATCATTGAGGAGGCAGTTTTTGTCGATGATGTGATTTCGGGAAGTGATGACTTTTTTAAGGCCACTGAGATGAAAAATCAATTAATCGAGCTACTTAGCCGAGGTGGATTCGAATTGCGTAAATGGGCGAGCAATTGTCCCGAGTTACTATCCGATCTTCCTGAGTCACACATTTCGATGAAGGCTCTTTCTCTCGATTTAGATGCTGAAAATTCAACTTTGAAAATTCTCGGTTTAAATTGGAACCCTCATACTGATGAATTTTTTTATACTTTCGACTGTTCTCTCCAAACATGCACTAAAAGAACAATTTTAAGTAATTTGGCCCGCATTTACGACCCTCTGTCTTTTTTGGCGCCAATAGTTTTAATTTTAAAATTAATTGTTCAATACTGCTGGGCAGAAGACTTAAACTGGGACGACCCTGTCAGTCCGGAAATTGTTTTTAAATGGGAAAAATTTAAAAATGAATTAAAGTTTTTGCATTCTGTTAAAATTCCTCGTCAAATAATTTTGCCTAATGCTAGTCAAATCCAGCTAGTAGGATTTTGCGATAGTTCAGAACGGGCCTATTGTGCTGTCGCTTATATTCGAATTTTTTATTCTGATGGAAACATTAAAGTTTTTTTTGTTTGTAGTAAATCTAGAGTCGCACCGTTGCGTCGTAAACTAACTTTACCAAGACTAGAGCTTTTAGGAGCTGTTTTGTTGGCTAAATTAATGGATTTTTTACTAGAAACGTTCTCGGAAAAAATTAAATTTGATAAAATTCTTGCTTTTACTGATAGCACAGTGACCTTATCTTGGATTCAGGGATCTCCTCACAAATTTAAAACATTTGTTTCGAATAGAACTGCCTATATACAAGGAAGAATTAGCCCTGAGTTTTGGCATTATGTTCCTACTGAACAAAATCCTGCTGACTGCGGTACTAGGGAAATGTATCCCTCTGATTTACAAAGATTTTATTTTTGGTTAGAAGGGCCTTCTTTTCTAAACCAACCTACAAATACTTGGGATTTTATGACAGTTACTTACGATGGGAATGCAGTTTTGGAAGAACAGCGAAAAAATATTTTTAACGTTTTTACTTGCGAACAAACAGTTGAATATTATGTAAACAACTTGTTTGAAAAATACAGTTCTCTTTTTAAAATTAAGAGAATAGTTGCTTACTTTTTGCGAGGGTTACAAAAGTTTAAAAATCCCTCATACAATTTTGCTACTGATTACCTTACAAATCAGGATTACTACAAAAGCTTACTTTTTATTTCGAAATGCGTACAATCTTTTTCTTTCCAAAAAGAAATTGAATTACTAAAAGATAAGAAACAGCTTCCAAAAGCTTTTCAAAAATTATGTCCATTTTTGCATAATGAAAGCTACGATTTGCTTCGTGTTGGAGGCCGTTTATGCCATTCAAATTTATCATACGATAAAAAATTTCCAATTCTTTTGCCTTCTAGTGCAAAATTCACTGAATTACTGATTTTAGATTTGCATCGCAGCAATCTTCATTGTGGTATACAGACCACAACTTTTTTACTAATGCAAAACTTCTGGGTATTGTCTGCTAAAAAGGTAGTGAGAAAAGTTTTAAGTTCTTGCCATACTTGCTGGAAAACTAAACCTAACTCCCTTCAACCCCCTATGGGTAACCTACCGAAATTTAGAGTTTCCGAAGCAAAGGTGTTCGAAAATGTAGGTATAGATTTTTGTGGTCCGTTCACGATTACTCTTGGTCGGACCAGAGGTGCAAAAACCATGAAAGCATATGTCTGTTTATTTATCTGTTGCGCTGTTAAAGCCGTGCATTTAGAGTTAGTCTCTGATATGACATCAGAAGCCTTTCTGGCTGCTCTGCGCCGCTTCATAGCTAGAAGAGGACTATGCTCAAAGATCTCTTCAGACTGCGGGACCAACTTCGTGGCCTCTGAAAAATACTTGCGACAAATTTTTTCTGATTGCGTGAAGGGGGAAGGTATAGTTTGGTCTTTTAACCCACCTGCTGCTCCCCACATGGGAGGCATTTGGGAATCAAACATTAAATCTTTAAAGACTCATCTTCACAGGGTAGTTGGAAATCAAATACTCACCTATGAGGAATTAAATACGGTTTTAACCCAAGTTGAAGCCATAATGAACTCACGTCCTTTATGTGCCTTAAGCACCGATCCTACTGATCTGGCGGTCTTGACTCCTAATAATTTTTTAAATTTGAGGCCTCCAGGTACAATACCCGATCCAAACTACTGCGATATTGCGTTAAACAGGCTGTCCAGGTGGCAACTGTTGCAAAGAATGCACCGCGATTTTTGGATTCGCTGGCATCGCGAATATTTGCACACTTTGCAACAGCGAGCCAAATGGCACCAACCTCTTGCTTCCATTGATATTGGTACTATGGTACTGATCAAAGATGAAAATTCCACTCCATTGGATTGGCCCCTAGGCCGCATTGAAGACCTTATTAAAGGTTCTGATAATATTCCACGGGTTGCTATTGTAAAGACTACTAAAGGTACCTACAAACGGCCTTTGGTAAAACTATGCGCCCTGCCTACAAATTAAACTCTCTGAAATGCCCCTGGGCATTCTCAGGGGGGTGGGAAATGGTTCGTCCCGCCTTCCTTTTTGTAAATATGTTCTTTTTACTATAATTTACCAAATTGGTTCGAATTAGGCTATTTGGTGATTCACTAGAGCATTTTCTATTTTTTGTTTATTTAGTATTAATTAACTAATTAAGTACTTAAAATTACTGGGTTATTTGCATTTGAAACTCCCGCGGTTTTAAAGGCAAATATTACAATTTGCTATAATCAATTTACTTTACATAAAATGCATTTTGAATTACTAAGGTTCCTAGTTCCTTTAATATGGACCTTCGTAATCTCATTCCCTCCTACTTATTCCCTTTTCTCCTACGCCTATGGATTAACGACGCCACTGGGCGCCATGTGGGAGAATGAACGCAGCAGCGATACCTGCTGCCGTGAACAGAGAACCGTTTCGCCTTCGAACGAGTATACACGCGTGTTAGCGACTCTCCTACCACATTCATGTGGGGTGCAAAAAACACGGTTTAACAGCACGTCCTCCCATGAGTTCCACTTCCTGTATAAAAATGGTAAGTGAAAATGCATTATTTTTACCTTACATACATTTGTTTATTGCTACACTAACCTAGAAGGTAAACTAGACCATTTCAGAATCCCTTGTACCAGCTTAGCCTATGACCTTATTCCCTTAAAATTACAGTCCACATCTGACACCGTTAAATTCCAGACAACTCTCCTATCTGGACCACCAGGGAGCCCCAAGACTTAACGTCAATCCATTATACCTAAAAATATATATATATATATATATATATATATATATATATATATATTTGTTTTGGTTATCATCATGACTATTATAAGTCTATGTCTATGTTTTATTACAATAATACAGTTTTAGTGTTTTGAAGATTCTGAAGTTGTTTTTTTATTTAAAAGTATAATTAAGAAATGAAGATAAGATTTCTTTGGAAATGCTCGTGGTGAGTGCAATTCTTTTCTAGTGATAGTCATAAAAGTTAGTGAATAAAATAAAATAAATGCTACATAGTGTATGCCGTACTAGTGTATAAAAAAAGTTTTCTTTAGGTTCATGACGTATCTTTTAGTTGGAAAAAACTTAGCAAAATTTAATAAATTTATCTCTAGTTTTCTTGTATTATTTTTGTGTTTTGCTGATGAGTAAATTTTCATTTAGAACAATTTTTTTGAAGTAAGGCAAGGTTACGCAAGATTAGTGTTGTGACCATTGACTTCTATACCCTACGGGTAGACCCGGCATGGGCCTAAATTGCCATTATATCAAGCTTTTATCGCAATTGACCAAATACAAGTAAGAATTTAATGAGCAAGATAGGGATAAAAATAGAATTTCGGTTTGGTAAGTCCGGACACATTCAACATCGCAAAAATATTCTATTTGCTTGTCTTGGATAAAAAAGGGCAGTGGCGGCGCAAAATAAAAATTTTGAATTCCACTAGAATTTTTTTATCAACAATTTTCTGTTTGAATAATAAATAATTCATGAATACTTACTTGTGTATACTGTGTTTACAAAATGTGTGTGTAAAAAGAATTTCTAAGCATGCTAAGTGCAGTGGATGTATTAAAATTATTGTTTTCATCTTAGAACTTCACAAATGTTGTACCTTCTAGGTAAAATATTTTCTTTCTTTGAACAAGAGTCTTCTTCAACTCTTCTCTTCTTGGTTCATTGTAGTCCACACATGTTATGCTCGAGTCAGATGAAATTTCGGAACTAAAAATTTTAATTCGGAATGGGACAACTGGGCGCCGGGCCAACTCGGCGCCGCCAACAGGGCGCCACGCCGGGCCTAATGGGCACCGGGCCAACTCAGCGCCGGACTATTTTTTTTTTTCGATAAAATGTGCAGATAAAAAACAAAATAAATATGTTATTTATACAAAAATTTCAACATCTATTAAGTCGAGTGTTGAAATTTGGTAGGTGTAGTGTTCTGCGACTTGAAACACCGCCAAGTTCCATATTCGATACATATCGATGCATAAATAAGAAAGTCCGCCATTTTGGATCCGCCATTTTAATTTTTTTAAGTTTGAGGGTAAAACTGTATTAAGTGATCCCAAACACTTCAAACTTTCAAGTTTGAGACAAATCGGTTTAAAAATAAAAAAATCCTCCATTTTGGATTCGCCATTCTTGTCAGGATACCAGAACTCTAGATCTACCAAAATTTCAACATTCGACTTAATGGATTTAACTCTAACAAAACCAAATTTCAAGAATATTACGTAAAGGATTTTTTAAAGATGTTTTTCATAAATAATAATATATCTATTTTGTTTTTCATCTGCACATTTTATCAAGAAAAAATATTTTAGTCCGGCGCCCAGTTGGCTCGGCGTCCAGTTGGCCCGGCGCAAAGTTGGTTGCCGCCCCGTTGGCCTGCCGCCCAGTTGGTGGCGCCGAGTTGGCGGCGCCCAGTTGTCCTAGACTGCAACACATTTCAGGGGTCTGGTACGTTTTACCACTTTTCATAAACCAAGAAGTTTTTTGAAACATGATAATTCTAGACCATTTTATAGTGATTACTAAAAAAAAAATTGCGGAAAATCGTATATTTTGTAAAAAAATTCAAATTGAAAAATTTCTAAAACTCATTAAAACCCATACAAATTGCTACAAAAGAAGCATTTTCTCATTTCAAACTGAAACAAAACGGTCCCTGCATCTATCAGCTGTTAACAAAAACTTGAAATAACTAAGGTCACTGATCGAAATCGGGTCAGTTTTTTTGGCCATTTTATGAAAATGCACAATTTTTAAAGAAGCATGAAATTCAAAACAAAATAAAGAAAATTATAATTCCTACATTTTTACAAATAAAAATTAGTGTAATTGAACATTATATTAATTTTTATTCCTTTAAACACTCAAAATTAATAATTATTTACTTTTTTTAAATTTATCGAAGGTCTAACCAAACAAAACCAAACTGAACCGATCCGTATCGAAATGAACCAAATCAAACCGAATCTAACGGTTCGGTTTGGTTCGGTTCGATTTGGTTAAACTAAACCGTACCTAACTGAATGTTGCTAAACCTAACCGAAACAAACTGAACCTAGCGGAACCTAACCAAACATAATCAAACTGAACTAAACCTAGCCGAACAAAAGTGAACCTAACCGAACCGATTCGAAACGAACCGAACCGAACCAGACCGAATCTGGCTGAACCTAACCAAAACAAATTAAACCTAGCCGAACCTAACCAAACATAATCAAACTGAACCAAACCTACCCGAACCGAACCGAACCGAGTCGAACCAATCAAACCAAACCAAACCGAACCGTTAGATTTGGTTTGGTTCGGTTCGATTTGGTTAAACTAAACCGAACCTAACCGAATGTAGCTAAACCTAACCTAAACAATCCTAGCGGAACATAATCAAACTGAACCAACCTAACCCACCTAACCAACCTAACCCAACCTAACCCAACCTAACCCAACCTAACCCAACCTAACCCAACCTAACCCAACCTAACCCAACCTAACCCAACCTAACCCAACCTAACCCAACCTAACCCAACCTAACCCAACCTAACCCAACCTAACCCAACCTAACCCAACCTAACCCAACCTAACCCAACCTAACCCAACCTAACCCAACCTAACCCAACCTAACCCAACCTAACCCAACCTAACCCAACCTAACCCAACCTAACCCAACCTAACCCAACCTAACCCAACCTAACCCAACCTAACCCAACCTAACCCAACCTAACCCAACCTAACCCAACCTAACCCAACCTAACCCAACCTAACCCAACCTAACCCAACCTAACCCAACCAAACCCAACCTAACCCAACCTAACCCAACCTAACCCAACCTAACCCAACCTAACCCAACCTAACCCAACCTAACCCAACCTAACCCAACCTAACCCAACCTAACCCAACCTAACCCAACCTAACCCAACCTAACCCAACCTAACCCAACCTAACCCAACCTAACCCAACCTAACCCAACCTAACCCAACCTAACCCAACCTAACCCAACCTAACCCAACCTAACCCAACCTAACCTAACCTAACCCAACCTAACCCAACCTAACCCTACCTAACCCAACCTAACCCAACCTAACCCAACCTAACCCAACCTAACCCAACCTAACCCAACCTAACCCAACCTAACCCAACCTAACCCAACCTAACCCAACCTAACCCAACCTATCCCAACCTAACCCAACCTAACCCAACCCAACCTAACCCAACCTAACCCAACCTAACCCAACCTAACCCAACCAGCCCAACCTAACCCAACCTAACCTACCTAGTTGTTAATAAATATAGTAAAAGTTGTTAGGTTTATGTCCAAGGGGTAACCATTGTCCATAATCGTCGGAAATCGAGTTAGGATTAGTGTATGCGACCATAAACATTGAGCGGCGCGTGAGTGTTTGGTCTTCAAATTTTTTTAGGGAAATTTTTCAAAATCTTTTTTCCGCATTAGGGGCACCCTAATAAACCGTAATATGGTCACCCTAATCCATCGCAATTAAAGAAAATCGGTAATCGAAGTGTCACAAATTTTTTGTAGGTTTCTATTCTTCTTTTATATTATGTAGGACAAAATTATTAATTAAACTAAGTGACCTTATTAAGTAAGACAGCATGATGGTCAAATGACATTAGAAGGACATACACATATGATACCGGCCTGTAGACCGGTCGCGGTGGCGTCATATAATAATAAATATATACTTTCGCGATGAAAGACCAAAATTTAACTTAAAATTACTGTAAAGTCCGCAAAAAACATAAAATTTATCGAAATTTATAAAAACATAGATCAGTGTGTGTAACAATTCATCAAGGTCTATGAAACTCGACCGTGACATGTCAAAAGTTTGGTTCGAAAAAACAAAAACAACTGGATAAAAATCGGTATGTAAGCATTTAAAAAAAAACATTTTTAAGAAAATCAAATACTTTCTGTTAATTTTCATGCAATGCAAAAAAACCTTGTTGTAATAAGTTTTGAGTAGGGTGGTAAAAGGTACCAGAACCCATTTCAGGATAAATTATTATTAAAAAATAATCTTATAAGTGCGGGGAAGTGACACTTTTTGAATCAAAATGTGTGAGGGTAAAATCGCACGGTCGCAGAAAAAATTATCTATCGTGACGCTACTGAAGTTTCTCGTGTTTTAGCAAAAACTATACGTCAAGACGACTTACCCATGAAATGTTGTTTTTTTATCGATTTTTTTTCTTCTTTTGCACAAAAATCAATTTCGGACCATGTTTGAACTCAAATAGTTACTTCTAAACTTGTTTTTAAACGTTTTAAGATTTCTTTTTGTAATATTCCCGCACAAAATTCAAAAAAATTCAATTCCGTACTTAGACAACATTGTCTCATCAGTTTTCCCTATATAAACACACTAACAGGTAGAATCACTCAAAATACGGCAGGTGGATTAAAGGTAGCCAGCTGCTTTTCTGTCGCACTTATGCCGTCAGTGCGAAAGAGATAAAAGTACCCATATATTATCTAGGGTATTATTAGCATGCAAAATCAGGCTATCTTTGTCCGTTTCAGATGTTCAATAATGTCTATCTCTGTTTTTATTGTAAAAGAAATATCCGCCCTTAGAAACCCATTTGGATAGGGTCAATAAAAAATGCCTTGTCTTTCCCTCTCTAAAGCCCTTTCAGGGCTTTATACAGCTCAATGGTTGTGACATATTGATGTATTTGTATATAACATATATACTGAAATAGATCAATAGTTCATTGGATCCATCAAATATTATTTTTACAGGACGCATCTTGGAGTATATAGGAAATACTGCTATCAAATCCTTTTTGGAACGAAAGGAAGCATTTTTCCGAAGTATTCCTATCCTCTGCCATACACTCAGAGACTTTCATTTTTAGCTGTTAGTGGGTTTATTTTTAACTTAAGGTTTGTTTTATGCATTTAATAATCAAATAACATTAAGTTAGTGTTAATTTTTGCTAAGCAAAATAGTTTTAATCGTTCGCTAGTTATTATAATAGCATTAATTAGTTTAAATAACTTTGAAATATTTAAGATATTAGTGAATTAACTTTGTATGTAGCGTTTCAATTTTGTGCTTACGGTTATGACAATTGGATAGTGTTGGATTGTATATTTATATGCATGGTTTGTATTTAAAAAACAATAGACCAAAAGAAATTACCAGAGGTGTAAGAAGAAAGGAGCACAGTAGAGTAAACCCTAAACAGTAGAGTTACTCTGGTAATTTTTATTTTTTTTATCTCGTGTCGCTTTGAATCATATTTTTTATTTTTAAAGAAAAATAAGTCAAAAAAGGATTGCGTATCAAGTCGGAATTTGCTTTAATTATACCTTGTATATTGAAAGGAGTACTTGGTATACCAGTGACGTTTGATTTCCTTTCCAACTCGAAAGGGTTGATTCAGGTACCTTATAATTATATTTTATACTTGGTCTATAGTTTTTTAGTAAGTATTGTCGTTCTCCTAATATTGCAACGTAATTAAAACTAAACTAAACAAAAATGTCTAAAAAAGATGAAAATAACACTGATTTAATCGATCCCCCTGTAACATCGGTCAATCAAGAAACTAACGGCGGCCATTTTCATACAGAAAATGGAATAATACAAAATCAAACTACAGGAGTAAGTATCTCAACAACAACTGTCACAGGTGTGCAATACACAACTGCGAACACAACCTCTAATGCACAGACTCATGGTAAAAATGGAAATGTAGGTAATTTACTTACTCAGAATAATGGTCAAGTCACCTTTATAAATCCGGATTTAGCTGCAGCAGTAGCAGCATATTTTCAACAGCAATAGATAACTTCCGAGACTCAACAACAAATGAGAAGTGAACCACAAAGTTCAGCTCAATTTCAATCCCAGTTCGTGGATGAATCTCAAAATTTCGCTCAAAACTTAAGAAGGTCAACTCAATTTTCTCAGCCTCAAAAATATTACAATAGATATGATGAGCCACAGTTCTCACAAACAAACAGGCACGATGCCAAGCCCAAAAGAACTTCACCATTAGAAAATGAACAATTAGCTGAGCTAAATTTCTATTTGCGGAAAATGTCATTTACTGGAGGAATACAAGATATGACATTATTAGAAAATTACACTGGAGATCCAGATTTTGACTTATTTTTGGACGCCATAGAAAACTTAGGTAGACAACACAAATGGAGTCAGGAAGATATGGTCAAAGTCTGTGAGTCCATGTTTAGAGAGAAAGTTAAGATGTATTACAGCTCGTTGCTTCCAGGCCAAAGACCAAGAAACATGTTTGAAATGAGAAACTACTTACAGAAAGTATTTGGCAGAAAAATTCCAATGTCAGAAGGAAAAAGAGAATTAGGATCTTGTATTCGTAAGCCACTAGAATCTCTAGGAGAGTATGTTCAAAGATTACAAATAATTGCGAATAAATTTTTCCCGATAGATACCATGACGGCACAACAACTATATCATAGAAATCTACTATTGGTAGAACAATTTTCCCAAGGCATAAATACCAAATTGGCCAACGATGTTTTACCCAAAGGAGAATTTTATGACCTTGAGGAATGTCTAGAACAAGCACTCATTAGTGAACAAAAAGTAGCCAGACTAATCAAAGAAACTCAGTACGACATAATATCGATAAGAAAAGTGTCTACATCAGAACGACCAAGTTATCCATCAACCAGTAGGCAACAACCTGAGGAAATAATAAGATATTTTTTGTCAAAAAGGGAAGATTTGCCCAATCAAAAGTACTCATTTGCTCGAAGAGATTTTAATCAATCACCAGAAGAACATTATCAAAACGTGCCTAATCCAAGACTATATTACCAAGGTTTTCAACCAAGCCGCGGTGGATTTAATCAAAGAGGTGGTTTTCAACCACCTCGTGGCAATTTTCAATTTAATCAAAGAGGAGGTTATCAACAAGTCGAGGAAAATTCCAAAATAATGGAAATTCACCAAGAGTTACTATGTCAAATAATGGAGTCAGACAACCTCCAAAAGAATATCCTTATATGGTGGACCGATGCTATAGATGTGGAGAAAAAGGACATAGCAAGCTAACTTGTTTTAGCAATGAAAAATTGTTTTGCTTTCACTGTGGTAAAATCGGAGAAGTTTGTCCTCCCGGGTCTTTAAACTCCAAGCGCCAACCTCCAAAGCCCGAACCATAGATGAAAACATTACAAATGTCAACGTGGAAAAATCTCAAAAGTCAACAATTATTATTAGATTACTAACTGAACGAGTTAGATTTATTGAGCTTTATGAATGAATGAACCTTCAAAATGGCTATTAGATACAGGAGCCGCAGTTTCGCTCATTAAAATCGGTTTAGTCAAAAGATTAAACTTACCAATCATAAATGAATGTCCAACAAAAATAACAGACTCTCAGGAAATGTAATTAATAAATATGGTTTGACTTTTGTTCTATTTCAATTAAAATCAGGAGACATTCAGCAGAAATGCGCAATTTGTGAAGATGATTTAAGTTTTCCTTCACAAGGTTTATTAGGTATGGATTTTATATCAAGAGTTTTGCCAACTATAGATTTTGTATAGAAACAATCAATGGTTGTAATATAGCCATGACAGATGTTTTGCCAAATTGGAGTCATGAAAGTTACAGAAAACAGTAACTCTAAAATGGTTAAACTACCGGATGAAAACGTCATTCAACCATCTGCAGCTAATCTTTCAAAATTTTGTCGGCTAGAAGCGACATTAGATAAAACGGGGGAAGTAAAGTCAAAAGATAAGAAGCTCCTAACTGATAAGGAAGTTTTCCTTACAGATACTAATAATGAAAATATAAGTATTTACAGTGGAAACAGTATGAAGCCGATGAGAGATCTCAATTTGATGGACTGCTCAGAAAAGAGTAGTAATACCAGTTTGCTAGTCCGTAACAAGGAAAAAAAATCCTTGATTGGTTACACAATAGCCCAAATAATACGTACAACGAAAAGGATGGAGAAAAGCCGTTTTCAAGAGACAAACAAACAGTTAGAGCGAATGCCTCTATTGCACGTCTACGAGAATTCCTGGAGATACCACCTTTCAGCGGCTGCGATATTCTAGCCTCAGTTGATAGACGTATCCCTGCTGGCAATAGAATCGTAGAACCTTTACAACTTCCAATGGGAATTCTCAAATACCAAATTGCAAATAATGCAAGGACCTAAAACTATAAACAACAAGTAAAATTAAAGAAAAAAAAAACAAGAAAAAAGTTTTCTGCTTCGGCCGGGACTCGAACCCGGGATCTCTTGCTCTCTAGGCAAACATTCTAAGCATTGAACTACCGAAGCCATACATAAATTTTCGGAAAACTTTCATCTATGCAGGCTGCGATGTCTCAATACAAGAACGAGAGACTTTCAGGGTATTAACTCGACCAAGTCATCAAACTGATTTCTATAATTCTTCCTTCCCCCTTCCTTTTAAGCATGGATATTGCATGGGTTCAAGTCGTGTGGGATCAAGTCGTGTGGTCGAGAATAGATAGACAGAAAATTAAATGAGAAAGAAAGAGACGGACATTAAACGATGTTGCCATTGCAGTTTAAATGTGGTAAGTGTAGGCTTCTTTATATGGTTTTACAATATTAATGTGATCACTTGCATCACTTAATTGGATTATTTGCAAAGATGTCGCTAGAAGTACGACTTCTTCTGTACTAACACTTTTTTTTTAAGTGGTTTTTAATAGTAAAAGTCAAGTAATAGCATTGTTTTTTTGATACAATTAAGCTGGTTTTATACAGAAACATAGCATGATATAACATAACCGAGTTGAGCTTATGACAACCCTGTTGGTGTTTATACAGAAACATAGCATGGCATAACATAACATGAGACACAAAAAGACAGACAAAATTTTTATCTTTTTATGTCATATTTTTTGTGGATTTGTTGGCTTGTTGGATCTTATGTTTGCAGACGTTGATAGTTTACGTCTAACTTTTGAGTTTTCATACCGGTGACAGTGGGAAGGAAGAATTATAGAAATCAGTTTGATGACTTGGTCGAGTTAATACCCTGAAAGTCTCTCGTTCTTGTATTGAGACATCGCAGCCTGCATAGATGAAAGTTTTCCGAAAATTTATGTATGGCTTCGGTAGTTCAATGCTTAGAATGTTTGCCTAGAGAGCAAGAGATCCCGAGTTCGAGTCCCGGCCGGAGCAGAAAACTTTTTTCTTGTTTTTCTTTCTTTAATTTCACTAGTTGTTTCCAATGGGAATGTTGTGTGCTAGTTCAATAGTAACTATTCCAAGCCCAGAAGAACTGCAAAGAAACGTGGTTGTACGAATTTTAAATGTTTTTCCAACACCTCAGTTTCTTCCAAAAAATACCCCTATTGCTAACTTAGCAGATATGACAGACGATTTGGTAGAAAGCTTTACTCGTGATAAACCTAGTCAAGAACAGTCTTTTGAGCAGGTTTTGAACGAAGCAACAAAACATCTAGTTGGTTTGGTAAGAGATAAAGTAATATCATAATTAAGGAAATACAAAGATATTTTTCACCTAGGAGACAAGCCGTTAAAGAAGACGACTTTAGTGCAGCATAAAATAGAAACTTATAATTCATTGTACGTACACCTTACCGGGTTCCTTTTAAACAACAAGAAATTTTACGTGAACAAATTGACGAAATGCTTAAAAACAAGATTATACAGCCATCAATATCACCATGGAGTGCACCAGTTGTTTTAGTGGAAAAAACTAATAAAAATGGAGAAAAGAAATATAGGTTCTGTATAGATTTTAGAGCTCTTAACAAAGTAACAAGGAGAGATTATTTTCCCATTCCAAATATACAAGAAACCATCGACTCGTTAAGCGGAGCACAAGTTTTTACAACATTAGATATGACAAAAGGCTTCTGGCAAGTAGAAGTAGCTCCAGAAGATCGAGAAAAGACTGCGTTTTCAGTTCCTTGGGGACATTATGAATTCATTAGAATGCCATTTGGATTAGTTAATTCGCCATTTACATATCAGAGATTGATGAACGCAATTCTATCAGGATTAACCGGAAGTCATTGTTTTGTTTTTCAAGATGACATAATTTGTTTCTCTAAAAACAGTGTTCGAGAACACTTAGAAAAGTTAAAGTCCATATTTGACAGAATAAAAAAAGCAGGACTTACATTAAATCCAGAAAAATGTGTCTTTCTGAAAAGAGAAACTACATATTTAGGTCACATTGTAGGAGGCGATGGAATAAGACCAGACGAAGGAAAAATTAAGGCAGTTAAAGAATTTCCAATACCAAAGATCATAACAGAAATCAGATCTTTCTTAGGTTTAGTATCGTACTATAGAAGGTTTATACCAAACTTTGCAAAAATCGCAATACCTTTAACTAGCCTCACAAAAAAGAATACTCCATATTTGTGGAAAGAAGAAAACCAGAAGGCTTTCCAAGAATTAAAGTCTGCAATAATCAACGAACCAATCTTAATATATCCAGATTTTTCAAAACGTTCCTGTTTATCAACAGATGCATCAGGATTTGCATTAGGAGCCATTTTAAGCCAAATTTACGACGGAAAAGAACTTCCAGTTGGCTATGCAAGTCGTCAACTAAATAAAGCAGAAAGAAATTATTCAACTACCGAAAGAGAGTGTGTAGGACTATTATGGGGTATAAAACAGTTTCGATGTTATCTCTATGGAGTCGAATTTACTGTTTATACAAATCACCAACCTCTAAAGTGGCTAATGAGTGTTAAAGAACCAAATAATAGATTAATGAGATGGTCTTTAGCATTATCAGAGTATACTTTTGAGATGGAATATAGACCTGGAAAAAACCACTCCAATATCGATGCATTATCTAGGATAAAAACAACCCAAGAAACTACAATACGTTACCTAGGAAATGTTAACAAATTAGATCCCATATGGAGTCGAGAAAAGATAAAAAAGTTGCAAAGAAAAGATCCAGATGTGTTAAGAATTTTAAACAAAATTATATCATAAGAAACAACAAACTTTTACGCAGATAAAGATGGAATTGTTTACAAAAAGTCCGGACAATGAACTATTGATGACACCCTTGTAGCTCCAAAAGAACTTATATTAAGTATTATGGAAATTTATCATGATCTGCCACTCTCAGGACATGTAGGTTACGACAAGACTTGCAGCGACATAAATGCATGTATTTCGTGCGCTCAAAGAAAAACTTCGCCACAAATGAACCAGCACCACTTCAAAAATTTAAGACACCAACAAGACCATTCTATAGAATAGCTATGGATGTTGTAGGTCCATTACCAATTACAGATTTAGGGAATAAATATATTCTCACTGTACAAGATTCTTTGACGAAGTACGTAGAAGCGTTTCCAATGAAAGATCAAACTGCTGATACAGTAGCTAGAACTTTTATCCAAGGAATTATCCTAAGACATGGAACACCAAAACAGTTGCTTACTGATTTAGGTACTAATTTCACAAGTAGATTATTGGAAAAAATTTGCGAAGTACTAAGAATCAACCATCTAAAAACTACAGCGTACAGACCTCAAACCAATGGAGCTTTGGAAAGATTCCATAGAACACTTAAAGACATGTTGAGTCACTACATAAGTCCAGATCAGAGAGATTGGGATATCTGGCTACCCTATGCTACCGCTGCATACAGCTCAATGACTCATTCTACTACAGAAGAGAGTCCATTCTTCCTACTATACGGTAGAGATATGGATTATCCATTTGATGATTTATTTAGACCAATGAAAATAAGATATGATACGCATGAAAACTACGTATCAGAGTTTTTGCAACGGATGAAAATCGCACATCAAAATGCCCTGTATAATATAGAGAAAAATACGAGCAAAGTTCATGAACACTTTAATAAAACAACAAAACCACATAAATTTAAAGTAGGAGAAAAAGTTTATTTATTGGAACAAGGAATAAAGCAAGGTATTACGAAGAAATTAGCAAAAATGTGGTCAGGACCCTATAGGATTTTAGATCTTAAAAACGTAAATGCCACGATTAAGGGTAAGACGCAAAAAGTACATGTAAATAGAATTAAGCCATGTTTAGCTTCTAATTTAGAAAAATTTAAGCTAGGTAACACACCACTTAAGATCGAGAAAGGATACGAGTTTTTACATTCATCAAGTGAAGATCAGAGAAAGGATAATAATAGTGAAATAAAAACAAACTTAATGGAAAAAGCATCTTCAAATAAAAACAATACCTTAAGTATGAAATCAGTAAGTAGTAGTACTAGTAGTGTAGAAATTAACTTGCCGATTGCAAAAGACATTTTAACTGCAAGAAAGAGTGAAGTAAGTAATAAAACTAGTTTGCATGATAGGGAACTAAATAACTCCGACGCTCACACATTACCTTTAACCCTATCAAAAGACTCTTCCCGTCTACTAATGAAAAGACCATAGTTGGAGAAGTTCTTTCGACTACACATTCAAATTCAGCCAGCACAACCAAGTGCAGTCAATCAAGCCCTAGTTCGAGGACTGTCTCCAGCGGCCATTCTCATTCCAGAAGTTCCGGAGATTCCAAGGTCACACCTTCTGCGCAGCTTCCTGAGCCCTCACCTTTAAAAGAGTCACCTCAACGCCCCTCAACCAGCCTTAGTTCATCACCCGCTACTGAGTTCCGTAGATACATTCGTAGTCAAGGACCAGTTCCAGACGAAAAGTGGATCCGGGATTCAGGCATTTAAATTTTTATAAGCTTCCCTAAAACAAAAATTTAAAAGAAGAAACAAGTTCTTGTCCCCTTTTTCTTTGTTTTGCGTGCGCGAAAGCAAAACATTTCAATTGCCCACCCTTATTGTTTAAACAAATTATTTTGTTTAACTAAAATTTTGTTTCTTTTTCCTTTTGCCCTCATTTTATTGTGTTTTACCTTAATCCGCACTTGCGAGATTCTCTTTATTACAGAAGATGACTTTTGCCATTTTCGCCATCCTTTGTGCCATTGCCCAACTATCAACCATGACGAGCGCAGACATTATAGCGTACGACTGCCAGGACAAGACGACCGAACTGACCAAGCTGTCGCTGTTAGGCGTAGTGCCATGCAAAGATCCGAAGAATGCCACCTTATCTGTTTCACGCCGAATCCAGCTCGTACAGAAACGAGAACATGTATCAGTACATACGTATAACTGCCTAGTAATGGTGCAACAACTAGTACAAAGATGTGGAATGTTTTCACATACTAGTGCAGTTCCTGGAGGACTTGTTAAAACGGTTCCAACATTAAACCGTGATGGTTGTCTAAAAGCACATAAATTCCGAGCAGTGAACCTTAATGGGATTGGTGCAGGTACTATAACTTAACTGTTGTTAAATGGCATGAGAAGTTTCAACCACAATTCAAGGACAGATCAAGTCAGATGGTTCATGTAACGAAGTACGTTACTCAATTGGAGACACTGTTTACGAAAATGTAATCGTTTCAGCAGCCACAACAATTAAACTGTCAGATTATCAAACAACTGCAAATGTAGAAAGAAATGTAATTCATTTAAAAACAGGTACAGTTTGTCATTACAACGATGGCTACTGCTTTGATGATCAAGTTGGAGAAGTTGTTTGGGAACAAGATCATAAAGAAGTTTGTTACACCCAAGGAGTTGTCTTATGGGAAGGAAATGCGACCATACTAACTGTAAGCCAAGAGCCAATCATTAGATACATCATTGTAGATGCTGAAGATACTGTCTTTCATGCACTAAAATTAACGAAACCTGAAGAGCTTTGTCACCAAAGAGCTTGGCAAACCGAACAAAACAGACTGCTCATAATAATTGAAGATGAATTGGGATTTTATTATAGAAAATCTTTCTTATTAACTCAAAACACCGATCTAATGGCTCAAGTTTTAAGTAAGTTATTAGTTTTAGAAATCGCTGTCAAAAAGCTAATGGCTGAATTGGTATATGATGCTATTGTAAAAAGATGTGAGCTCAGAGAAGCCATCTTAGCCAATCGAAATGCATTAGCACATCAATCCCCAGAACTTATTGGAAATTTAATTAAAGAAAATTCTGGTTTATTGGTAGAGTTATGGGAGAAGTCCTTTATATTGCAAAATGTAAGCCGGTGATTGTTGATTTTAGACGCACCAAATCTTGCTATCAAGAATTTATCAAAACAAGTCTATGTTTAGAACGCCTGTTACCCATATAATCTCCGAATATGGAACAGAAATAGATTGTCAAGGACTATTATTAGCAACATTTTACTTAGAAGGTAATTGGGTTGAGTTGTCACCAGAACTCAGAAGAGCAGAACCGGCATTAGTGCTTGATGCGAATGTTGAAGAAGATACTATAACTCTTTCCAGAATCTCACCCATATCATCACATGGAGTTTATACAACGGAAGAAATGTATAAATTTCAGACATCTTTATTGTTTCCTAATGAGAAAAGAGCCGTTACCAATGAAATAGCCAGGCGTATCACTGGAAGATCAATGGAAGATCAGAAACTATATGTACCTAATATTTTTAATGACCAAGAAATCAAAAATATAGCAATGACAGCAGCAACCGAAGCATGGGGTTTCTTATCCTATATGGGAAATTTATTTTCAATTTTTGGATTTCTTATTGCAGTTATCCACTTAATCAGTTATGTTGCAACAGTGGTAATGAACTATTTTACTATCAACCGCGTCGCGAAAGAACTCCCAAAGCGCAAACGTTACCTTTGGGCAAGCCTGTGGAATGCACTAACTCACAGGTACGTGTACAAACTATATCGCGAGTTCATGAAGAGTGAGGTAGAACGTGAAATGCGCGAATGCGAAAATGTGGAGATGGGTGAAACCGGTCCGCGAACCCTTCTTCCACTAACGTCGTCGGTACCATCAGCTCCGTTAGCTGAAGACTCTGAACAAAAACTTTATCCCAAAGTGTGTCATAATTCCGAGTGTATGAAAGAACTATCCAAGCCAAATGATGTTTAAGAACTGTGCATTCTGATGAATAATTATTTTAAGTGTAGATTTAAAACTTGGAAGGCCATAAGTAATTGTTTGGCGTGATGAATTTTATTTTCAAAATAATTGATATTTTTAAAAAAATTAATCACTTTTTCGAAGAAGGGAGGTAAATATGTAACAGAACTTCCCATATTTTATTTTGAATATTTCTCACATTTTTTTCTTAAGGTCTATTTCTTTAAATATAATATAATATCGACTAGAGTTTTTCCCATAGCAGAAAAACATGTGGTTCGTATATTTTACACTCTTAAGAACCAGACAAGAGTTATTGTAATTTTGACATAATATTTGTGATTTTAGGAAAATATATCGTCAATAAATGTCACACTTTAAACATACTCTTAAGCTTTAAAAATTTTAAGTGGCTTTTAGACCCAGACCACAGCCCTTGTCTATTGATTTATAGTTTTCTTAATGTTTTCGGATTTAGTGACAGATATATATAGACCCAGAAATATTTTATATTTCCCTAAATTAAAACCAACTTTTCATAGTAGCTTTTCTTTATGTTGCGAATTTCCTTGTCACGATCATAGATATGAACAGAACTTTTAAAGTTGATTATAGCGATATCAAAAACGACAAAATTGAGTTATTTTTTAGATTTGATGGACTTTGTTTCCTTATTTGATTTTCAGGTAAATAGATCCAGTTTTCACTGATTTTCCGTGTCACTTAATTTTGATCATATTGATTTCGTTTGGATATCGTAGTATTGCAAGTTTCAAAGGTCACGTATTGTTTTGACCAGTGGTTCATAAAATACTTCAAAGTGGTTAATTAGTAATTACTAAATGTAGAAAAATCAAACAATTACTAAAGGCTATGTAAATATAAGATTTGATTTGTCATATTTTTTAAGAGAAAATTGGAAATTTTCTGGAAAATAGCAGTTGAGTTTTTCACCGGGTTTTCTCAACTTAGGCTATATGCCAACCCGGTTTCGATTTTAAAAGCAAAGAAATCGTAGGCACTTTCTTTAAAGGCAAAGTGATTTTTTTTAATTGGTCAATTTTAATAAATAAATAGTAAATTTTAAACTGGACATTACTAGGATGTTTGTTTCATTTTTTAGATCAGCTTAGGTAACTTTTGGAATAGCTTTCTTTGTTTTCCGAAATTAGGTAATCTAGGGTGACTTTGAGGTTTAACTGAATTTTTTTATTTGTGGGTGTTCCCGTGGGACGTCTTTAAGAGTAGGCCATCTTTACTTAAATTAAGTCAGGGAAAATTTGGTGTTTTGTTCTTTTTTTGTGTCACTGATTTTATTTCTTGTCTCTGTTTTTAAACACAAAATTTTAGGAATAATATGTATATGTATAGGTTTTTTCCAATTTAGGTACGCCTACCCAAATATGTCAAATAAGAAGGGATAATCTGAGAGCAGTTTTTTTCAAGTTGTAAAGTTAAAATTTAGTTCCGTCTTAGAGTTTTGAAAAGTCAGTCGGGTTTTAAAATATCAGCGCGTGCGCCGTGTTTTCAAACTTTAACTTTTGTAAGTAATGTCAAGTATCAATTATTACACTGCCTCAACCCTTTCTTTATTTGACAAACTTGGATAATTTTAGACAATTCTGTGTACTTTGATTTGTGGGAAACTATTTTGGGATCAAAATGGGTTTTAAATCAGTTGAATAAGACATGGGTAATGTAAGTTTGTATTAATTTATCAAGTTTTTGCCTAAACTTGGGATTTTTATTTAAAGTCTAAAAACTAGGGAATAGGGTGGAAATAGAATTGCCTAGAATAAAACATAATTTAGCTTTGTTTGTTTAATTTTGTCAAATAATTAATTTTCTCACATTTTTCTTTAATTGTTTTTAATTTGTCATATTTTCATCTTTTTATTTTAAAATATACACTTGCCTAGTCCAGAAACAAGGCCTTTTTATTTAACAACAAAATTAAAAATAAACCTACAAATCTGATAAACAACCTGTCGATTATTTAATGTTAGAGCAAGCTGAGTATCTAGTGTATTATAGCTAAAAATTGGTAAAAAGCTAATTCAGATCAAATCAAGAAGTTTAGTTAATCTCAGATTGGCCTGATCTAAATAACTTTGATGGGCAGTTCATATCAGATACATATCAAAACAAAACAGTGAAATATAGTGAAAAAGAAATATCATCCAATTTAGTAATCCAAGTAATTTTTTGGTATCTTTAAACATTTTAGAGAAAATCGGTGTTGCACCAAAGGCTGCTATCAAATCAAAAAATGCCCCAGTATAGTATGTCGAGTATATCAAAATAAACAAACCAATTAAAACTAATTTGTTATGCCTAATAGTGTAATGTCTCTACTAACTGAATATACGTGACAAAGTTGAGTTAAATATCTCAAAAACTTCAGGAGCTATAAAAAAACCATACACCTTGTATCTCGAAAACTAAGCATTTGTTTATATAAACTTTTTATCTTGAGATCACTTAATAATTAAAATTATGTTATTGAATTTGGAAACACCCTGTATATGGTGTAAAGGTATCATACAAATTTTGATACAGCACAAAGCCAGTATGAATGTTTGGATTGATACTTTTTATAGTTCTGTAGCTTAGTGACGCTACAACGTCACAAAAATGGCCGATGTACGAAAATTGCTATTTACCGTTCTAAGATTTGGTTTACTTTGTAAGTGGTAGAAGTATCGTACAAATTTAAATACAGCATAAAGATAGGATCAATGTTTATGATGATGATTTTTAAGATACTATAGCTTAGTTAAGCTACAGCCACCCTGGCGAAAAAATGGTAATATACCGTTCCAAGGTACGGTTTTCTTTGTAAGGAGTAAAAGTTTGATACAAAGTTTGATACAGCAAGTCAGGATCAATAGCTGAGATGCAACTTTTTAAAATTCTCTAGCGTAGTGACGCTATGCGTCACAATGGTAGACTAGTAAACTCCTACATAGTCAGAGCATATTATTTTAAAAGGCTTTCCGTTTTCGGTCTAGAAGCAAATCATATTACTTTTTGACAACAGACCATTTCCCCCTAATTTGATCCCGCTGAATCCAAATATCTCTGTTGCCAACTCGAAAAATCGACAGGGACGGAGAAAATCCCCCCCAAACCCCCAAAAACCTGTTTTTTTTTTCAGTTTTATGCAATTTTCTCGAAAACTAACCTTTTTATCAAAAATTGCAAAGAACAGTTTTTTGTGGAGAATAAAATTCCCTTTCCACCGATGTATTAGTCAATAAGATTAGGAAAAGCAAGTAGCTCTTCAGTGGCGTACGTAAATTGGGATTATTTAAAAAAAATGTTTATTATAGGTTTTTCAAAATTTTCTCAAAAACTACACTTTTTAGGAAAAAATATGTAGTATAGGTACTTTATTGTAGAACATAACATTTTCTTTTAAAAACTTTATTAAAATGTCCGGTTGTTGCCATATTTAATGCTTCAGGGGCGTAGTAATATAAACTTATTTTCAAAAATAACTGAAATAATCAGTTTCTCTTGCATATTTAAATATCGTTTCTAAGATTTTCAGAAAAAATTGTGCCTTTATTCTTTATTGAGGATAAGACAATTTCTTTTTAAATTAAATATTACAAAGTGAGGTTAATGTTATGATAAATACTTCAAAAAGGTTCGTAATTTATACCTACTAAAATAGAATGTTTCCAAATTAAAATAAACTGTTTTTTGATTAGATTAGATATTTTAATTTATCTAAATAAGTTCTTTAACGCAAAAAAACACCGGTGGTTATAAGGGGAGGGGGCATAGGGGCCATGGCCCCCCTTAAGCAATATTTTTGTGCAGAAAGTAACAGTAGTAACTTTGACACAGGTGTTTTTGGTTATTTTTTTAGGCATATATAACTAAAAATAAAGTGGTGAATCTTATGCAACGGTTTGGGGGGGTGGACATAATCATAATTAGGTACCCATTGGGATCAACAACCAACCTGTCAACCTGTTAGGAAGAGTTTGATATTTTATTTGAAATTGAGATTTTGATGGAAATTGAATGAAACCCGTAACAAAAATAATATTTTTGGTAATTTTTGCAATTTACGGACGCCCCTGGAGAGTTTTCTATACATTTTGTGACACACTGTTTAAAAGGACATTTTATTATCGGGCCCGCCGCCGAAGCCATAAAAGGTCGAAAGTACAAAAGGTCGAAAAAAAATCGACAAAACAAAATATTAAAAATACAAATTTACCGTATCAAGTCGAATTGACCTGTCCAGTCGATGTGGACCCGCGGCCGTACTTTCGATCTTTTGTACTTTTGACCTTATTTTTTCGACGTTTTGTTCTTTCGACTTTTTGTACTTTCGACCTTTTGAACTTTCGACCTGTTGTTTTTTGATCTTTTGTACTTTCGACCTTTTGTATTTTCTGACCTTTTGTACTTTCGACCTTTTATCCGCCGCTCTTTATTATCCACCGAAAAGCTAATAAGACACAAAATTGATTAGTTTGGATTGATCTTAAATAATTTCTTTAAATTAAGAACACCACTGGAGCGGTAAATATAAAATAACTTCCACTTTGTTATACATTGTTTGAAAGGAAATTTTATTGGCTATGACGAAGTATAGAACACATTTTTTGATAAAGAGCTTGATTTTTAAGAAAATTGAATAAAACGTATGAAAAACATGTTTTTTTTAATGATTTGTTGAATTCAACCCCACCGAGTTTCACATTTTTAAAAAGGGAATTTCCCTGTCTACAAAAAAGTGTAGAACAAATTTTTTCATGTTAGGCTTAGTTTTTGAGAAAATTAGATAAAACTTGTAACAAAAATGGTTTATTTTCTGTTTTTTCAAAATTAATTTAATTTACGGATGCCCCTGAAGTTTTATTTATAAAACTGATTTAATCATGTTACACGTCATTTTGAAGGAAATTTTATTGAGTATACCAAAATGTAATACACGGTTTTCTGTATATATTAGTTTTTAAAAAAATTAAATAAATCTTGAAAAAAACAGGTATTTTTTCAACTTTTTTTAATTACTTCAATTAACAGACGCCGCTGGAAAGCTTGTTATTAGTCTAACATTATTAAGTTATACCACGTTGAAAAGGGAATTTTATTGTCTACAAGCTTACTCATGTACTAACAAGACTGTAGAACGCCAACATGGATTCAGCCCCGAGAACTACTTTGTTTTTCCAGAGATCTACATTGTTTCAGATGAAGCGCACCAGGAAAGACTCGCAAGTGTCATCTTGGTGTTGTGTCCCATTCTATCTCTGTTTCTATTGGGTATTACTATCTCACAAAATATTCACATAAAACCTAAATAAAGTAGTTGCCTTAAATAAATAATCAAATAAATATATATAATGACCGCTCGCCCGTTACACCATTTTAGAGAAAATTTTTCAGGGGTCACATTGCCTTTTTTCCCGGATTTTTTTTGTTGTAAGCCACTGGCAGATTTTAAAACACGAAGTAAAATCCCTCTTCCATTTGCAAACTTTTTTCGGTAATTTTTTGGTATCTTTAAACATTTTAGAGAAAATCGGTGTTGCACCAAAGGCTGCTATCAAATCAAAAAATTCCCCAGTATAGTATGTCGAGTATATCAAAATAAACAAACCAATTAAAACTAATTTGTTATGCCTAATAGTGTAATGTCTCTACTAACTGAATATACGTGACAAAGTTGAGTTAAATATCTCAAAAACTTCAGGAGCTATAAAAAAACCATACACCTTGTATCTCGAAAACTAAGCATTTGTTTATATAAACTTTTTATCTTGAGATCACTTAATAATTAAAATTATGTTATTGAATTTGGAAACACCCTGTATATGGTGTACAAACACCCTGTATATGGTAGCACAAAGCCAGTATGAATGTTTGGATTGATACTTTTTATAGTTCTGTAGCTTAGTGACGCTACAACGTCACAAAAATGGCCGATGTACGAAAATTGCTATTTACCGTTCTAAGATTTGGTTTACTTTGTAAGTGGTAGAAGTATCGTACAAATTTAAATACAGCATAAAGATAGGATCAATGTTTATGATGATGATTTTTAAGATACTATAGCTTAGTTAAGCTACAGCCACCCTGGCGAAAAAATGGTAATATACCGTTCTAGTCTAGAAGCAAATCATATTACTTTTTGGCAACAGGCCATTTCCCCCTAATTTGATCTCGCTGAATCCAAATATCTCTGTTGCCAACTCGAAAAATCGACAGGGACGGAGAAAATCCCCCCCAAACCCCCAAAAACCTGTTTTTTTTTCAGTTTTATGCAATTTTCTCGAAAACTAACCTTTTTATCAAAAATTGCAAAGAACAGTTTTTTGTGGAGAATAAAATTCCCTTTCCACCGATGTATTAGTCAATAAGATTAGGAAAAGCAAGTAGCTCTTCAGTGGCGTACGTAAATTGGGATTATTTAGAAAAAACATGTTTATTATAGTTTTTTCAAAATTTTCTCAAAAACTACACTTTTTAGGAAAAAATATGTAGTATAGGTACTTTATTGTAGAACATAACATTTTCTTTTAAAAACTTTATTAAAATGTCCGGTTGTTGCCATATTTAATGCTTCAGGGGCGTAGTAATATAAACTTATTTTCAAAAATAACTGAAATAATCAGTTTCTCTTGCATATTTAAATATCGTTTATAAGATTTTCAGAAAAAAATGTGCCTTTATTCTTTATTGAGGATAAGACAATTTCTTTTTAAATTATATATTACAAAGTGAGGTTAATGTTATGATAAATACTTCAAAATGATCGTAATTTATACCTACTAAAATAGAATGTTTCCAAATTAAAATAAACTGTTTTTTGATTAGATTAGATATTTTAATTTATCTAAATAAGTTCTTTAACGCAAAAAAACACCGGTGGTTATAAGGGGAGGGGGCATAGGGGCCATGGCCCCCCTTAAGCAATATTTTTGTGCAGAAAGTAACAGTAGTAACTTTGACACAGGTGTTTTTGGTTATTTTTTTAGGCATATATAACTAAAAATAAAGTGGTGAATCTTATGCAACGGTTTGGGGGGGTGGACATAATCATAATTAGGTACCCATTGGGATCAACAACCAACCTGTCAACCTGTTAGGAAGAGTTTGATATTTTATTTGAAATTGAGATTTTGATGGAAATTGAATGAAACCCGTAACAAAAATAATATTTTTGGTAATTTTTGCAATTTACGGACGCCCCTGGAGAGTTTTCTATATATTTTGTGACACACTGTTTAAAAGGACATTTTATTATCGGGCCCGCCGCCGAAGCCATAAAAGGTCGAAAGTACAAAAGGTCGAAAAAAAATCGACAAAACAAAATATTAAAAATACAAATTTACCGTATCAAGTCGAATTGACCTGTCCAGTCGATGTGGACCCGCGGCCGTACTTTCGATCTTTTGTACTTTTGACCTTATTTTTTCGACGTTTTGTTCTTTCGACCTTTTGTACTTTCGACCTTTTGAACTTTCGACCTGTTGTTTTTTGATCTTTTGTACTTTCGACCTTTTGTATTTTCTGACCTTTTGTACTTTCGACCTTACTTTTTCAACCTTTGTACTTTCGACCTTTTATCCGCCGCTCTTTATTATCCACCGAAAAGCTAATAAGACACAAAATTGATTAGTTTGGATTGATCTTAAATAATTTCTTTAAATTAAGAACACCACTGGAGCGGTAAATATAAAATAACTTCCACTTTGTTATACATTGTTTGAAAGGAAATTTTATTGGCTATGACGAAGTATAGAACACATTTTTTGATAAAGAGCTTGATTTTTAAGAAAATTGAATAAAACGTATGAAAAACATGTTTTTTTTTAATGATTTGTTGAATTCAACCCCACCGAGTTTCACATTTTTAAAAAGGGAATTTCCCTGTCTACAAAAAAGTGTAGAACAAATTTTTTCATGTTAGGCTTAGTTTTTGAGAAAATTAGATAAAACTTGTAACAAAAATGGTTTATTTTCTGTTTTTTCAAAATTAATTTAATTTACGGATGCCCCTGAAGTTTTATTTATAAAACTGATTTAATCATGTTACACGTCATTTTGAAGGAAATTTTATTGAGTATACCAAAATGTAGTACACGGTTTTCTGTATATATTAGTTTTTAAAAAAATTAAATAAATCTTGGAAAAAACAGGTATTTTTTCAACTTTTTTTAATTACTTCAATTAACGGACGCCGTTGGAAAGCTTGTTATTAGTCTAACTTTATTAGGTTATACCACGTTGAAAAGGGAATTTTATTGTCTACAATAAAGTATTTTATACATTTTTCTCTTAGAAGCTTAGTTTTTAAGAAAATTTAAAAAAACCTCAAACTTTCAGATTTTGGGGGGCCTGGAGGGGTTTTTGGAGGTTTTTGCAACCATTAAAAAAAATATATGTTATTATATTTTAATTATACAAATATATATTTTGAATGTACACCTGTGACAATTTGGGCTTTCCAGCGGCAATTTAAAATTCCGCCGCCAGTTTGGCCGCCATCTTGAATATCTCAGCCCCAGTCAATATTTCGAGTTGGCAACAGGGATATTCGGATTCAGCGGGGTCAAAATAGAAGGAATTGCCCATTTGCCAAAAAGTAATATAAAATGCTTCTAGAAAGTGGATATTCCCGAATCTTGCCTGAACTAAGAGGGATTCCCATTTAAAACGTTTCACCCGGGATTTCTCGAGAACTGCTGAAAATTTTAAAAAATCCTAAAACGCGTCGATTTCGTTTGCGAGGGGGACACTTTTTTCGAGATTTTGTGACATCTCTATCTATCAAACAATCTCTTCTCTGTCTGTCGCCGTGTTCATCCATCTAGTTCCCGCCTCTTTCTTCAAACCGTCCAGTTATCTCATTTGGGGTCTTCCTCTACTTTTATTTTCCCAGTTTACAATACATTTGTTCCATCGATCGCCTTTTGTGTCTGATATGACCGGCAAATTTCTATCATCTATTCGGCAATCAATTAAAGATACTTTTACTGAACAGTGCTCAATGCTATCGAAAGCTTTTTCGAAGTTTATATCTAGTCTAGTGTAGTCTAGAGGCCCTCGATACATTTGACAATTGTTTTACACCAGAGGTCGGCAACTCATATTGCCCTCTCTTTCTGGCAAAATCCAGTTTTACATGTAAAACCGATTTTGTGAAATAGCTAGCTATACCTATCTTTGTCTGTGTTATTTCCCTGGATTTTTTTCGACGTTTTTAATATTTTAGGTTAGACGAGACTTCAAATTCCAATAACAAAAACACTCAAAACCCACTATACCGGGGGTAAAGGTGTTCTTGTCTAAAACAAATACCGGGGATAAAGGTGTACTTAGAGAAACCAAATACAGGGGACTGTTTTTTTTTTCAATAAAATAGTGCTAGTTTTTGGGATGCTGCTACGCATAAAGTATTGCATTTTTTAGGTACTTATACATATATACATTTTGGCTCTTTTTTTTGTATATTTGATTAAATTAAATGTTGTGAGCCCTGTTTCCACGTTATTTTGGGCTCACACAAAAGTGTGAAAGAATAATGTTTGTATAGTTTATCGGTGCTACCATAAAGTGACGAATAGAGAAACCTACTATTAAAAAAAGTCTTACTCCATTGGTTTAAAACGGTGAGGGATTGCCGAGTTAGGTTTAGGTAAATTCAGTTTACGGTTTGGTTTTATTATTATTTTATTATATTTAAAATATAAAGGTTCGTACAGACCTGAAAATTTTAACGAACAGAGCAACGAGCCGAACGGCAAACCAAACGCCAGTTTGGACGGAGTCAATTCCACGCACCGTTCGCCGAATTGTTTGCAAACGCGTTTGTCCCGTCCAAACTAGTCCGTTCGGCTCGTTGATGTGTTCGTTTTTGTCGAAATGTTGAGGTCTGTAGGAAGCTTAACCTCCCCAATCGCTGATCGTTTTAAACAAAGGGAGGCAGGCTTATGGTATCTAACCTTCGCAACGGACATAAAACACATGTTTTACAAAAATGCAGTAAAATAAATAGAAACTATATTACAATATTAGCGCGGCCACCGGTCATAAAATCATAAGAATTCATAAAAATTTGTCTTTGGGGAAGTAAGTACATATTGTGTAAAAACATATTTTTTTAATTCCCGTTCCGAGGGTCAGATGTACGATAAGGTAAACATTATATGGTAGTTGTTTAAAAAAAATTTTTTTTAAGTTTTCGTGTCCAATTGTGTAAAGAAATGTTTGGTTTTACTTGTATTTTTGGCTCCGAAAATTTTTTGATTTTTAATTCAGAAAAACAAAAAACTCTTTTATTTATTTTTTATTGAAATACTTTTTAAGCTAAATGTTTTTAAGTAGGAAAGGATCAGGCACACCTTAAATGGAATTTTAAAAAATCCATGATTTTCATGAAATTTTGGTCTGTTATAGTTGTTTCCTAAATACACTGGCGGGTATGGGCCTCCTAAGTAGTACGAATAAATTGATTTTTTTGTAAAATTTAAACATAAATACCAAAAATTGATAAAAATAATTGAATTATATCTTTGATGGCCATACTTTTAATCAGGATATCGAGATCTACAACATACCAAAATCTCAAATTTGTGGATTTTTTAAAATCCCCTTTAAGGTGTGCATGATTTACTTACATAAATATAAAAATCATACCAAGGTACCTTCATAATTAAAGTAGACTCTCGATTATGCGAGCTAATGTGGGCTATAATATATATAATATATAATCCGTATTTATCTATTTTGTTTTCTATATACTTATATTAGCCATCCATAGCTTAGGTCGATATGGAAGCTATAGGGATCGGGATTGGGATCGCCACAACAAACTTTTTCTTTCATTCAAATGGTTCAAAAAAGTTCCATTTACCAAATTTTGTGATCGTGTCTGTCTGTCTATCTGTCTGGGACACGATAACTCAAAAACCAATAAACCGATTTTAACCAAACTTGGTACAAAAATATCTCGTTAACCATGGATAAGCCAAAACAAGGTTTTCAAAGTATCAGTCGAAATTTTTGAGATATTAAAAAAATTGATAAAAATTATGAGCCACAGTGGCTAGTGAAACGCGTTTGTTAGATTTAGAAAGAAAATTGCATTTTTTTATATAATAAAGCTTCTCAACCCCCGGAACGACTAGCTATTATTGATGGCTGTGCGTGCTTGCTGGTGCCATTTTTTTAAATACTTTTTAATAATAAATACCAATATTTGATTTATTTTACAAACAAAAAAGAACGTCTAAAAATAATAGTACATTATAAGCCTAGGGACTAAAGTGATACTTTTAATCCCGAGGCGGAAAGTTTGTAGCCCGACTGAGGCATTTTAGTCACAAGGTTCATATACTATTTTATGGATTTTAGCATAGAAAAAATAAACAAAAAGGGATATAATAAAACGGTATTTTGAATACTCCCTACTAATTGCATTCAACGATATTCTATAGATGTAAAATATTATAAAATGTAGGTAAAACCTACAAAAATTACTTTGTTTTAAATTCCTAGGGAATAAAAGTAATTGAATTAGCGACTAACAGTGGATTTTTACTTCTTAGGGATTAAAAGTAAGTTTTTGCTCCACAGAGATTAAAAGGACCACTTTAATCCCTAAAACAAGGGACTTAAGTGACCGATTTAGTCCAAAAGTGTAGAAAATACAAAATTAAATAAGTTCAGTCAGTTTCTGTTGCTTTGGCAATTTTATGATTCTCCATAAAATAACCCGAACAATACGGCGTCGCTCGGTTAATATGGTTTCAACCGAGGGGTGGGACACTGCTTAAATAGGTGTACAAATTTGGTAAAAGTATTTAATAAATACATTTAAATAGCTTTTAAATACTTCTAAATACAATTAAATACTTTTAAATACATTTAAATACCTTTAAATACTTTCAAATACTTTTAAATACTTTTAAATATTTTAAATACTTTTAAATACTTTTAAATACTTTTAAATACTTTTAAATACTTTTAAATACTTTTAAATACTTTTAAATACTTTTAAATACTTTTAAATACTTTTAAATACTTTTAAATACTTTTAAATACTTTTAAATACTTTTAAATACTTTTAAATACATTTAAATACTTTTAAATACACCTAAATACAATTCAATACTTTTAAATCCCAAATAAATACAGTATTTAACTTAAATAGGTGTACAAATTTTGATGAGTGTCCCACCCCTCGGCTTCAACCGATGTATTACGCAACTCGGATAATCCAGCGATCGGATTATCGAGAGTCGGATAATCGAGAGTCTACTGTACATATGATTTATTTAAAACTATTAAGTTAATTGTTTAAATAAATGCAGCTTTGGTACATACTGGCATTTTCCTTATAACTTATGATACTAAAATTATTATTATAAATGGCGAATATAACAATTATTTAGCTTAGGTAGTTTTCCAGTTGAACATTTTTAGATGAAGTAGATATTTCGTTTTTAATCGGATAACGGTCAAAGTAAAATAATATAAAACTAGATGTATTTACATTCACATAGCTCTAGTACTAAAAACTACCTACAATTTAGAAAAATAAATTATTAAGTTCTCAGATATTTTTGGAAGCAAGCAACAGAAACATGTTCCTTTAGTGCAGTGGACACGTAGTTTTGGTTTATAGATGATTCTACAAAAAGGGTGCTATGGGGTAAAAATGCATATTCCACTAACATAAACTGCAAACTAACAAATTATTTATTTAGGTACTTATCAGATCATATCTTTATGGAGAATTATTTACATATATAGCGAATTTTGAAAATAGTTAGTGCGTCACACGTGGTCCACTGACACTGTTTGGGTGCTGTCAACAAATAGCCCCAGTTCAGTTTCAAAAGAATATGAAAGTGCGCTAGTGCAACACGTGCTCGGATAGCTCGTGGCGAAAAATATGCACTAAGTGTAACACTGGGCTTGTCCAGTTGCTCAAAGGAATACAAAATATTGCACTAGTTTTCTCAAAAAAATACGAAAACTGCACTAGTGGTGCACCAGTGCTGCCTTCTTTTCGCAAAATAATTTGCTGTTAAAACTTTATAGTCAATAAGAGATACACTACGACTTAACTAGTTACCTACATAAATTTTAAGAAAATAAAATTACTGGCTAAGCTGAGATGTTATTTTAAAAACCCACCCAAAAAATGATATTTAACGGTCTACTTTTGGTAGAATCATCGTTATAAAAAATACGTATACTATATATACATACATTAATTTATTGTATTCTCCTTAAGCTAAATCGTAAACTGCGTCTATAGTCCATGCCTTTCTGGGCGAAAGTTTGTCATAAAATTCTGGAGAATTTTTAAGTAGAGGTCAGTAAAAAATATGCAGGAGTGGAGACCAAATGTTAAACATAACTTATCTATAACTGTACATTAATAAGAAAAACACCAAAACTATTTTATCTAGATTAGATAAAGAAATACCCCATAACAATTCCAGAGTTCCTTGAAGAAAGCTTATTACCTTCAAAATTACTAAACCGATTTTTGTCATACGTTAGGCTTTAATACACACACATACATATACATATTTATACGATTCTAGGGTTAAAAACTAGATCTTAAAAACAAACACACCCATATATATATATACACATAATCATACGATTCTAAGGTTAAAAACTAGATTCTAAAAACAAAACAAATTAAATTAGTTTCCAAAAGCTACACTTATTTTTGCGCTTTTGCTGCTATTTGCAAACTCATTTTGAAGTGCTGTATCCCTCCTAATAATTTTTTTAGCTTTCGCTAAATAAATCCTGATTCTATATCCACAAAATGAGTTGACAATTTTCGTTTTAAGATCATGGCAACGAGGAAAGCGAATTTCTTTAACTTCGTGATCTTTAAAATTTAAGTAAACCCAAAAAGTTAAAATTTTTTGAAGGAATGTGTTTTGAAATATTTAAAAATATTTGTTCGATTCTGACAAAAAGTTTAAAGACCAAAGGTGAAGGAAAATTCAGAGAATTTGTTTTATATTGTTTTAATGTAACTAGATTTGAAAAGGGTTTCTGAACATTGTTGCTCAAAATAAAGTCATGGCATCCTTTACATTTATTGCTTTTTTTAATATGTTTTAAAATATAACCCGCTGAATTGTACAGTAAATTTTAATGAATATTGTCCAATGAAGGAACACATTATGATTCTTATTCCAATTTTGCGGTAAGGCCGCCAAAAGAGGTTCGATTTCTACTCCTTTTTTCGGCAAAAATTTCTTTGTCATAACAGAATCTAAACTTAAAAAATTTGGATCGTTTTGATTGGCATAGCTTCCGTTGGCGGGAACTACGTCCAAGTATTGAAAAATGCAAAATTTTTTTAAAGATTTGCCGACACTGTTCTGCTGTGTGTGTGTTGTCTTAATCTCATTTGCCCAAAAACATTCTCCAACACATCCTGCATAAACGGCGATGTTTTAAGGCATGTTTATCCTTTTTCATTTAACAGATATTCTTGAAGGTCTAAAATTGTTTGTGTGGAAAGAATTACTCCAGTTTTCACTGGTTTCCAAATACCCTTTTCCCCAATTTTCATAGTTTTAAAAAGTAGTATTATTTCCCTTAAAAAATCAATAGTTTGGTTATAATTTATCATATTTAGTTTATTTAAGGCCAAATTCTCGTCCCTTGAACTCATTATTGTGAACCATTTTGACACCGTTTCCACAAACCAAGCAATTGTTTTCGAATTTTCATCAATTATGTTACACTCACCTTAAAAACTAAGGGCAGAGCTTACATTATGATTTAAAATATAGAATGCTCTTGATACTTTCATTTTATTAAACTGAGTTAAATTTGAAAAATCCGTGTCAAGCTTTGGGCAAAATTTTAGGTCCATATTTTCCTGAAATTCCGCCAAGGAGGTAATGTGCTTAACATCAATAATATCGCTCGGTAAATTATATTTTTTGACAAAATAATCTGAAATACAGATAGTTTTATTATTCACTAGCATAGTCCTAATGTTTTTTAAAAGGTGAGAAGTATCCGCTATAAAAAATACTTTTTTTTCTGAGTTATCGGGATCGGTTATAAAATTTTAAAAAACTGTTTTTTTTTGCCTTTATTCCAAAATGTTTCCACACCGCAACGTTATCGGGCCCCATGTCTGACGTAATACCTAAAACATTAAGACCGATTTGGTTTGATTTATTAAGAATTTCCAAAATAATTTTGGCCATAGATGGTCCTTCACAAGAGTTTTCAATAAAATGGTAAGCGACAATTTGTTTCCAAGAAGTATTAACACCCCGAAGCAAAAAAACTAACACATGGTTTGCCAAAATTCTTGAAGATCCTTGACATAAATCCTTGCTGGGGGTAATGGCACAGGCATCAAATTGCAAAGAACAATCTCTTTCAATTTCACATAGACTTTGAATTTTGATTTTAAGAAAATAAAAAATTTCATCTAAAATGCCAGGTTGAAAAGGCAAATTCTCAATTTTGTATGAAAGGGTGCGGATATTTGGAAACGGAAGATTTAGCTTAAGGAGATATCTATACCCAGCGGTGCCACAAACAAATTTGAGTTTAAAGGCATCTTCAAATGTTTTGTTAGACCACCTGAATCCCTTTACTTTTTTAGAACCAATTATTACTTCGATCTGATCTTTATTAAATGTGCTTAAGAAGGTGACGGGCACTGGACTGTTCCTTATTCAGCTGATGTTTTAATTCTTTAATTTGCAAAATTTGCTTTTCAATTTGTTTACTCTGGTCTTCCATTTTTTTCTTTGCAGCAACTAAATCTTCTTCTAATACTTGTACAGAGCAGATTACTGGGCTTTCACGGTAATGTGCCAAATTGTAAAGTGTTTGGAGCAGCCATTTGTTTTAAAGTAAGTGAAGCTTCAAAAGAGGATTCTTCAAAATGAACCTAAAAAAGGTCCACTGTATTAGAAAAAATAAAGATACGAAAAACTGACCAGCTTTGCAAGGCTAGAATTTTAAGACAAGGTAAATATAGTTAAAACTTCATCTTGTTGTTTTCGAACTACATAGGCTTTTTTAAACGTTTCCCATTTGAGAGGGGGTTTAAAACTTCTTTATTTTTAAATATTTTTTTTTGGCGTAAGTTTTTATTAAACAAAATTCTACTGTCAAGCCAGATTTCTTCCGTCGCGTCATACAGATAGAACATAAGTTTTTAATTGGTTTAAAATCTTCTATTAAACCTAATATTTCATTTTTTATATATTTTTTTTGTTACTTGTTTTAATAACTATTTTCTTATTAAATTTTTAATATCTGTTTATCAAAAAATATTTTAAAAACATGACAGACGAAAAAAAAAACAAAATAAAAATATAACATCTTAAGATGATACATATATTTGCAGAAAAGTTTCCTAAGAATTACATCTCAAATAAGTTATTTCGTGAGAAAAATACCAACTTTGTGTTAAGTCTCAAAACCTAAAAATAATTTTAAAAAAATCTGGTTTAACAGTTAAATATAGTTTTTATTTTATTATCCGTTTGAATATAAAAAAAAATTGTAATTTACATAATTTTTTTACATACAGAATGGCGACTTTAAATGGAATACTGCCTCTAGCGGCTTAATATTAGAATTTTGGAAAAAAAACAAATAACACGTTAACTGAGTTTTTTTTGGGCTTTGTTAATGATGCAAACAATTTTTGGCCCGGAAAGCGGTCTACCCACATCAAATTTTTTTTTCAGATGAAATAACCCCACCTGTGGTACCTACTGAAACCGAAAGCTTATAAAAATTAAAAACAACGGAATAATTTATTTAACATACGTCAATTAAAATGTCAAAAAATTATTTTAAAATTTTTCCCATGATTCATTCGAAAGCTTATAAAAAGAGAAAAACAATAGCATATATTCTTTTGACATATGTCAACTAAAATTTTAAAAAATATATTTTTTAATTTTTTGTTATTGAATTTTTTGAAAAAAAACAAAAACATGTTTTTCAGTCAATTTTTGACAATTTCGTTATTTTTCTCCTTTTATAAGCTTTCAAATAAGGTACTACAAGTAAAAATGAAATTTTTCTTTTAAACATTTTAGATGTATATCAAAAAAATTCTTCCGTTGTTTTTCATTTTTTATAAACTTGCGAACAAGGTACCACATGTGGAGTTATTTTATCTGAAAACAAAAATTTGTTGCGTCAGGAACAAGGCTCGTAAAAAAACTCTTTTATTTTGACGTGTTTTTTTTTCTAAAAAACCTAACATTAAACCGCTAGAGGCACTATTCCATTTAAAGTCGCCACCATGTATAGGTAATATTTTGAATAATATTATCTTTAATTTGTTAGATTAAAATGTCAAAAAATACTATATTTTACTTTTATAAGGAACACTTTATAGAAAGTGATGTATTCCGCAACATGAAATTTTCAGAAATGAGCTTTTCAAGTGCATTACGGTTTTCGTGAATATAAAAAATCAGAAACAAAACTTAGTCAAAGAAAGGAAAAAAAAAGGATTGTGTAAGTTTTGTGAAAATACCTCCAATAATAGGTAAAAAAATTACTGTCTTCCTTTTATTAATTTATTCGAAAAAAAAACATATCTTAGTCTATATCGATTGCCAGAGCCACTACAAAACATTACGGACGGAAAACTATCAATGACTCCATAAATAAAAAAGTTAGTTACGTGCAGGGTGTTTCAAAATTTAATAACATAATTTTAGTGTTAAATTTCAAGACAAAAAGTTCATACACCATAACATAGGTCCACAAACGCTTTGTCACGGAGCTCCAGAGCATTTAAATTTTCCCTGACCCTGAATTTTTTTTTGATGCGCCTAAATAAAAAAACGCTTTTGTTTGGTTTTGAAACTTTTTGATTCCTGTTTTTTTTTATCTGATACCTGGAGAAAAAATATAAAAACTGTTTTTTATTTTTTTGCTCAGTCACGGCAGCAGGTACGAAAAAGCTACAGGAAATCAAAAGGTTTTCAGACAAAATGAAGAATTTATTTTGAATTTTAGAGATTTACCAGTAGCGCACGACAAAAAAGTTGATGAAAGGGAATGAAAAAGGGCATGACCCCTCAAAAAGTATCACTCTGTAAATTTTAGCCTTTAGCTAAATATACTTGCCCAATGTGAGCTAAGGGCCTATCGCACCGACTTTTAAAATTCCCTTTCTTGGATTGCTTTAATTTTAAGCATGCCTTATTTTTAAATTTGTTGCACCGAGCAAAAATCCCCTCTCCTTTGTTAAGATGCGGCCACCTTGTGATCCAATCAGGCAACCCCGCTGTTTCAACCAACAAAATTTTTAAACTATGAAAAAATAATAACAACACCCAGTACGCCCCAAAATAGTTTTGTCAAAACCCATCAATTTTCTGTGTCAAGTCGCCTTTAAATTTATTTACAAAAATGAAAGTTCTTGAATTTTTGGAAGAATATTTGGAAGATGATGAAATCGAGATGGTGCTACTCAATTTTTTGGAATTTGGGTGTCCTTGGCGCCTTGTTGGTACAGGCGCGTATTTTTTCCCGGGCTGGTTTACGGTTCCCCATCCAGCCCGGGAAAAAATCCGCGCCCGGCCCAAAAATCTGCTCATAAGGCACCTGCCCATAAGGCTCCTGTCCATGAGGCAGTGGCCCATACGGCTCCGGCCCATAAGGACCGGGCCATAATTCATCGGAACAAAGGATTAGAAATTATAGAATAAAATTAGGGTAAAATGTAAAGGCAGAAAGGAAAATCGTCTTGTTACTTCATGCAGTGCAGTTTAATTTAAATGCAAGGCTTTTCTTACACTGGTCAGTCCTATCGTACCCTTACCGCTGTACCCACCAGGCTGTGAACAACAGTTAACCCAAAAATCGGACAAAAATACTGTTATAAAAATTCCATTTAACTTTATTTAAATTATTTTTCTTCCTTACAAATCTTTTTGTAATCGATACATAAGTATATTTTTTCACAAAAACATTATGACAAAATAACCAAAATCTAGCCATTATCTTGTGCACTAAAGTTTTTCAAAATCATTTTTATTTATTAAAAAAAAAACATGTTTTTTCCTTTATTTACTTTGGTCATTTGAATGTATTGTCAGTTGCTATGGCTATGCCAGACGGGTAACATTATGTGACCAGCATCTTATCTTTAAGCAGCTCATAAGGAACAGTAAAATCACGAAAAAAGCTGACTTAATTTTAACACCACTAAGGAAGGAATAAGTCTGCCTTTAAGTTCGGTGCAACGAAATTTTACGAAATAAGGTATTCTTTAGGCTAAGAAACAGAAAATAAAGTCGGTGCGATGGGCCCTAAATATCTCAAAAAAATGCACGAGCTATAAACAAAAAACAAAAAAAAAATTAAACTGTAACACCCTGTATCTCTAAAACTAAGGGTTCGCGGACTATGTTTATATAACCTTTTTGTCTTGAAATCACTTAAGGAATTTAATACTAAAATTATGTTATTGAATTTTGAAATACCCTATATAGCTCATAAAGCAAGTCGCAAGTCATTTTTTTGAAGCGAAAAAATCTCCGCCCCTGTCGTTTTTTATCCCCACTACAAAAAAGGAAAATGTTTTATGGCGATTACTCTAATACTTTACAAAATTTACTGTTGATAGCCTCAAAAGTACCTAAGGAAGTTAACATTTGTTTATAGTTGAAGAGCTAGCTTTATGTATAATTATACATAACAGTTATCTATTTTAGATATTATAAGTATCTTGTTCCGAATGATTTTTTATCCTAATCTACTCTCTTCTCTTTTATTTTGCATGAACTTACCTCACAAATTAAGGAATTTTCCGAAACTCTCATGTTTGGATATTGCAGATAAGCCGCTTTCTTTTTTTCTTCTGCAGTTGTTCACTACACATGCCATTTTCGCGACTTTAAATTATTTAAAAAAAAAATTACGAAAAAGTTGCGAATTCCAACTGACATTGATGCGGAAGTGACAACTTTAAAATTTGACAATAATTTATTGATGTATAATGCCAACCTGCAGATACCAATTATTTTTTATCTAAAACAAAATTTCCTAATTACTGTCAAAGAGAGTTGCCCACCTCTGGTGTAAAACAATTGTCAAATGTATCGAGGGCCTCTAGTGTAGTCTATATGAATGTTATATTAGGATTTTCATGGTTTATGTGTGTGATACCTCGTTGTAAATTCCTTTCAATTGTTTATTCAGAACTCATTCATTTTTCATATCGAACGACTAGTTTTTGATTTATTTGATTTAGAATTTATTAAAAGAGCAATCTAAACTAACCGCATAATTTGTTTGTGAAGTGAATAGACAATTTTCGAACAATTAAAATAAGACTAATTCTAAGCATCCCAAGAATGATTAAAATAATACAACGAAAAATTTATCAGTTACTTTTTGTGGTTTTCTAAAAAAAAACCTTGGAATGATTCCAGTAAAACACAAAAAATATAAAGGGTTAATTTAATTTTTAAAAATTAGGATTTTCATCAAGGTTATTGTCAAATTTGAAGGCAAGAAAGGGAGAGGGGATGATTTTATGAATTACGTAGTCCTTATAACGATAATAATGCAGTTGTGCAGGTCTAACTAAAAATATGCGGTTAGTTCAGATTGCTCATTTAATAATTTCTAAATCAAATAACTCGAAAACTAGTCGTTTGATATGAAAAATAAAATCAGTTCTAAATAAAGAGTTGGAAGGTCTTTCCGATAAGGTATCACTGGATCCATTTTCCCTTTTCAAAATCAAGTATCACTCGATCCTCTTTCCCTTTTCAAAATCAAGTGGTGAGACGTGCGCCTCGCTAGTAGTTAATAAATATTGCAAATCGCGAAAAAATGTCCTCTTCGCAAATAAAATCGACGTATCCCGGCATTTTTAAAAAATTTTCAGTAGTTCTCGAGAAATCCTGGGTGGAACGTTTTAAATGGGACACCCTGTATCCAAATTTTCGCCTGTTCGGCTATATTTGTAACGCCATAGCTCACTAAGCTACCGAATTTTAAAAAGTATTATACCAACCATCGATGCTCTCTTCATGACTTATATAAATTACTTAAGTACCCAGAGAAAAAACCAAACGTCCATTATTGAGCACCTGGCTTTACGCCTAACAGGTACCAATTATATTTATTTGAAACAAAATTTTCTAACAATTATCAAAGAGGCTTACTCACTTCTGGCGCTCTATTCCTATTTTCGTGAGATGTGATAGATCACATTGTGCGGAATACCTTGCTTCGACTCGAGAAGAGCGGTGTTCGCTCTTCTCAGCCTCGACCAATAGCAAATAGGGAAATAGTCGCGCAGTGTCCAAAAACAATGCATTTTTAACAGATAATTCGCGATGCTAGCGAAGACTGTTCTCTTGCACTGTATCATTAGAACGATCCTTCAGGCTTTCACACGAAAAACATGCGCAACAGGGAGTCTTGTCACATGACATGACATGACTAAAGCTCTCGAAATGATCTACCACATCCTACAGGCCCGAAATGGAGAGGCTGGCGTTAAACAACTGTCAAAATGTATAAGAGGTCCTCTAGTATTATTAGTATAATACACTATTAGCACGTACACCAGCTTACTATTTTAATGTCAAGTTTTTAAAACCAGCTGAAATTCCGGGCCTTCCAGATGAGTTTAGTCAATTTTGAGATAACATTAAAAAAGTGAGCGACCGTACTTCTTAAATATATCTGTACTGGGAAAAGACCTCTAAAAATAACTGCTACAAGTGTGCCGGCATGCTGGATTTCAAATAAACCCAAACTTGGATAAATTTAGGCTACTGATAATGGGGGCTAAGCCCTCAGCGCCATCTTTTTTCTAAGCTTACCCACTAAACACAAAAACATTTTAATAACGTCAAAATAATGTTTAATTTAAAAACATAACGTTAGGTTCACATATTCATAGTGAAAAAGAAGCTTAATAACCCGTTTTCTGACGTTAGAAAAATAATCTTATGTTTTTATAACATTAAAAATAATTCTTTTTCTAACATCAAAAAATTAACGTTTTTTAAAGTTTTTTGAAAAATAAATGTTTTTTAACAATAAAAAAACCTATATTTTTTAAATATCTCTAAAGATAAGGTAACTTAAATAACGTAAATAAAATTCTTCTTTTTTGGAAACGCAGAGCAGCAAGAGTCTGTTGAGGTTTTCGTGAACTAGACACTCAGTAAAGGAAATTCGGATCCGTAGCTTCTGAAAATAAAATTTAAAATTCTATGTAAACAATAATTTTGTAGTAAGCGCCTCGCTACGAGGCCAAACGAATGCCTCGTTCTCGTTTATGCTCAGGTGAATACAAGGCAAACAATATTCAACTGAATGCTCGTTTGAAATTCGCACTCTGATCGGATGGTGTCCCGTGCCGCGGGATCATGCGTGTGGCTGTTAGCCACGCCTTTAAAATACGTATGCGCGTTCGGCTTCGCAGCGAGGCATGAGACATCTTCCTCAAATGAATTACCGAACCGATCAAAGTGGGGACTTCAGAAAAGCAATCAGTTGAATATTTTATCGTCTCAAGGCGCGTATTCACTTTAGCATGATTGCAAACGAGGCACTTGTTTGGTCCCGCTGCGAGGCTTGCGAATTCTGCCTCAAATGAATACGCGACTTAAGGTATGGCGGCTAATCGTCCGCGGTGAATTGTCGCATTTCCTGTCTGATTACCTATAACGTAGATATGCGATATTCCATACAAAACCATTTTTTTACTTTTGTTTACTTTCTTATTTTGTGGTGCTTCATTTAAATCACTGCATACATATTTGTTGTTCTATAACTATACCATATTTCCCACACAACAGGAGTAATATTCCGATCCACATATGTATTCACTCTCAATATTAATAATTGTGCTTTAAATTTGCCATTTTTGTGTCTAGAAAAGGCAAATATTTTCACCAAAATTACACAAAGCGTATCTGCTACCGATTCGTATAAACTCGCAGCGAAACGCAACTAAAAATGGCAATGACCCGTTCTGTTAGTGGGACTATGGCAGCGCCCTCTATAGTATTATTTTTTTTTAATGTTTAAAAAACAAAATATTTATTAGCTTCATATATCTTAAATTCAACATTAGAAATGAGATCTAGGTAAAACATTTTAAACATAACCATATATTGATGGTATTATTTTTAATGTTAGTAAAATTTTGGTTTTTGACTCCGCTGTACCAGTCTCAAGCCTGGGGTCCCATTGCATTAACGGAAAAGGAGGAGAGGGGGGAGTAACAACCTCGTAAAAAAACCAGGGTTCATCTGGCCCGGATCATAGCACCCTGTAAGGGCTCCTGCCTAGGATCACAGGTGAAGAAGATGCTGCCTTGTAGTACCGGCGTTGGAATCGTCAAAGGCTAGGGGAAGAAAACCTCGATCAAAAATCACCTGGTCCTCCAGATTGGGGGTTGGTGCATCAGACTAACTCTCTGATACCCGGAAAAAACGTACACTGTTAAAAAACCCAATCAAACCCCTCGGAAAGAAAAGAAAGACCTAAGACGAACCAAGCAAAGAAACAGGAATATGATTTTTGGTACATGGAACGTGCAAGGAATGGGCCGAAAAGTTAATGAAATAGTACATGAGTGCAGCAGAATGAAGGTAGACCTTGCTGTACTAACAGAAACGAAAAAGAAAGGAAAAGGATCTGAAAACCTAGGACAATATGACCATTTCTATAGCGGAGTGGCAAAAGAAAAACATGCTCAACAAGCAGTATCGATTTTGGTCAACAAAAGATTTAGAAAATTTATCACCAACTGGGAAGCAGTAAATGAAAGGCTAATTAAAATGAATATAACAATAAAAGGAATGAGACTTACGATTTTTGGAATCTATGCATATAATGACGATGCAAATGTAGCGGTGAAAGACAATTTTGTTGAAGAAATACACAATGAAATATCAGCAGTAAGTACATCTAGAAAAATTGTCATATTGGGAGATTTAAATAGTAGAACCGGTAACAGAGTTAATGATCTGACAGTTGGCCAATATGGAGAAGATTTTGTTAAAAATCCAAAACGGTTTTTTTCAACATAAGGACATACACAAATATACCTGGACCAAACCCTCGCAAAACCTGAAATACGTCATTATTATCATCACTAAACAAAAGACAAAACTAAAAATTCAAGATGTCAGAACAAAGCGTGGATCAACATGCGGAAATGATCACTATTTTCTTGAGTCCAAAATTCTCTTTCCTTATCATGCCGAAGCCTGCATCAACAAAATCTTGATGATACAGTGATTGAAGAAATTGATCACTGTAAATATAATCTACTCAGCCTAGAACATGACAGCGTAAAAAAACTTATACAAAAAGAGACTTAACGAAAAACTTAATACAAGTTCAGGTGAAACCCCAGAAGAGGAATACGAAAGTATTACATTAAGCATCCATCAAGCTGCAAAAGAAGCACTAGGATTAGTGGAAGAAACTTCTAAAAGAAGAAAACCATACTGGTGGGATGCTGAGATTGAAAGAGAAATAGACGAAAAAAGGAAATTATATCACACCTACTTATCCCAAAGGATAAGGGACGCGGGCGTGTGGAGATGGAGCGGTGGACAATAAGGACATTCGGAGATCGCGACTGTGATGGAAAAGGAGATTCCTTTATCGACGTACAGGCTAGCGATGCCAGGAAAGCGGTTAAGGGAGAAAAGGAGATACCGTGTAAACATACCGCCAAGGGATGCATGGAAGGAGGACGGAGTTGAATTCCATAGCGACGCCACGGTCTGCTATACAGACGGATGAAGGCTGAAAGACCGGAATTCGATAGGTGCAGGAGTTTACGTGGATAGCAAGGGCATCGGAAAAAGCTACTCGCTGGGATCCAGTGCAACAATCTCCCAGGCAGAGGTTTACGCTATACTGGCGGTAACATGGGGGGAAGAAATTAGGAACGAAACAGGAAAACGCCTCTGCAGCTGTTCAGACAATCAAGCTGCGCTAAAAGCACTGTGTAATCAACCATGGCCGCAGGTTTGGTGCAGAAGTGTGCCGATGCACTTTAGGAATTGGCCGGCGTAAGAGAGGTAGAGCTCATATGGGTCCCAGGCCACATGTGAGTCCCCGGAAACGAGAAAGCGGACGGACTCGCCAGGGGAGGATCCCAGCAGAAATGCGTCGGGCCAGAGCCTTTCCTGGGGCTTACAAGAGGGCAAATGCAGTCGGCCCTAACAGAGTGGACGCAGAAAGAGATACAAAGGGAATGGACCAACACAGGAAACGCCAGACAGGCGAAGGAGTATGTACAGCAAATCATGTAGGGACTTGCTGCTTCGTAGAACACGAAGAGAGGTGGGAGCCATAGTGGGAGTCCTGACCGGACACTGCGTCCTACAAGGACACCTGGCAAAGATGAGAGTGAAGAAGGACGCGACGTGCGAGCGATGTTGGGCCGAGGACGAGACCTCGGCGCATTTTCTCTCATCATGTGAAGCATACAAGGAGGCAAGAAGAGAGGTATTCGAAGAGGAAGCCTTTGAGACGGAGGACCTTCTGAATCTGAGGTGGCCCGATATTCTGGCCTTTGTACAGAAGACGGGTAGATTCCTTAGCGAAAGAAGGACGCAGTAGGGGGGATGCTCGGGGGTTGGCGAAAAGGGCGCTTCATGTGCCTAGTCGCCAGGCCTAGAGCCTACCCCACACTACTACTACTACTACTACTACTACTACTTATCCCAAAAGACAGATAGAAGCAGAGAAGAATACAAAATGGCGCAATCAAAGGTGAGAAGAATGATCAGTGATATGAAAAATCATTCGTGGACGCAAAAGTGCCAGAAAATAGATTCTTACTTAGGAGGTAGGAGAAGTACCGAAAGCTGGAAAACTATAAAATCGATTAAAAAAGAAACATGCAGAGATATCATTTCACCAATACCAGACGAAGAACGGAATGAGCATTATAAAAAACTTTTAACTGAAGATAGAGCCGAATTCAAGGAAGAAGAAAGAGACAATATAATTAGAACGATGGGATCTCCAGTACCCCTCACAATCTCTGAGGTTAAAAACGTGTGCACAACCTTAAAAAGCGGTAAATCTGCCGGACCCGGAAATATCCCAGCTGAACTTATTAAATATGGCACTGAAGAACTGTTTTGGAGATTACGGAATCTTTTCCAAAAATATGAGTGGATATACAATACAATTTAGTAATTTTATAGTCGTATAGTTTTAATAATGTTTATTTTAAAAATATGTTTCGTAAAATAATGTGATGTGTCTTTTTGAACTTGTTTTGATTAATGTAAAGTGAAATGTGAATGTATGAATGTTCTGAAGAAGGGCTTTAGACCGAACCGTTAATAAATGTAAATTAAAAGTTGCTAGTTGATTAATGAACCACATTCCCAAGAAACCTACAAACCTAAAAAATATAAAATATATGGTTCAAGAAAAAAGAAAATCCAAATATATATATATATATATATATATATATATATATATATATATATGTAAAATTATGGTTTTTTAAATGCTGGAGTCTTAACGTTATTGAGAAATATATTTTTGGCAATGCTTTTACATAAAATTTTCGTTAGGATTTTCTACATGTTTTTTTAATGTCAAAACTTGACTTAATTTTAACATAAATTTGTGCTAGAAAAAAAACTTTTTTTTTCAACATTTATTTAACGTTTTTTACGATTGTGTGCTTAGTGTAATAAATACCTTTAATTGGTTTCAAAAAATGCCAAGTAAGCAACTACGTCAACTCAAGATATTGACTTTGTCTTCCAAAAGTTCCAAAATCCAAAGAATTTTCTTAAATTTTAATTAAAAGTAAAAATTTACCGCAATTTTTAACATCTAATCATCGCATTGACAAATTGTCAATGTCATTTAAAAGCAGTCCATTTTAACTTTTATTAAAAGCGTCTACTTTTTTATCCAAGGCATACGTGTGGTTTCAATTGAATGCAAAATGGCGGAACGCTTATAGCAGTCATTTTCCATTAATAAGTATGAAGACAAAATAGTTAAAAATGTAAGACGGCGCACTATGGTCCGAGGGATCAATATTTTGGCCAAAAATAGACTTTTGCAGTTAAACTCTCTAATCACTTAAACGCAAATCAATAAAGAAGTCTGAATTGCTAATATACAATAAAAAAATATTTTTTATTACCCCCCCCCCACTCTTGCCACCATCATTTTCGTAATTTATACTGCCTAAAAGGCTTTTAAAAAAGTGTATTATTTTTAATATGGTCTGCAAATTACACAGCCTCACAAAAAATTATAAGCTGCAAAGCTCATAGGGTAGGCCCCCCAAATTCTCCTAATTTTGGTGCACTAAAATCCAGTTCCCCAAAAAAAAAGGGTCAATTATGAAATTTGCCCCTATTAGCCCTCCCCCTGGCGGGGGTGGGTTAAAATTTGATCTATTATAAAAATTCAAAATAAATATATTCTTAAGTATGTTGGTCCGCAGAACTAAAATTTAAGGATTTGTACCCAATCCCCCCTTTTATTCCGTTTATTTGAGGGTCAAAACTTTACTTTTTTAATGGACATGAACAGTTTATCATGGAAATATTTCTATTTGCTAAATTCAACGAAGACTGTTAAGCTTTCCCCCTTTTTAACCAGATTTTTTAAAATCGGACATTGAAATTCAATTAGAATATGAATTAATTAATTAAGGCCATGGAATTCTGAAACATGTCCCCTCTTCTGTTTTGGGTTGGATACGACCTTGCCCCAGCAACCCTTTTTCCTCCCTAAGAGAAAAAGCCGTAGACACTAAAATAAAAATTCATATAGAAGTTTAGTCGTGCCTATAGTAAGTTCCATACAAAATTTATTTATAGACTCCTACTCCCACGCCTCCCCCTGCCAGGGGGATGCTAAACAGTTTTTCTTGTTCGGGTTGGATTTAGCGAATACCTAATATTGCATTAAAAACTTTTCCTAAAAAGTGAAGCTTTTTCCTCCTCATCCAGGGTGAAAAAGAGAGGATGGATCCGATGAATGATTTAAATTGACGATAAATTTATATTGATCATCATATTTTAGTTTGGGGGGTAATAGGAGCAAGTTAAATAATAAAAACCTATATTTTTTTTTGTTTAGCACCTTAATAATTTTTAACCTAGTTAACCCCACACCATTCTAAATTGTTCTTTTCCTCCCCCAGTAAAAATGATTCTATATTTAAATTTAGATGCTCCAAATATCATGCAGTTTCTGCTAATTTCATATCTATTTTGGCGGCCATCTTGAAATTTTCCTTTGTTTTTTAAAGTTCATTGCTAAGACAGGAGTTTTGATATCTATGATTCATTTTGCTTCGTTAAAGGTACTTTGCTCATTACTATCTATATAGAAGACACACGGAAACAAATTAAAATGCACTAGAATAGGTACTTTGTGTTTATCAGAATATGTACGGTCATGTTTACTACCGAATTTGGAGACTATCGCACCTTTTCGCACCAACAGTGTATGTACTCCGGAAAGTACATATCAGGACAAAAATATTTTTACAAAAATTAATATAAAAGTTCGTGAAAGCTTTTTTGTTAGTCCAAGGAAATATCGAGAAAAAAAAATTCGTACACTTCTGGCACAATTTTTGTCTCATTGGTATTCAAAGAATAAGTTTAAAATCCCTGTGACTAAAATTATCAAAAAATAATCTACTTACCTTTGGTTAAAAAAGCCACATTTAAAAATTTTTATAACTCTTAGCACTTCTTAGAAATAGCACATTAAAGTTAGTGAAAAATAATGAACAATAAAAAAACAATTTGTTTAATGCTGCCAGTTATTTTTCTTTATTGTTTTATTTTTGAATTTTTTGGAAAAACTAACCTTAAAGTTTGTTTTGATATTTTTGGGCTTTCTGCAAAAACCTCCAAAAAAGACAGTCCTGTTAGGGAAAAGTTCCGATCAGGTGATAATTTCTCTCTTTGTTGAAAGTTATTTTCTTTTTGATCACCTGATCATTTTTGGTAAAATCATGCGCGTTTTTTGCTCACGCTGGGAGTTTGAAGCGCCACCCTGTGTATGACACGGGAATGAAGAAATCACTTCCGACAAAAAACTGAAAGAAGTCACACGTGTTGAAGACCGAAATTCCAGTCGCAAGAAAGGGCCGCGCCCGCCAGTGAAATTTTGGGACTGCTACAGAATTACAGAAGGTAAGCTTCTAGCGTGTTGCCGATTTTTTCCTTTGTTTTTTAGTTTAATAGACTCTGTTTTCCCAGGCGGGGCGAATTTAACTTTGGGGTTATTTTTTTGGGGATATCTCTAGCTTTTCTCCCCTTCAGGGCTCAGATGTCTATTTGGTCCTTCAGACCCTTATGTTTTGAAAAAGCCCTATGGATTTTACAGTTTTTTTTTGTTAAAAAATTGGTAATTTTATAGTTTTTTTGCAGCAACAACATTTTATCGTTTTTTTTGCCAGATTCGGACATTGTTGTTTTTGTACCGGTTATTTTTTAGAGTCCGCATGGTTTTGAAGGTTATTTGCCCTGAGTTTGGTTTATGACCTCGTGCGGCGATAAAAAAACCCCCGTTCGACATTTGGCAGCAGCCCAGGCCCCCGTTCTTTTTTCTTGCTGGCTGACGTTTCATTGACGTTTGTGTGTTCTAACCTCACAACTTCACGTGTTGTTTTGTTTACCTCCCTGGTTAGAAAATTGTTGATTATTCGTCGGGTTTCGAATTTCTTTGTGTGAAATCCGTCGAAATTTACCTTCGTTTCTTGCTTTCGTTAAGCGCGAGATTGTTGCCGCGTTCCTAGCGAACCGTACCCGGGGTTGATAGCGGATTTGTCGCGAAAAAACCTACTTTTTTGTATCTGATAAAAACCGCTTTGTCATGTCTGACATAAAAGTTTTGAAAAAACAACAAAATAGCGTTTTTAATAAATTAAAAACAACTTATAATAGAGCCGTCGAAGCCCAGGGCAATGCAGAGAAGGCAAAAAAGTTAAAACCCAGATGGGAAGATGTGCCTTCTCTGGTAAGTCAATTCGATGCATTGCATTTTGAAATTATAAGCTTGGATAGTAGTGATCAGATACAAGAAAGTCAGGAAACTTTAGTGCAGGAATTTGATGAAATGAAATACACAATTAGATCGAGCTCACGACAAGCTCTATCCGGAGGATTACCAAGATACCTCACAGACAATTTTGAACCATTCCCTGGTAAATGTAGACAGGGGTCTTGAAATTAAAAGAATAGTGTAACCCCATTTTGACGGTAATTTTAAAAAATGGCCCACCTTTTTTGATATGTTTAAGTCACTTGTTCACGATAAAGCTGACATGAGTGAAATAGCTAAATTTCAAGCCTTAAATACCGCTCTGGTGGGAGAGGCTGCATCTGTAATTAGGAACATACCGCTAACCTCGGATAATTATCGAGTAGCCTTCGATGCTTCGATTAGACGCTTTAATAATAAAAGACTTTTGGTAACAAATTATTGGACTTCTATTTGTCAAGCCCCTTCTGCAAAATCCAGCAACCCACATGATTTAAGGTTGTCCACTTTCCAGGAAAATTTGGAAGCATTGTCAAACTATGATGATGTAGACCTTTTAGATTTTGCTAAAATGATTCTTCTTTTGCAAAAAGTTGATACCCCATTGAAAACTCAGTTTGAGATTGAGTATACTGATAAGGAAATCCCGTCCTATAAAGATTTGTTTAAATTCTTAGAGAAAAATTGTCGGGCTTTGGAAAATAGTTCCCTTTTGAATAAGCCGAAGGAGGTCTCACTTCCTCTACCCCCTAGGAAGGGTGGCAAACCACCCTATCCTGTGTTATTGACTAGAACAGGCCAGTCTGGTAATAAAGGTTGTGTTTATTGCCAGCAACAGCCCTACCATCCCCTTGTGAAGTGTACCAGATTTCTGGAATTAGAAGTAGGTCAGCGCCATCAATTTGTTAAGCGTGAACGATTGTGTTTTAACTGCTTTGGCAAACATGGTGTATCTCAATGCCCTACAAATGCCACGTGTCGTCAGTGCCAGGGTCTTCACCATTCCATGTTGCACTTTGTGAAAAGCTCTCCGAGCCCCCAATTTGATCGTCCAGGGGAGACCCCCCGTATACTTAATAGTGAAGGTGCCCAACAGGCATTGTGTACCGCTATACCCAGTAGCAACCATTTTGAACCTCGTAAGAGGAGACCTGTGCTTTTTGCAACTGCCGAAGTTTTAGTTGTAGATGCCAACAAAAAGTTTATGTCTTGTCGGGCAATTTTAGATTCCGCTAGTGAAGCGTCCTTTGTAACCGTCTCTTTGGCTGAGAGGTTAGGACTTAACGTAGCTCCGAATAAAACTCCTATTGAAGGAATAAATGGCATGATTTCTAGTACATCAGATGGCAATGTAACATTGCAAATAGGCTCGTCCAAGTTTCCTGATAGTTTGTTTTCCTGTGATGCCATTCTTATTCCTAAAATTTGTGGAACCATACCTGTGACTGTTGTAGAATATGATTACCTAAAAATTTAGATTTTGCTGATCCTAATTTTGGACAACCTAGTAGTGTAGACCTTTTAATTGGTGTTGATTTGTTTGGTCAGATGCTTGTGCCTGGCTTTAAAAAAGGAGAAAATGGAGGACCTTGTGCCATTATTTCAATATTTGGTTGGATACTCACACCCAGTAGCAACCATTTTGAACCTCGTAAGAGGAGACCTGTGCTTTTTGCAACTGCCGAAGTTTTAGTTGTAGATGCCAACAAAAAGTTTGTGTCTTGTCGGGAAATTTTAGATTCCGCTATAAAGCGTCCTTTGTAACCGTCTCTTTGGCTGAGAGGTTAGGACTTAAAGTAGCTCCGAATAGAACTCCTATTAAAGGAATAAATGGCATGATTTCTAGTACATCAGATGGCAATGTAACATTGCAAATAGGCTCGTCCAAGTTTCCTGATAGTTTGTTTTCCTGTGATGCCATTCTTATTCCTAAAATTTGTGAAACCATACCTGTGACTGTTGTAGAATATGATTCTATTCAGTGGCCGTACCTAAAAAATGTAGATTTTGCTGATCCTAGTTTTGGACAACCTAGTAGTGTAGACCTTTTAATTGGTGTTGATTTGTTTGGTCAGATGCTTGAGCCTGGCTTTAAAAAAGGAGAAAATGGAGGACCTTGTGCCATTAATTCAATATTTGGTTGGATACTCCTTGGTGGTATTGAGGGTCCTCGTAAAACTCAAAAACCCGTTAGTTTGTTGACCTCAGTGTCTTCCTCCATAGAATCTCGATTGGATAGTACATTACAAAGGTTTTGGGAACTAGAATCGACCCCTCAAAAAATCCCTCTTTCCTCTGATGAGAATTTGTGTGAAAAAATATTTGCTACCACTCATTCAAGAACTGAGTCCGGCAGATATGTTGTTCGCTTGCCTTTCAGAGAACCTCGACAAGAACTTGGTAACTCTAAAGGTCAAGCATTGCTTAGATTTAATATGATGGAAAACCGATTGTTGAAAAATCCTGCTTTGATTAGTGCGTACAAAGACTTTGTTCAGGATTACCTAGACCAGGGGCATATGAAATTGGACAATTCTAGCCCTGACTTCCATTCATATTTTATTCCCCACCACCCAGTTGTGAAGGCAGATGGTGACTTGTCAAAAATTAGAATTGTTTTTGATGCATCTGCCAAGACCTCAAATAGTCGTAGCTTAAATTCTATTTTATTGGTAGGACCTAAACTCCAAAGAGATATTGTGTCAATATTGCTTACTTTTCGCCTTTATAGTGTTGTATATTCTAGTGACATACGTCAAAAGTTCAGGCAGATTGATATGCATCAGGCTGATGTGTGTTATCAAAAGATATTGTGGCGGTTCGACCCAAACGAGGAGATTCAAGAGTACTCTCTTCAAACAGTAACTTATGGTGTGAATTCGAGCCCATACCTAGCTATTCGTACTCTTCACCAGCTCGTCAAGATCATGGCAGTGGCTTTCCACTAGCAAGCAAGGTGTTGATGCATACTACTTATGTGGACGATGCCATCGGATTAGCTAATTCTGTAGCTGAAGTTTTAGAAAGCCAGAAACAGCTAATTGCGTTGGTAAAATTGGGTTGTTTTGAACTTCGTAAGTGGACTAGCAACACTCCTGAGTCACTAGAATCGGTTTCGGCTAGTCATCAGCAACCAATTTCCTTTGATGATGAATCTGCTGGTTTAAAAATCCTTGGATTAAAGTGGTGTCCAAAATTGGATTCGTTTTGTTATGATGTGATGCCCATGGAAAGACCTTGTACCAAGAGAAACATTCTTTCTGAGATTGCAAGATATATGATCCACTCGGGCTCCTAGCCCCAGTTATTTTGGTTGCTAAATGTTTAATGCAACGTTTGTGGGTCCAGAGTCTTTCATGGGATGATACCCCCTCCAGTGATATTGTTGCACAGTGGCAACTCTATGTATCGCAACTACCATTATTATCCTCGATATCAATACCTCGTTATGTTGTGAAGCAAAATGCTGTCACCACTGAATTGCATGGCTTTTGTGACGCCTCAATGTGTGCATATGGTGGTGCAGTATATATTCGTTAAATTGAGTTGGATGGAAATATTTCTATATCCCTTTTGTGTGGGAAAAGTAGAGTGTGCCCTTTGAAAAGTATTTCTATTCCACGCTTAGAATTGTGTGCTGCTGTATTGTTGGCAGAGCTATTGGAGTTTGTTGGCAATCATCTTGATTGCATCCCGATTGATAAGATTTTTGCTTGGTCTGACTCCAGCGTTACCCTTGCTTGGATAAAATCGTGTCCATCAAAACGAAAGGTTTATGTAGCCAATCGTGTAACGACGATTCAAGAGAAAGTTCCCCCCAGCTGTTGGTACCATGTAAATGGTAAGGAGAACCCAGCTGATTGCTTATCCCGGAGCTTACTTCCTGGTCAATTGATAGACCATCCTCTTTGGTTTACTGGACCATCCTGGTTGGCCCAGTCTAGTGAAGCATGGCCTATGATCCATAAAATTGATGCGTTTGATGCTGATCTACCACCTGAGGAAAATCGTTTTGTTTTTGTGACAGAAATACCCCTTGATGAAGTACAGCTGTTAGTCACTAAGTACTCCTCTTTACGTAAAATCGTGGGCATTGTTGCCTTTTGTTTGAGACCTATTCGAGTGAAAAAAGATCCTTCTTTATCTTTTCCTACTAAAGCCCTCAATGAGGCAGATCTTTATTATGCTACTTTAGTTGTTGTACGAGTTGTACAACAAGAAGTTTTTTTTGAAGATTTGAACAGGATACGTAAGGGTGAGAGTTGTGCTAAGCCTCTTCGAAAGTTAGCTCCTTTTCTTGATTCCCATGGAGTTCTCAGGGTGGGCGGTAGATTACGTCACACTGATTTAGCATATGAGGTGAAACACCCCATGTTGTTGCCTAGTAAGTATCTCTAACCGTTATCAAGTGTAAACTAAATAATCTAGTCTTTAGGCTACTACTTATCTACTTGGTGTGCAGTCAGGTCTGACGGCCCGCCCACACCTGACTGCACACCAAGTGGTATAGGTAGTAGCCTAAAGACTAGATTGTTTAGTTTACACTTGATAACGGTTAGAGATACTTACTAACCGAAACGTCGTGTTTTAAAATAAATAAAGTCAATGGAAGTCCGAAATTTTATTTCTACACAATCATTGTCTACGAGTTTCAAACAAAGAGTTGAAGAACGGTACGGACCCGGAATCAACAATCTATTCAGAGGCTACGAGAAGACCAAAATTAAAGTGATAAAGGAAGAAGAACACATTTCATTCTTGTGCGAGGCGCGCGAGAGTGGTGTCATTCCGGTTGGTTTCCGCCTAAAAGCCAACTTTCCGGGAGTAAGAACGAAGAAGATCTTAGAGAGGACCAGCCAAGCACTAGTCCGTTCCCAAAGCAGTTATCATCGATGGGGAAAAGCCAACTTCAACACCGAAATGGAGGAGCGTTTTGACGAAATTAGACGACACACATGGGAGGAAGACTACGAACCGATACTGAGTAAAATTGACAGTACTTGCAACAGAGAACGACAGAAGATAAGATCAACTGACCGAGAAAAACTTAAGAAACTACAGACACGTATTCAAGATATAACAGACTCAACGACACCAAGCACTATAGTGAACATCTCCAAAAGGACTCTGGGCACCAACGAAGAATTGGTACTCAGTAAGGGACTTTCGCCATTGCACCGGCACAGACACCGACACTGGAAATTATTGCGGCAATAGAGACCGTTAGTCTACCTCAACCCGAAGCTGATGAGTGTCGCCAAAAATTAAGAACAACGTTGGACAGAAAGAAGCAACAAAAGACAAACATCACCAGTCAACGGGCAATCAAGAACCTGCAGGCTGACAAATCAATCAAGATTCTACCGGCCGACAAAGGAAACGCGACGGTGATCATGGATGTCGAGACTTACGATAAAAAGATCCAAGAAGTTCTGGAGAAAGGAGACTACAAGCAACTACCCAAAGATCCAACCACCACCATAGAAGGACGCATCTACAGGACTTTGAAGAAGTATGCTGAAAATATCCCGAACGCTGTTAGATCCCGCCTGACTCCACACCACAATAAGGCACCACATTTTTATGGATTACGAAAGATCCATAAGAAGGATATACCACTGCGACCAATCACCAGCTCCAGGGACTCACCCACCAGCACTTTGTCGAGGTTTTTGTTGGACATAATTCAACCACTACAGGGTAAGTCCGAATCTTTTGTCAAAAACTCGGAACATTTTGTCGAGGTTTTAAAAGGTATCGAATTAGATCCCGGCGATAGATTTGTAAGTTTTGATGTAGAAAGTCTCTATACCAACGTGCCAATAAATAAGTCACTCAGTATCATCAAAAACAAATTACAAACTGATGATACACTTCACGAGAAAACAACGCTATCGGAGGAGGGGGTGATGGATTTTTTGGAGCTCTGTCTCCATAACTCTTACTTTCAAGTGAAAGATAAGTTTTACGCGCAAAATGATGGACTTCCAATGGGTTCATCTCTTTCGCCAGTGGTAGCAAATATCTACATGGAGTGGTTCGAGTACCATGCGATCAACACAGCAAGAGTCAAACCAAAACAATGGCTACGATACATGGATGACACATTTATTATATGGCCGGAAAATGAAGACGAACTACAGAATTTTTTACACCGTTTAAACGGTATTCGACCAACAATCAAGTGCACCATGGAAATTGAAAAAGATTCGGCCTTACCTTTTTTGGATGTTCTTGTCAAACGATTAGACAGAAACATTCAAACCACTGTATATAGGAAACCTACACACAAGGGACAGTACCTAAATTTTAAGTCTAATCATTCTGTTGCTACAAAACAAGGAGTTATAAGAAGTTTGTATTTAAGATCCGTAAATATTTGTAGTAATAATGAAGAATTAACCACAGAAATTAACAACATTAAAAATGACTTACAACATAATGGTTATTCCGAGAAATTAATAAACTCAACGATATATAAAATTAAAAACAAACTAAATGTACCAAATTCTCAAAATAATAATCCGTTAGGTGTAATTCTCAAAATAATAATCCGAGGGATTTCAGCTAAAAACTAAAATATATAAACAGTATTTTCTTCGGGGAATACGATAAGAAGTTTTGTAACTAACACAAAACCAGACAATCCCTCAAATAATAAGGAATGTATTTACCAAATCCCGTGTGAGTGTGGTAAATCATATGTAGGTGAAACGAACCGCCCTCTTCAGGTTAGAGTAAATGAACATCTAAAAAGTACCCAATTAGGGGATATTGTTTAGCAGATCATGCATGGTCAAATGATCACAGGATTCAGTGGTCAGAAGCTAAAGTTTTACATAAGGAGTCGCATTGGCGAAAACGAAAGTTTATTGAAGCTGCGTTTATAATGCAGAATAAAGAAAACAGGCATCTTAGTATTAAAAAGGGGGCGGGCCGTCACACCTGACTGCACACCACGTAGTATAAGTAGTAGCCTAAAGACTAGATTGTTTAGTTTACACTTGATAACGGTTAGAGATACTTACTAACCGAAACGTCGGTTCGGTTCGGTTTTTGCTATTTTTGGCCAAAATATTGGGGTTTCAGACTAAAGTGCGGCGGCGGCCTTTGAAAGGATTCCGTCCACCGTCGATTCGAATCGTTCGTCTACTACTGATTCAGGCGCGTTCTAACAAATCGATTTTACTTGATCAACTTTAGTGGATCAACTAAAAGCGGTCAAGTTTGTGTTCAGACCACAACCAAAAAATCGATGAAATGTGTTGAATTTAAATGGCGCCAAGGGCAGTTATACGTGCAAGTGTCAATGTTATTAGTTGGTGTTGAGATGTCTCTTTGTGTTGTTACGCCTGCGCCTCTTCAAAATTAGTCAACTTTTTTAAACCAAAACAACTTTGGCTTGTATACATTGACCGTACCCATTCCACTTTTTTTAGATTTCAAAACTATTGATGGTTCTTTTTTGTACATGGTTCTCATTGTTTTCATTTTATTTTTAAGATCCCCTGTAGTTAGACCGTCTATTTCCATTTCCCGCGCCATCACATTTAAAGCAATTTCACTGGCATCTTTATTATTTTAACTATCTAGTCGATGATTCCAAATAGTCCAGTCAACGAGAGGGTTGTAGAGTGCATGGAGGGGGGGAAAATTTTTTCTCTCCGGGGATATGTTAAGGGTAGTTAGGACATTAACATATTAAAAGTCCCCACCTCTAGCCCCCCCGCTTCAGTAGCGAAGGGGGGTTAAAAAGTGCAATTTTTCGGATTTTTGCTTATAACTTGATTATGGCGCGGTGTACAAAAAAAATGTTAATTAAAAATTAAAGAGCATTAAATTCCCTACAAAATGGGTATGCTAACCTGAACTTTAACTGTAACAGTTTTGAGATAGTGGCAACCAAAACCGTTAATTTTTGAAAAACACATTTTTGTCCCATATTTTTATCAGACTTGTTCATCTAACACTTTTTCTTTTTAATTTTAGAAAAAGTCGTGATAAAACCACAATGTGTTGCATTTAATTTTAAAAAATAAATTTATTTATCTTTAAATATGTGATCATAAATTAAAAAATACAGGTGTTTTAGTTTTAAGTTGATATTTCTAATTTTTTCTAAACTGTATAATTGCTTTTACTATCACCTTCTTAATCATCATCATCATCATTATGAGTCTTCGGTCAAACTATCGGCTTTAAGGGCACTAGGACGGGGGTAAATTAAAAAGATAAGTATTATTTAAAAATAAACTCAAGGAAAAATGTTTCCACTCTAGTTGGAATCACAATTGAAGTATTATTATTATTAAGGGTTATAAATTTATTGAGCCAGCTAAAAAATTGAATACCTAGTCATTGATAAATAAGTTTTTATAAGTCGCGTATAATAAGAACAATTTTTAGATTGCATATGGAATAAAAAGGAAACTTATGCATCTGTATGGTATAACTGTTAAGCAAGTTTTACTTCAGCATGCAAAGAGCGGGGATTGTAAAACACCACCTAGCTGGTTTTTGGATTTTAGCGTATTTTTGATAAAGCTTTATAAATCCTGGCTGACCCCTCCAAAATGCGTCTGCTGCATTTCGTAGATGGAATATGCTATTTCTACTTATCCCTGACAGGATTTACAAACAAAATATTGTGGTCGACCTAAATTACCGAAAAATCTATATTCTACAATGGCGGTTGCATGGAGTTTGGAATTGCAGTGGTCACAATATCATGTCTTGCTTGCAGCGTTGTGATTATGCTTTATTAAAGTTTTTCTTTAGTAATTTTATAAGACACTCTCTGTTTTTAGTACTCGAAAGAAATTCCTGACTTACACTAATTAGATTATCAAAAGGTTAAAATGCTGATGTTTTCATACAATAGCGTCTTTTTTGTTTAACAGCCTTAGTACTCAATTTTTAATGTTATATCTATTAACAACAATCAAGGAGAATTTAATTGATTTAATTCAATGCTCTAAGAAAACAACAGAGCCAAACTTGCCTGAATAATGGGTCTTGATGAATTTGACTTATCCGTTACAAAGGCTGGTTATTTATGGCAGTTTGTTGAGTTGGTTGGTAAGGTTGGTTGAATAATTGAGGATCTTCTTTGCCACAAAATTATATGCCGTAGATAGACCACATCAATGATTTACAAAAGTGCTTTAATTTTGAATCCGCCACTGCCTTTAATTATAATTTTTGTCTAATAAAACATGTTTATTCAGTTTATTTTATGAAATATATCACTATTGAATAATACATTAAAATAACTTTAAAAAAATTGGATTTGTGAAAATTGCGAAATCTGGTTAAAAATTTTGCTTTTGATATGTTATAGATAAATTAGTAAATGATATTTTAAAGTAAATTGATTCATTCACAGCTTTCACATTGACAAATTTCTTCTAAATAGAAAAACAAAAGTGTTAGATGAACAAGTTTGATCAAAAATAAGGGGCAAAAATGTGTTTTTTAAAAATTAACGGTTTTTGGTGGCCACTATCTCATAATCTGTTACACCTAAAGGTAAAGTAGGCATAACCATTTTGTGGGGAATTTATTGCTCTTTAATTTGTAATACAAACATTTTTTTTGTACAAAGCGCCGTAATCGAGTTATAGGCAAAAATCCGAAAAACGGCACCTTTTTACCCCCCTCCGCCACTGAAGCGGGGGGGCTAGGGGTGGGGAAATTTGATATGTTAACGTCCTAACTACCCTATACATATTCCCGGAGAGAAAAATTCTCCCACCCTCCATGCACTCTACAACCCCTTAATGGCCATTCATTGACTGAACTAAAAGCCAGTCATTAGTATGGAATAGTTCTATTAATTTAAACATAACACCCTCTGACCACTTTAAACTCATTTTGTTTTGCTGTTAATCATACAATAATTATTTTTAATTATATTATTATTACTCTACAAAACAACAAAACTGCTAAAAGCGAAGAGCTGCCGAGTGCAAAATGCAACAAAATACAGTGATTTAAGTCAACCAACAAACGCTAATATGCTTCGAACAAGAATCGACTCATTTTAAAAATATTGTTGACTTATATAACTTGATTGATAAAGTTTGAATAGATCAAACTTTTGAGATATTGAAAAAAAGTTGACCGATTAGAGATAAAATATATGTTTTCACAGTTCTTTTTATTCGACTTTAGTTGATCAAACAAAGTTGATCAACTAAAATCGATTCGTAAGAACGCGCCTTTAGCAATGACTCATCCACGGTTGGAAAGAGATACAAGGAACACGGATTTCTTTTCAACCAATGGTATTCCTCTGAGAAAGTTAGTGCGCCACTCGTGGTCCACTGTCTAACTTTTGGTGCTGTCAAAAAATTGCACCAGTGCAATTAAAAACTATAACATAATGTGAGCATTCGATTTGGTGGTCTATATTTCTGTTTGTTTGTATGTAGGATCTGTCTTTTTGTAACCAACGTTTATAACCCATAACGGTTCTTAATAACATTTGTATATTTTATTTTTCCTTTCTTTAGTCCCACACATAAAAATCTTTTATAAACTTCATTCCCTTTCTCTTTTGCCGTTGTTCAGAAAAACAACTTTTGAAATTCTAAACGAAACACAATAAAAACTCTGCCGAGGCGCTTTTATTTCCCACTTTCTAAGGGACAAGGAAAAACAAAATGTGGGTGGAAACCATATACCTACTCCTGTATAAAAAACAATCGAAAACCTTTAAGCGTAGCCTGATTATCTCAAACTTTCTAAAGCAAGTAATTTGAGTTGAGCAGTAGTTAACAGCAAAATTAGTTAGCTACGCTCCATATCATAATCTTTGAGATAACTTTTTGACACTCATCAGCTGTTTACCATAACAAATAGCATAGGCCAACGAAAAAAAGTAGTAAAAAGTTGTCTCAAAAATAATGATATGAACTTTAGATAACTACTTCTTTCGTAAAAGTAGTTATACTCGATTATTTTTATTCTGCATAACATAATTGCGAAAAGTACTTCAAAAAGTAGTTAGCTACTTTTAGGATTTTAACTACTTTTGGTATTTTAGTGGAGTGGAGTTTACTTTTAAAAATATTTATATAAAAATATACCTAAAATAGTTATATTACTAAAAGTAGTTAGAACCATATGTACTTAACTACTTTTTGAAGTACTGGGGCTCCCTGGTGGTCCAGAAAGGAGAGTTGTCTGGAATTTAACGGTGTCAGGTGTGGACTGTATAAAGTTAAGGGAATAAGGTCATAGGCTAAGCTGGTACAAGGGATTCTGAAATGGTCTAGTTTACCTTCTAGGTTAGTGTAGCAATAAGCAAATGTATGTAAGGTAAAAATAATGCATTTTCACTTACCATTTTTATACAGGAAGTGGAACTCATGGGAGGACGCGCTGTTAACCCGTATTTTTTTGAACCCCACATTCATGTGGTAGGAGAGTCGCTAACACGCGTGTATTCTGGTTTGAAGGCGAAACGGTTCTCTCTGATGCTGCAGCAGGTATCGCTCCTGCGTTCGTTCTCCCACATGTCGCCCAGTGGCGTCGTTAATCCATAGGCGTAGGAGAAAAGGAATAAGTAGGAAGGAATGAGATTACGAAGGTCCATATTAAAGGAACTAGGAACCTTAGTAATTCAAAATGCATTTTATGTAAAGTAAATTAATTATAGCAAATTGTAATACTTGCCTTTAAAACCGCGGGAGTTTCAAATGCAAATAACCCAGTAATTTTAAGTACTTAATTAGTTAATTAATACTAAATAAACAAAAAATAGAAAATGCTCTAGTGAATCACCAAATAGCCTAATTCGAACCAATTTGGTAAATTATAGTAAAAAGAACATATTTACAAAAAGGAAGGCGGGACGAACCATTTCCCACCCCCCTGAGAATGCCCAGGGGCATTTCAGAGAGTTTAATTTGTAGGCAGGGCGCATAGTTTTACCAAAGGCCGTTTGTAGGTACCTTTAGTAGTCTTTACAATAGCAACCCGTGGAACATTATCAGAACCTTTAATAAGGTCTTCAATGCGGCCTAGGGGCCAATCCAATGGAGTGGAATTTTCATCTTTGATCAGTACCATAGTACCAATATCAATGGAAGCAAGAGGTTGGTGCCATTTGGCTCGCTGTTGCAAAGTGTGCAAATATTCGCGATGCCAGCGAATCCAAAAATCGCGGTGCATTCTCTGCAACAGTTGCCACCTGGACAGCCTGTTTAACGCAATATCGCAGTAGTTTGGATCGGGTATTGTACCTGGAGGCCTCAAATTTAAAAAATTATTAGGAGTCAAGACCGCCAGATCAGTAGGATCGGTGCTTAAGGCACATAAAGGACGTGAGTTCATTATGGCTTCAACTTGGGTTAAAACCGTATTTAATTCCTCATAGGTGAGTATTTGATTTCCAACTACCCTGTGAAGATGAGTCTTTAAAGATTTAATGTTTGATTCCCAAATGCCTCCCATGTGGGGAGCAGCAGGTGGGTTAAAAGACCAAACTATACCTTCCCCCTTCACGCAATCAGAAAAAATTTGTCGCAAGTATTTTTCAGAGGCCACGAAGTTGGTCCCGCAGTCTGAAGAGATCTTTGAGCATAGTCCTCTTCTAGCTATGAAGCGGCGCAGAGCAGCCAGAAAGGCTTCTGATGTCATATCAGAGACTAACTCTAAATGCACGGCTTTAACAGCGCAACAGATAAATAAACAGACATATGCTTTCATGGTTTTTGCACCTCTGGTCCGACCAAGAGTAATCGTGAACGGACCACAAAAATCTATACCTACATTTTCGAACACCTTTGCTTCGGAAACTCTAAATTTCGGTAGGTTACCCATAGGGGGTTGAAGGGAGTTAGGTTTAGTTTTCCAGCAAGTATGGCAAGAACTTAAAACTTTTCTCACTACCTTTTTAGCAGACAATACCCAGAAATTTTGCATTAGTAAAAAAGTTGTGGTCTGTATACCACAATGAAGATTGCTGCGATGCAAATCTAAAATCAGTAATTCAGTGAATTTTGCACTAGAAGGCAAAAGAATTGGAAATTTTTTATCGTATGATAAATTTGAATGGCATAAACGGCCTCCAACACGAAGCAAATCGTAGCTTTCATTATGCAAAAATGGACATAATTTTTGAAAAGCTTTTGGAAGCTGTTTCTTATCTTTTAGTAATTCAATTTCTTTTTGGAAAGCAAAAGATTGTACGCATTTCGAAATAAAAAGTAAGCTTTTGTAGTAATCCTGATTTGTAAGGTAATCAGTAGCAAAATTGTATGAGGGATTTTTAAACTTTTGTAACCCTCGCAAAAAGTAAGCAACTATTCTCTTAATTTTAAAAAGAGAACTGTATTTTTCAAACAAGTTGTTTACATAATATTCAACTGTTTGTTCGCAAGTAAAAACGTTAAAAATATTTTTTCGCTGTTCTTCCAAAACTGCATTCCCATCGTAAGTAACTGTCATAAAATCCCAAGTATTTGTAGGTTGGTTTAGAAAAGAAGGCCCTTCTAACCAAAAATAAAATCTTTGTAAATCAGAGGGATACATTTCCCTAGTACCGCAGTCAGCAGGATTTTGTTCAGTAGGAACATAATGCCAAAACTCAGGGCTAATTCTTCCTTGTATATAGGCAGTTCTATTAGAAACAAATGTTTTAAATTTGTGAGGAGATCCCTGAATCCAAGATAAGGTCACTGTGCTATCAGTAAAAGCAAGAATTTTATCAAATTTAATTTTTTCCGAGAACGTTTCTAGTAAAAAATCCATTAATTTAGCCAACAAAACAGCTCCTAAAAGCTCTAGTCTTGGTAAAGTTAGTTTACGACGCAACGGTGCGACTCTAGATTTACTACAAACAAAAAAAACTTTAATGTTTCCATCAGAATAAAAAATTCGAATATAAGCGACAGCACAATAGGCCCGTTCTGAACTATCGCAAAATCCTACTAGCTGGATTTGACTAGCATTAGGCAAAATTATTTGACGAGGAATTTTAACAGAATGCAAAAACTTTAATTCATTTTTAAATTTTTCCCATTTAAAAACAATTTCCGGACTGACAGGGTCGTCCCAGTTTAAGTCTTCTGCCCAGCAGTATTGAACAATTAATTTTAAAATTAAAACTATTGGCGCCAAAAAAGACAGAGGGTCGTAAATGCGGGCCAAATTACTTAAAATTGTTCTTTTAGTGCATGTTTGGAGAGAACAGTCGAAAGTATAAAAAAATTCATCAGTATGAGGGTTCCAATTTAAACCGAGAATTTTCAAAGTTGAATTTTCAGCATCTAAATCGAGAGAAAGAGCCTTCATCGAAATGTGTGACTCAGGAAGATCGGATAGTAACTCGGGACAATTGCTCGCCCATTTACGCAATTCGAATCCACCTCGGCTAAGTAGCTCGATTAATTGATTTTTCATCTCAGTGGCCTTAAAAAAGTCATCACTTCCCGAAATCACATCATCGACAAAAACTGCCTCCTCAATGATTTTTGAGGCAAGAGGAAGGTCCTCATGCTCTCTAGCAAGTTGCAGCAAAGTTCTGATAGCCAAAAAGGGGCTACAAGAGACCCCGAATAAAACTCTATTTATTTCGAAGTCTTGAATAGGCTGGTTAGGATCAAACCTCCAAACTATTCTTTGAAAATTAGTTTGACTAGGGTCAACTAAAATCATCCTGTACATTTGACGGATGTCGCAACAAAAGCAAAATTTATGCAAACGATAAAGTAATAAAATTTTTTGTAAGTCCCTTTGTAAAGGGGGCCCAGTATAAACAGCGTTGTTGAGCGAGATTTTGCCAGGGGCGTGCATGCTCGCATCAAAAACCACCCTCAGGGGGGTGCTAGTAGAATCTTTTTTAAACACCGCATGGTGTGCAATATAAAAATGATTTGAAATTTCGGTCGGCAAAGGTGCAGAAACCGGTTGCATATGATTATTATCTAAATAATCTTGTAAAACAGAGCTGTAGGCAGCATAAAAATCAGGGTTTTGTAGCAATTTCTTCTCAAGGGAGAAAAAACGACGTACGGCAATGGATCGAGTGTCGCCAAAATCTGGAGCAGTAACTTTAAATGGTAAAGATACAATATATCTCCCCTCCTCATTTTTTGAGGTAGTTTTCAAAAAATAATTTTCGCAAAACTCATCTTCGGGGTCAATGGCCTTGACATTAGGTATGTCATCTATTTGCCAAAATCGTTGTAGATTTTTATCTAAATTGACAAAAGAATCGTTCATTGACGTAGTAAAAAATGTTTTAATTTGATTTGTAGTTGAAGGTGAAAGTGAAAGATTGCCCATTATTCCCCAACCAAAAATAGTATTAATGCAGACGGGGTTGTTGGGTCCCGTAGACAAACGACCATCTAGCAAAATGTAAGGGTACACATCGCCGCCCAACAATAAATCAATTTTATCGCTTTTATTAAAGCCTGGGTCAGCTAGTTCTAAGTTGGCGAGAAAAGGAAAACTTTTAATCGAAAATGAGGAATGAGGTAAATCACTACAAATTTTATCGAGTATTATCGCATCAAAATTAAAAACAAAATTATTATCACGCAAAGAGGATATATTGCAATTAATTCCAGATTTTGCCGAAGTTGTCATTCGATCTAAGCTTTGTAGAGTCATGGCGATATTAAATTTAGGAAGGCCCAAACTATCAGCACATGACTTAGATATAAATGAAGATTGAGCACCAGAGTCACAGATGGCGCGCACTGTGTGCCAATTTTGAAAAACATCCTGTATTTGTATTAAAGCGGTACAGAGAAGTACTTCGCGATCATTTAAAGACATACCAGTAACAATGGTGTTAGTGGTTCTATTAAATTCGGTAGCCACGGGGCTCCTCGGGGGTTGCACTGCAGAAGTAGAGGGGCTACTCGCAGAACTAGGTGTAGAATTAATAGGAAAAAAATGTAAGAGACTGCGATGAAATTGGCCACAATGTAAACATCTTTTTTCTGATTTGCATTGCTGGGGTAAATTATGCTTTGAGGCCAAACAGTTGACACACGCTTTATGTTGTTTAACAATCTCAAAACGTTGCTGGGGAGTTTTCGCCAAAAAATTAGGACATCTGTATATTATATGATCGCCACTTTTACAGAGAAAACAAAAATTTTGAGGGTTTGGAGTATTATTTAAGCCACTTTGGCCATTTGGAGACTGGGAGGCATTTTTGGAGGCTCTCTGAGTATTAGCAAACAAAGCAGATCGATTTTGAAACTTTGCTTGATTTTTCTGACTTGAAATTGACAAATCTTTATTTTTTAAGTAATCTTGAGTTTGTTGTATTTGTTCCAACGCAATGCAATGGCTAGAAACAAAAGCACGAATTTTATCATAAGAGGGGATCTCATTGGAGCAATAATTTTGCTCAAATGCCTTGCGCGTGGTTGGGTCCAACCTATCCAAGAGCATTTGTGCCATAATATAATCCCAAAACTCCGTTTTAAAACCCATGACTTTTAAAGCCCTTAAGTTTTTCGAAAAACAATCAAGCAAATTCCTCAAATTCGTAGCATTCTCTTTAGTAAGAGGAGAGAAGCCTTCAATTGCCTTCCAGTGAAGGTAAGCTTGTAATCGTTTATTTGTATACCTATCCACCAAGGTGTGGTAGGCATTTAAATAATTTTCAGCAAGGATAGGAATGTCAGAAATGACATCCAGGGCAGGGCCCTTTAAATTAGAAAAAAGCAAATTGAATTTTTCAAAGTTTCCCAGCGACCTATTATTGTGCACGGTAGCATTAAAGGCTTGCAAAAAGGTTGGAAACTCCTTAAATTCCCCTTGAAAAAGAGGTATTTTTATCCTAGGCAGTAAACCATGCTGGTTTGTGGAGGCACAGGGACTGCCCATGGGATTTATCGTACTGCTCAAAAGCCCTCCATCTTCAAAGGGTAGTTCGAAAAGTTCGTAAAATATAGTGGAAATCTCGTCACAGCGTTTGCAAAAGTCCATAAACACCTTGTTTTCTACTACTAAGCGATCCTCATCAGAGGCTACCAACGTCAACAAAGTATTATGGTGCTTTTCAAAATCTTTTTTGATTTTTGACAATGTCCGAAATTTGACTTTAAAGCCGCTGTGATAGGCAGGGTCATTTTTTGCGAGGGTCGCGGATTCAATGATCAAATTTAGCTGTGAAATCGCACTATAGCGCAAGGCTTTAGCCTTTAAAATTTTATCCGAACTAGACATGATTTAAAAAAAAAATCCAAAAAATAATTGACAAAAATTAGGTAAACTGAAAAAAAATCAAAATTTGGACACCCTGTATAAATATTAATGTCCTACGTTTAATTACAATAATCAAACTATAAGCGCACAAAAGTAAAGAAAATACCCGATGCAAACTAATGATAACAAAAAACTTGTGTATAAGTTTTTTTATCTTCGCCTCGCGAATTCAAATAAGTAGGTACCTACTATGTATTAAATTTAAAAATAAATACCTACAAATCAAAAGCATTTAATTTGGTAAAACTATTTATCTGCCTTTACACGAAAACAAATTCTCAAGTTAAGAATTAAATTTCCTTCAAAATTTATTATGCACGCAAAAAAATGGATACAATCATAGCCATTTGCAGACAGATATTATAATAGTAAATTAGAAATAGATATATTCATAGCAATTTTTACGCAAAAACGAATATAGTAAAGCATCCGCAATCGGATATAGTCATAGCAATTTGCAATAAGCAAAAATGAATATGGCAATTTGGAGATTTTTTTCGAGCAAATTGGATATAATTATAGCAATCCACAAATGTGAAGGCACAACGGCTAAAATAATAGCACTTTGCAGACACTATTTTAAACTATTTCCAGTGACAAACAAAAAAACACCCAAATTCCATACGGTTTTTTTTTACAAAAAAGAAACGAAAAAACTTGATTTATTCGAAACAAAAAAAAGCATAGTAGTCTACAGATTTTATTTGGTTTTTCGCATGAAAAGGCTAAATTTATTGTTAAAAATATTTAATTTTTACACAAAAAAAATCGCAAAATGTATTTTAGAAACCTAGGGGTTTTCTAAAGTAGGCATGTAAGAAAAACAAGGGTTTTTCTTGCATTTGTTTTTACACAAAAAAAAATCGCAAAATGTATTTTAGAAACCTAGGGGTTTTCTAAAGTAGGCATGTAAGAAAAACAAGGGTTTTTCTTGCATTTGTTTTTACACAAAAAAAAATCGCAAAATGTATTTTAGAAACCTAGGGGTTTTCTAAAGTAGGCACGTAAGAAAAACAAGGGTTTTTCTTGCATTTGAAACCAGTAAAAAAGGCATTTAGGAAAAACAAGGGTTTTTCTTGCATTTGAAACCAGTAAAAAAAAACTAACCTAAAAAGGCAAAAAAACGATTCCAGAAATCCGGTTCGAAGGACCAAAAATGGGGCTCCCTGGTGGTCCAGAAAGGAGAGTTGTCTGGAATTTAACGGTGTCAGGTGTGGACTGTATAAAGTTAAGGGAATAAGGTCATAGGCTAAGCTGGTACAAGGGATTCTGAAATGGTCTAGTTTACCTTCTAGGTTAGTGTAGCAATAAGCAAATGTATGTAAGGTAAAAATAATGCATTTTCACTTACCATTTTTATACAGGAAGTGGAACTCATGGGAGGACGCGCTGTTAACCCGTATTTTTTTGAACCCCACATTCATGTGGTAGGAGAGTCGCTAACACGCGTGTATTCTGGTTTGAAGGCGAAACGGTTCTCTCTGATGCTGCAGCAGGTATCGCTCCTGCGTTCGTTCTCCCACATGTCGCCCAGTGGCGTCGTTAATCCATAGGCGTAGGAGAAAAGGAATAAGTAGGAAGGAATGAGATTACGAAGGTCCATATTAAAGGAACTAGGAACCTTAGTAATTCAAAATGCATTTTATGTAAAGTAAATTAATTATAGCAAATTGTAATACTTGCCTTTAAAACCGCGGGAGTTTCAAATGCAAATAACCCAGTAATTTTAAGTACTTAATTAGTTAATTAATACTAAATAAACAAAAAATAGAAAATGCTCTAGTGAATCACCAAATAGCCTAATTCGAACCAATTTGGTAAATTATAGTAAAAAGAACATATTTACAAAAAGGAAGGCGGGACGAACCAAGTACTTTTATGCAGAATAAAAATAAAAGTCAAATGCTGCCGTGGACTGACTGACCATTTAAATTCGCTACCTACATATGGCTTGTAATCAAAAAAGTAGTTAAATTTAAAACTACTTACTACTAGTAGTTAGTAATTTAATTACTTTTTGAAAAATAAGTTTAACTACCAAGTAGCTAATCTACTTTTTTTGATGAAGTAGTTAGTAGTTATACTTCACTACTTTTTTCAAATAATCCGCCCAACTCTGTAAGTGATACACTGTAAAAGATCTTTAAATAAAAAAAAATAAATAAGACAAACAGCCAACTGTTAAATTAACTTGTAAGTACTAGTCGCACTTAAGTACAAAATTGATAGGTATACATATCATGTACTAGATGCTTCAACTTTTAGTTTTGATGCCCAAAGCGCTCTTACGAAAGTATACAGCCTGTATAAAAACAATCGAAAACTTTTAAGTGTAGCCTGATTATCCCAAACTTTCTAAAGCAAGGAAGTAATTTGAGTTGGGCAGTAGTTAACAGCAAAAGTAGTTAACTACTTTTTTTGTAAAAGTAGTTACAGTGAAACCTCTCCTTGCGGACACCTCTAGTAAGCGGACACTCCCTTTAGGCGGACACATTTTTTGGAACCAGGCTTTTCCCTATTTCTTTACATGTAAAATTCACTCCTATAACCGGACACTCTAATAACCGGACGCGGACAATTTTTTTTCGTTCAAAAATTTTGAAACCTCCCTTAACCGGACGCGAACTTTTGACAACAGGACGGAGCGCTGCACAACATGGGCACAAATAATATGTAGTATGTTGGCAACAACGCACTCTGCAGCCGGGGAATTACCTCTTCGTATTTACAACATATTTTATTCGGCGGGGACGGTTCTGCTGTCTTTTATTTTTATTGTTCAATTGGGTAGTAATAGATCTCTTTGAAATAGTACATAGTAAAAAAAAATATTGTGTGTGTTTAAGACCACACGGCAGAAGTGTAAACTTCAACAAGGCGAAATTACTAATATTGGCCCATAACATATTCTGCAAAGCGGACCGAACCGAACTCTTCTGTGTACTGGCCTTCATCTGCATCATCATATCGCTTGCTAAATGTTTCTCACAGTTAGTCGACTCGAGCCGATTTCACCTGAATCAGCGTTACATAGCCAAGCCTGACGGCTCAGTTCAATTCACTACCCACAAAAACTGCTAAACGCGCCTAAAGAAGTTTACACTTCAAAAACATGAAAAAATGGAAGTTGTTAACGTAGTAGCTACTTTTAGGAATTTAACTACTTTTAGTATTTTAGTGGCGTGGAGTTTGATTACTTTAAAAATATTTATATAAAAATATACCTAAAATAGTTATATTACTAAAAGTAGTTAAAACCATGTACTTAACTACTTTTTGAAGTAACTTTTGCGATTATTTTATTTTTTTATGATTTAGTCGGTTTAGAACGTTTTTCTACGTTGTCCGAAGCCTATTCTCCACCTCCTTCGATCCTTCTGTTAGATTTTTTTGACTCATTCATCTTTGGATTGACTGTTGCCATTGTAGTTTAGGACGCTCTCTTTTTCTGCGCCCTATTGGTGGCCATTCTCGGACCTGCTTTGGTAATCTTTCGTCGTTCATCCGTTGTACATGGCCGTACCATATCAGTTGCCTTTTAGTGATGGCATTCGTTATGCTTCCCTCGATTCTCATTCTTCTTTTTTCTTTTATGATCTCATTTCTTATGTGATCTGTTCTAGATATTCTCATTGACCTTCTTATTGCATCCATTTCGACACTTTCTATTTTTGTTTTGTACTTTTGTGTTACGCGACAAGCCTCTTTCTATACAACAGCGTGCTTTTCACCATTGTTTCATATATGTTAAATTTTACATTCTTTTTTATCTTTCTGCCTAAGTCACCCAATAACCTTTTTCGCTTTTACTATTCTTTTTTCCAGTTCTTTACAGTCTGTTCCTGTCTTATCAAATGTGATACCCAAGTATACATACTCATTGCATGTAGATATTATTTGTCCATTGTCTAGTTCTAACTTACTGAATTCGTTTCCAGTACATAAGTACTGTGTCTTGTCCACGTTCACTGTTAATCCCCACTTTTGGTATTCTTCTGTTAACTTTCTCATCATATAATCCATGTCTTCGTTATCATTAGCCACAATTACTTGGTCGTCAGCAAACTGTAGTGTGTATATGGTAAATCGGTCGTTAAGTTGTATTCCCATGCCGTGCACTTTACGTTTCCAGTTTTTTAGAGCTACTGCGATATATATTTTAAAAAGAGTTGGAGAGATACAACATCCCTGTCTTAAGCCTTTTGTTACCAGGAATTCTTTTGAACGTCGATTTCCAATTTTAATTTTAGATTTTGACCCTTTGTATAGTTCTTTTATCGCTTTTATGTATGTATGATTGATATTAGTTTGCTCGAACACTGTCCATAATTTTTCTACTGGAACGGTATCATATCCTTTTTGTAGGTCTACAAAGGTAAAATGAGTCTCTATATTTCTGGCGCTTCTTTTCTCAATTACTTGTTTAAGACAAAAAACATTATCACTACAAGATCTGCCTGCACGAAACCTACTTTGCTCTTCTTCTTCTTGTTCATGAAAATCATTCTCTATTAGATCTCTAAGAATCCTACCGTACAATCTACTTAGAGTACTGGTTACTGAAATTCCTCTATAATTGTTGCAATCCAGCTTGTTTCCTTTTTTATGTATTGAGGATATGAATGCAAGTTTCCAATCATTAGGTACTGGATGTCCGTTTATGCATTACTTAATAATATATGTGAGATTTTCGACAGGTCCGCTAGCTTTTCCGGATTTAAGCTTTTTAATATTATTCTTTATCATTTCTTCTTCGATGATTACTTTCTCTCCATGTACTTCTATGTCTCTTCTCGGAGAGGCTGCCAGATATTCGGGTCTCGTCTCCTGCAGCAGTCCCTTGTAGTGTTCTGTCCATTGTTCTGGTTTGATTATCTGGATGTTTACTTTTTCTTTTGTTGGGTTTTTTACTGTAGAAATAAATTTCCATACTTCAGAACTCTGCCTACCTCCTACGTGTGTATTTATGTCGTGGCACTTGCGCTCGAACATTTCATTTTTTTCTGTGCGTATCAAATTTCTTAGCTGTCTTCTGGTTTCCTTGTAGATTTCTAGGTATCTTTGCTCCTTAGTACTGAGCCATTTCAAGTATGTATGTTTTTTCTCTTTGACCATTTCCTGTATTTTGTCCGTCCACCACATCTTCCTGTTATTTCTATTATCTTGATACCCAACAGCATGGTTGCTTGCTTCCTTCAAGCTTTTTATTATGTTTGTATATATCTCTTCAAATGAGTGATTTGTGTTTATTAATTTTTCATCTAATCGGTTCTGATACAATCTTTGACTAGGTTTTTCTTTATTTATTATTACACTGCTTAACAGGAAAAAAAACCCAATTACAAAGCAGGAAAATCTTAAAAATTACACAACCTAAATAATCAAGCAATAAACTAAGTTAAAAAACATTAAATGTAAAATAAAAAAAAATGCACACAGGACATGTTTATAAAATTAAATTTAAAATAAATAAAAACTACATTAAAAATTATGGACAACAGAATGTTTACTATATCAAAGAGTGGGGAATGACGTTGTAAAATAACCACGAATTTTCGAGATTATGGTGTTAAATATGTCAAGGTCTCTGTTACATTTATTATAAGATCTGCACATAACATGAAGTGGAGAAAACTGCAGTTTATTTGTTCGAACTCTTGGTAAAAAGAATGTCAAATTTTGAGTTGAAGACAAACGAGAAACTAGAAAATTAATTTTACTTAATATATCAGGACAGTCGATTTGGTTGTGCAGGCCTTAAACAGAAATACTTGAGAGAAAAAGCTCCTCCTGTTAGATAAGGATTGCATATCGAACATTTCAAGTAAATTTTCTTCTGGGAAGTCTTGAGGAGGATATATTCCATAAGTTTTAAAGTAAAGTAACTTAAGAAATCTTCGCTGAACCCTTTCTAGATCTTCAATGTGAATGTTATATTCAGGTGACCACACTAGAGAATCATACTCTAATTTTGACCTGACAAAGGAGAAGAACAATGTTTTCAGAGTTTTTATATTTTGAAATTCGCGGCTTACTCTGATAATAAAACCCAAGGTCTTAGTCGTTTCTGATGTTATTGTAAAGGATAGTTTCTTGTCAAAAATTATTTCTTGATCGCGAAAAGAGTCAGGTCTAGATAAAAATGTTTGGTTTATTGAGTAGTTATATAGAATTGGATTTGCTTTTAATGTAAATGATAGTACTTGAAATTTGTCTATCTTCATGGAAAGTTTATTTATGGTACACCAAGCGATAAGAATATCCAAGTATTTTTGGAGACTTTGGCAATCCTTCAGTCAGTCAATACGAAGGAGAAGCTTGAGATCATCAGCATACAGTAGCGTCATTGATTTAAGTTCAGCACACACATCAATAATAAAGATGTCAAATAATAATGGCCCTAACACCGACCCTTGACGCACTCCCGAAGATGAGATGTATTCGGGAGAGTCAATCCCATTTATTGAAACAAATTGCATTCGATCTGAAAGCCATGATTTCAGAAACTGTAAGAGATTATCTGAAAAGCCAAAAAGTTCAAATTTAGATAATAAGATCTGATGATCTAACTTGTCGAATGCTTTGGATAGGTCAGTGTCCAATTGGGAAGAGCTATCTAGTGTTTCAGCAATAGTTTGTGTGGTGATCACCAGGTTGGTTGTTGTAGAACGTCCTTTCAAAAAACCATGCTGTAAACGGGAAATTCTGTTTTTTACTAGATGAAAAAGTTTGTTATGTACAAGAATTTCAAGGCATTTTAAGAAGTTGTTTATTATCGTAATTGGCCTGTAGTTAGTAATATCTATTTTATCTGATTTTTTATGGATAGGGCTAACCTTGGAGCGTTTCCAAACACTGAGTAGAGATACAGTAATTATAGAGATATGTAAGAGGTTTAGCAAGTAAGTTGGAACAATCCCTAATAAGGAAAGATGGTAAAATATCTGGACCGCATGTCATTTTATTCTTTGATGATTTTAAGGTTTGGAGCACTTCTTCGTCAGAAAAGGACCGGATGTCGATGACTGGAAATATAATTTTTGATTTATCTGTCGCCTCCATGGAGGCAGAAGAACAAGCTGAAGAAGATCTGAAGTCGATCTACCCGCCGTGAAACCACGGCGGGTAGATCGACTTCAGATCATCTCTTTTGTATAACCCAAGTTATTGAAAAGAAAATGGCATACGGACAAGAGCTGCATCTGCTTTACGTCGATTTGCAGAAGGCATATGATAGTATACCACTAAATCTACTTTGGAAAGCGTTGGAAAACACAAACATAAGCGTACAACTGATTAAGGCCATCAAAGAGTTATACCGCAATAGTAAGGCAAAAGTTAAAATAAAAGCAAAACTAACCAAAGGCTTTCAAGTAAATAAAGGTCTTAAACAAGGTTGCTGTATCTCGCCTACGCTCTTCAAGATATACTTGGAACAAGTCCTAAAAGTATGGAAGAGAAAATGCGAAAATATGGGAATTCTGTTGGACGAAACCACCTTGTATACTTTATGTTTCGCCGATGATCAGATAGTAGTGGCTCAGGATTATGAAGACCTCGAATATATGACACGAAAACTAATAGAAGAGTACAATAAGTAGGGACTAGAGGTTAATCTCAATAAGACAGAGTATATGTGGATCTAATCTTAAATACCGGGCCGCGAATTCAGTCCTGTGATGAGTATAAATACTTAGGTCTAAAAATTACAGCTGACGGAACACTAAACAAAGCAATAAAAGATCGAAACGTACAAGGAAGGAAAGCAATAACTTTATTCAATGGAATAATTTGGGACCAAAGTATATCAAAACATAACAAAAAGCTTATATATAACACCATTGTAAAAAGTATTATTACATACGGCTCAGAAGTATAGCCAATCAAGGATAGAACAGAAAAAATGCTTTCCTCTACGGAGATGGACTATTGGAGAAGAGCAGCAGGGAAATCCAAAAGAGAAAGAGTTACAAATCAAAGAATAAGAGAAATTGTGACAGTGGGGGAACGTACTCTAGTGGATGATATAAGAACAAAGCAACTGGTGTGGTACGGACATGTACAAAGAATGAATGATGAAGACTACCTAAACAAATACTACAATGGAAACCAACTGGCCGAAGAAAACGAGGACGGCCAAGGAGAAGCTGGAGAGAAGGAATAGATAATGAAATAAGAATAAGAGGCCTAGATGATGAATTATGGGCAAACAGAAACGAGTGTAGAGATATATTTATCTGTCGACATGTTTGCCAAATCGCTTTGCGGATTTTTTTTTTTACGGTTAAGCGCACTCGCAAGGAGGTCCCTATCACGCTCGAGAAGCGGCCAGTGCGCGGAAATGTTGGTGTGTGTTGGTTTTGAAACGGTTCAGGTTGTAACCTGCAGGGAAAACTGTCGCAGGGAGTTTATTTCACAGCGATGCTGTTCTCCAGAGATATGAATTCTGATATAATGAGGTTCTTGGTGCCTCTATTTTGACAGTAAAGTGATGGTTACCGTCTGTTTGACGTGTTCGCCTAGTAGGTGCTACTCCCGGGGGGATCATACGTGCCAACTCTTCAGAGCATTTTCCGTGATAATACCTGTAGAAGAGAGATAGATCGCCCACAGTTCTTCGATGTTCGAGACTATCCAAACTACGGGTAAGTGCGGGGTCATTGATCAGCTTGATAGCTCGTTTTTGCACGGTGTTCAAAAGCATTAAGGTATGTTTGGGTGCCGCATTCCATATATGTGAGCAGTACTCCATAGTTGGTCGAATCTGGGCTTTGTAGAGTGTCAGCAGTTGGCTTGGTGTATACAGATGTCTTGTACGAAATAGCACCCCAAGCTTTTGGGACGCCCTTTTAGCTATATCTGCCACGTGACTGTGCCAAGACATGTTGGTCTCTGCAGTGACTCCTAAGATGTTCAACTGGCTCTGCAATGTGACAGCACTTCCAGATAGCATGATGTTTGGCTCACCGGTGCTGGTCTTTTTTGAAATCAGGGCTGCTTGGGTTTTCTGCGCGTTGAACTGTACAAGGTTTTTGTTGCCCCAGTCCTCTGTTATCTCCAGGTCGTTATTTATCTGCGATATTTGAGTTTGTCTAAGATGATGGAATTCACGTGCGGATAGACACTGAGTGGGTGGTATGACTGAGGAGACTACATTGCCATCATCTGCAAAGCAATAAAGTGGATTTACTGTTTTATCTATGAGGTCTTTTATGTAAATCAGAAAAAGTGTTGGCGAAAGGATTGCTCCCTGTGGCACACCAGAATTTATTTGGTAAGAGTTGGAGTTCCGGCCATCCAGTGCAACATAAATGGATCTATCCTTAAGGTAACTTTCAAACCAAGTGCAAAGTTTCGGCGACAATCCCATTGCTTTAAGCTTGTTGAGCAGATTTTCATGCCAGACTTTATCGAATGCTTTTGATATATCTAAGGCAATTGTTCTTGTTTCGCCCCGTAACTCAATCGCTTTTTGCCATAAATGAGTGACGTATGTAAGTAAATCGCCAGTTGACCTATATTTTCGAAATCCGTATTGCTTGTCGTTGATAAGTTTGTACTTTTCCAAGTACTTGGTTAGGTGATTGTTCACAACTCTTTCCATTACTTTTGATATCACCAGAAGTAGAGCAATTGGTCTATAGTTTAACGGATCTGTCTTTTTTCCTTTCTTTGGAATAGGCTGTACTGCGGCAGAATTCCATGATGATGGATATACTCCTTGCCTGTAAGATAAATTGAATAATTTAGCGAAAGTTGGGGTGAGTTCGTTAGCACAATTTTTGAGTACTATCGCGGGAATGCCATCTGGACCCATTGCTTTGTTTGTATCCAACTTTTTAAGGGATTTTCGTATTTCTCTGTGACAAAAGGGTACCTCTGGCATACTGTGGGAAACCCTTTCAATGAACGGTGGAGTTTTTCCATTTGGCACTGTTAGGTTTGAGTTGGAGGAAAAGATTTTGGCCAGCATATTGGCTTTTTCCTCTGATGTTGTGGCTGAGTGAGTATTTTTATCTGTAAGTGGTGGTATGGATGACTTGGTGAAGTTTGATCCAACGGTTTTTGCAAGAGACCAAAAGGACCTAGAACTACTTGGACAATTCAGCAACCTGTTTTTTATTCTTTGATTGTATGTTTCTTTGGCGGCGTCAATAGTAATTTTGCAACTATTTCTGGCTTCTATAAATTCTGTGTGGTTTTGAGCGGTTTGTTGTCGTTTCCAAAGGTTATATGCTCTGTGTTTTTTCTGTACAGCCGTTTGACACTGGCTGTTGAACCAAGGTTTTGCATTAGCTCTGCTTTTTATTGTATGTGGGATATATGCATCCATTCCAGATAAGATTACTTTTGTTATTTCATTACAGCAAATAGTGGGATCAGCTGTTTTAAAGCAAACTTCTTGCCATGGAAAATCCAGGTAAAACTGTTTAAGGTCATTCCATTTTGCCGATTTATAGTGCCACATTTTACGAGGAAGTGATTGTTGGCTTGGCGGTATGAACATTTCGCACTTTGTTCTTATAAGTTTATGATCGGATGAACCAAGTGGGGGATCTACTTGAATTGTGTACAAGTCAGGATTTGTAGTTAGGAACAAGTCTAAAAGCGCTGCAAATTCACCCCTTTCTGAGATACGGGTAGGTTCATCGACACGCTGCGTTAGACCACAACTTATGGCAAAAGCTTCTGCTTCCCTGCCTTCATTATCTGTTTTGTTGTGGTGTTTTAGCCAGGGTATATTGTGGACGTTGAAATCGCCTAAAAAAACAATTTCCGCATGTGGATAGTTAGACTGTATATTATCACAGTTTTCGGATAATGTCGCAAAAAAGTTTTGATACTCGGTGTTACTTGGCGGTCGGTAGAGGCAGCAAATGAACTTGGTCGATAACTTTGAGGTGAATTTCAGCCATATGATATCGAGGTTCGCTGGTTCTAGCTTCTCCTCTCGATGACATGAAAGGTCATTTTTAATGTACACACAGATCCCAAAATTATGTCGAAATCGGTGGTGTAGGTCATAGCCGGGATAAAGATAGTTCACAATAGGTGTTGCAGAACTGATTTTAGTTTCAGTGAGAACAAGGATGTCAGGTCTTTGTTCTTCAAGATGTTGGTGAACTGAATTCATGTTGGTACTTAATCCTCTTATATTGCTAAAATCAATTCTGAGTTGAGTTTTCTTCTAAAATCTTTGCATGAAGGACCCCCAGGATCACCCGACGCCCGGAGATCCGAGTGGTGATTTTTACCTCCGGAATATTTTGATCCTGGAAGCGCCATCATACTATCTGTTACTCATTGTTGGAACCGGACTGATTGAATGATTTATGAAAGAAATCAGCAAACGCAGAGGCAATTTGAAATGTATTGTCTATTTGTGTGTCACTATAAACCATGGAACCAGGTATCCGAGACCCAGATGAACGTTTGGAATTAATGTAAGCCCACAACTTATTGGGAGCCTCGTTAATCAGTTGCTCTGTATGATTAATGTATTGTTGATATGCAGTATATATATCGTTCTTAATTTTAGCGCTAAGAGTAGTAAAACTTCGGTAAGTTGCAGAATCCTTGTTTCTTTTATATTATTTATGTGAAGTTTGTTTTTAGACGAATATTCTTTTTGATTTCATAGGTGTACCAGGGTGGATATTTAACTTTAGCTTTAGGAGTATATTTGGGGACCCATTAGTTGATGGTTGAATAAAGTGAATAAAGTGAATCATAAAAAGCAGTGCACGCAATATTTATATCTGTCAAATTAAACAGCGCTGACCAGTCAGTATGTAATAGGTCATGATAAAGAGCATTAAAATTTGCCTTATTAAAATTATAGATGGGGGATTTATTAGTTTTGTTATTGATTGGCCGAAAATTATTTCTTTTGAATCGTATATTAACAAGGAGGGGAGGGTGGTGAGGAACTTCATTGCTAATAAGGTCGATAGCTCTGTTATTAATAAGGATATCCCTCTGGCTGCTCCCCTTTTTTTTGGGACTCCAGTGAATATATGAACGAAATTGCCGACACTATTCGTACCTGTTCCTTTCTTTTTTGTCTCTGTGAGTGTAATAATATCGATCTTACAATTCTGCACTTCAGTTGCAATAATGGCCAACTTTTGATTCACTCCCTGTACGTTCCATATTCATAGTCCTTTGTCTTTGCTTTTTTCGTCTTCGAGAATTTCCATTCATTGCTCCGAGGCTTTGTTTAGGGTTTTTCGTAATTGCTTTGTTTTACAAGTATTAGAGAACCAGTCTGATGCCTCAACCCCCTACTTGGAGGGACAGGATTTTTAATCAAGGTTTTTCTCCTCCAGCTTTTGACGAGCCAACCCCATACTGTAAGGCAACAGTTGTCTTTTATACTATCCCTAAAAGAAAGGGTTGCCACCTACGCTATGATCATCGTACCGAGGTCCATTCTCTCCGTCTTTCATATCGATGTGGTCTTCTACCGTAACCATGGGAAAGGGACCCTAGGCAGGTGCTAACTCTCCCGGTCGGAGAGTACCTGGAATCTACGGAGGGCAGGGGTTGATTCATTACCCATGATAGACATCTAACGAGGTCTACCCGTACCCGTATTATTTTATACAGAATAAAAATAAAAGTCAAATGCTGCCGTGGACTGACTGACCATTTAAATTCGCTACTTACATAAAAAGTAATTAAATTTAAAACTACTTATTACTAGTAGTTAGTAATTTAATTACTTTTTGAAAAAGAAGTTTAACTACCAAGTAGCTACTTTTTTTGATGAAGTAGTTATACTCCACTACTTTTTTCAAATAATCCGCCCAACTCTGTAAGTAATACACTGTAAAAGATCTGATCTGAAAATTTTTAATAAAAAAGACCCAACTGTAGTTTTGATGCCCAAAGCGCACTTACCAAATTATACAGTTTTGTATTTTCATGAATCAGGTTATTGGGTAAATTTAGCAGTTGGGTGTTTTTTTTATTTAAAAACTTTTTTATTTCCAACTTTTAGGTTTAATTCTTATTCAGCATTATAAAACACTATGCATTTACAATTCATTTAGCTTTGCCCAAAAAGTACGTGTTGATTTTCTACGGACGCAGTACTACAGTATTACCTTCCATTGAGTGAAGGTGGGGGAAGAGAGAGGGAGAAGGGAACAAAATGGTGTCGAAAAAATCTTAAAGCGTGTGCCGAAAGAATTTTTGAAATCGTTCTAAATTTGTGAAAGGTATAGCTAGAACTAATACTAATAAGGAGCGTGTGGAGAAGAGTGGGAGAGGAAAGGGGAAACTAGTAAAATGATGATGGAAAAAAAGTCTTAAAGCATGTGCAGAAATAATTTTTAAAATCGATCTATATTTGTGAAAAGTATAGCTACAACTATTACTAATAAGGAGGGAGGGGAGAAGAGAGGGAGAAGGAAACTAGTAAAATCATGTTTGAAAAACGTCTTCAAGCGTGTGCAGAAATAATTTTTGAAATCGCTTTATATTTGTGTAAGTTATAGCTATAACTATTACTAATAAGGATGGCGGGGAGGAGAGAGGGAGAGGCGAGATAATTTGAATGCCTTAAAGCCTACATCATGTGACAAAATGGAGTCTGAAGACCGCCATGTTGATTCCTGTTTAAAAAAATATAGCCTATAGCATCTTCGGGGTCAGTAGCAATCCAACGACACCTTTTTTCTCAAAATCGGTTCAGCCGTTTAGCCTCTAGCGTGACACAAATATACATATTTACTTACATAGATACAACAATCGAAAAACATTACCCTTCCTTTCGCCGTGCTGCAGTTGGGTAAAAACAAGTTTGTCTCAAAATTACACTACCAAATAAGTTATGGAAAACCCAACGATAATTTACAAATATTACTTTAATAGTGTAATGGTAGCCTAAGCCGACATAATGGATGGCAAGCCCCTTACGACCCTAACTTTGTTTTTAAAATAATAAAGTAGATATGATATTCACGTGGAGGCTTCATATAGGCCAAGAGCCCAAAATTGTACACTTATACCCTACTTTGGATTAACATATAACAAGACGAATCCAATAGGCCAAGTTCTATTCGGCGCGAGAGTTTGCTAGTACAGCGTGTCCCATTTTCGATGGGATTAAATGAGAAACTCGGTTATTATTAAAGATATCGATTGCATCTTACCGTATTCTTTTTTTCAGCCCTTAAAAATGGTATAATCAAATTTTTGCTATACCCCGTAGTTTCGCTAATACAGGGAGTTTTTTCAAAAATTGCATTTTTAATAATTCCTTATATCTCCCTTATTTTGCAAGATATTTTTATTATGTAAAAACCTTTTTATGACGACTTTTTGAGAAGAAAATATTGACGTTGTCAACTTTTTAAAATAATGTTTAATTTTTGAGATATAGTATTTAACATAAAAAAATTAAATACGGATCTGGTATTTTTTATTACTATTTTGATTGGTTTCATGCTGTTATTTTTACAAAATAATAAAAATTTTACATATGATAGTATACCACTAAATCTGCTTTGGAAAGCGTTGGAAAACACAAACATAAGCGTACAACTAATTAAGGCCATCCAAGAGTTATACCGCAATAGTAAGGCAAAAGTTAAAATAAAAGCAAAACTAACCAAAGGCTTTCAAGTAAATAAAGGTCTTAAACAAGGTTGCTGTATCTCGCCTACGCTCTTCAAGATATACTTGGAACAAGTCCTTAAAGTATGGAAGAGAAAATGCCAAAACATGGGAATTCCGTTGGACGAAACCACCTTGTATACTTTATGTTTCGCCGATGATCAGATAGTAGTGGCTCAGGATTATGACGACCTCGAATATATGACACGAAAACTAATAGAAGAGTACAATAAGTGGGGACTAGAGGTTAATCTCAATAAGACAGAGTATATGTGTATCGGTGGAATGAAACAGGATCTAATCTTAAATACCGGGCAGCGAATTCACTCCTGTGATGAGTATAAATACTTAGGTAGGTAGGTCTAAAAATTACAGCTGACGGAACACTAGACAAAGCTATAAAAGATCGAAACGTACAAGGAAGAAAAGCAATAACTTTATTAAATGGAATAATTTGGGACCAAAGTATATCAAAACATAACAAAAAGCTTATATATAACACCATTATAAAAAGTATTATTACATACGGCTCAGAAGTATGCCCAATCAAGGATAGAACAGAAAAAATGCTTTCCGCTACGGAGATGGACTATTGGAGAAGAGCAGCAGGGAAATCAAAAAGAGAAAGAGTTACAAATCAAAGAATAAGAGAAATTATGACAGTGGGTGAACGTACTTTAGTGGATGATATAAGAACAAAACAACTGGTGTGGTACGGACATGTACAAAGAATGAATGATGAAAGACTACCTAAACAAATACTACAATGGAAACCAACTGGCCGAAGAAAACGAGGACGGCCAAGGAGAAGCTGGAGAGAAGGAATAGACAGTGAAATAAGAATAAGAGGCCTAGATGATGAATTATGGGCAAACAGAAACGAGTGGAAATTGGGTATCGGAAGACGTAGAACGTTGTGAAACCGATAAATATATATATATAAAAATTTTATATTTTTATGTTTTAAGGTTAAAAAAATATATTTTAAAATATTTTTTATTTCGGACCCGGAAACACTCAACATAAATATAAATTAAAAATTGCTAGTTAAACGATTTTTAGTTTAACTGATTTGATACTTAGCAATTTAAAATGATTTTACTTTAATTTAAAGATTTATTTGAAACAAAGTCTACGACAAACTCCAAAAAAAATAACGAACTACAAAAAATAATAACTAATTTTTATTTAATGATATAAATTTTCAAACTGATTGCCATTATGTGTACGACATTGTTGGCATTTTTCAGTGGCGCACCTAGGAATGTGTCTTGGGGGGGGGGCCGAGGCCTCTTGGGGGGGCCCAAAGCTTCATGATGTCAAATTTTAAGCTATTTTATGTGTTTTATCGGGAAATATGTTGAAAATATGTAAAAAAATCGAAGACTTGGCACGGGGCACCCCCCTGGGTGCGCCCATGCATTTTTGAGTAATTTTTTTTAACGCATTTTTTACAAAAATATTTCTGCCGTTTATTGGGATTTTGTTGGAGTCAAACATATACACATTTTTCAAAATCTGGATATGGTCGATTTCTAGCCAATTTTGAGTGAGCCATTCACCAAAATAACAAGTGAAATGACAATGTCAATATCACGCTTTTGTTTTCCCATGTTGAAGTAAATTTCATGAGTTGCTGTGCTTCTATCAAATAATTACTATGATATTATTTAACGTTTTTTCATTTATTTATAAATCTTTTAATTAACGTTTCAAAACAGATAAACTAAAAATCGTTCAGTTTGCAATTTTTGATTTATATTTACATTAGAAATTACCAGGTTCGGACTAAAATTTAAAAAAAAAATTAAATATATTTTTTTTAATCTTAAATCAAATGAATATTAAAGTTTTATCATTTTAGGATAATAATAGCATGAAGCCAATCAAAATAGTAATAAAAAAATCCAGGTCTGTATTTAATTTTTCTATGATAAATACCATATTTCAAAAACTAAACAATATTTAAAAAAAATTGACAACGTCAATATTTTGCTCTGAAAAAATTGCGTTAAAAAGGTTTTTACACAACAAAAATATCTTGCAAAATAAGCGAGATATAAGGAATTATTTCATTAAAGGACCTTGTAGAAACAGAGCCAGGAACATTATTGGACTTACCAGACAGGAGATACGTATAGTGACTGGTCTTTATTCGGATCACTGTCGACTGAGAGTGCCTATGCACAGAATGGGACTAACAGAAGGGACCGAATGTAGACTCTGTATGGAGGATGACGAAACAGTCAGACATGTACTGTGCGAATGTCCGGCTATTGCACGTTTACGTCAGAATACTTTCGGTAAACCTCAAATCGACTCAGAAGATCTGAACAGTGTCTCACCCAAACTGATAGCCGGCCTTTTTGGAGGATTAGGCATACAGTGGTGAGAAACCACTCAAAAGTGAGCCACAATAGACCCACTGGTGGTCGCAGTGGAAGGGCTGCAAGGCCCACTCACATATGAATCATCATCATCATCATCAAGGAATTATTTAAAATGATTTTTTTTCAAAAACTCCCTGTATTAGCGAAACCACGCAAAGCAAAGCAAAAACCTGATTACACCATTTTTAAGGGCTCAAAGAAAGAGCACGGTGAGGTGCAAACAGAAAATCGATATCTTTAATAACAACCGAGTTTCCCATTTAATCCCATCGAAAATGGGACACGCTGTACAGTACAACAACCTACAACTAATCAAACATAACCAAACTTAATCAAAACCCAACCCAACGAAACCTAACCCAAACACACCCAAATAAATTACTGTCGCGGAGAATAGTACCCTTCGCACTCCAATACCGGACACTATTCTGGTGACCGATATCAAATAAGTTAGTTTTCCACCCCAAATAAACTGAGAAGACCAAAGCACATCATTACTGCTTTAAATAAAAATTCCTTTTTTTTTGGTCAGACGTCAAAAACATAGCTAAAAGAAATGGCCTCCAAGAACAAAAATAAGTTGTTTGTTTGATGCTTCCTAAACAAAAATGCAAAAAGTATTGGATACAGCAAGGTATGGCTGCAGATTATAGAAAAAGAATGTGTACACCGAATCTCCACAACATCACCAAATTCCAAAAGACGGCTTAACCGGCAATAACAGGAGTCATGCGCCAATTTCCTAATTTTGAATATTGTGTAAGGGATTAGCTGCAAAAATGATCCACAGCGACAAACCATCGAAATAGAATTATCGTTGGGACAAACAGACCCAGCCATGCCAACTAACAGTTTTAATAAAAACTTATTTGCAATATTTTTAAGTAGATAAGGAAATCAGCAAGTTCTCCAAAGAGCTAGAGAGTCCTACAGGCTTCCCGATTGCTGTACTATTATATCTTCCAGTTGGAATAGTTGCTGTGCTTGGAGCAATTAATCCTTTTAACCTTTGCTTTAAATCCACGATATCGAAATCTATCACATTTGCGCGGACATTGAGGCCGTGATCAAGGCGGTCTAGGACAACTGGGCGCCGCCAACTCGGCGCCGCCAACTGGGCGCCGCCAACTCGGCGCCGCTAACTGGCCGCCGGGCCAACTGGGCGCCGGGCCAACTCGGCGCCGCCAACTGGGCGCCGGCCAACTCGGCGCCGGACTAAAATTTTTTTTTTGATAAAATGTGTAGATGGAAAATAAAATATATTATTTATATAAAAATCCTTTACGCAATTTTTTACAAGCTTTTATTTTCTGTCTAACTATCTATCAAATCTTGTGAAGCGTTTTTGACACACTTCCCATTATCCGATTTGGATGATATTTGGTACACACGTTGTGGTCCCATGACAATACAACATTAAGAACAAAAAAATCCTCCCACCCCTACCCCCACCCCTTCTATAGAAAAATGTGTTTTTGACACACTTCCCGTTATCCGATTTGGATAAAATTTGGTATCCACATAGTGGTCCGATGATAATACAACAATAAGAAAAAAATATCCTCCCACCCCTACCCCCACCCCCTTCCATAGAAAAATTTATTTTTGACACACATCCCGTTATCCGATTTGGATGAAATTTGGTATACATATAGTGATCCGATGACAATACAATATTAAGAAAAAAATATCCTCCCACCTCTACCCCTACCTCCTTTCATAGAAGAATGAGTTTTTAACACACTTCCCATTATCCGATTTGGATGAAATTTGGTATTCACATAGTGGTCCGATGACAATACAACATTTAAAATAAAAATATCCTCCCACCCAACCCCCACCCCCTTCCATAGAAAATGCGTTTGTGACACCCTTCCCATTATCCGATTTGGATGAAATTTGGTATAGGTACATATAGTGGTCTGATGATAATAAAACATTGAAAAAAAAAATCCTATCACTCCTACCCTCCACCCTCATCTATAGAAAAATGCGTTTTTGACACACTTCCCATTATCCGATTTGGATGAAATTTGGTACACACGTAGTGGTCCCATGACAATACAACAATAAGAAAAAAATATCCTCTTACCCCTACCCCCACTCCTTCAATAGAAAAATGTGTTTTTGACACACTTCCACTTATCCGATTTGGATAAAATTTGGTATATACATAGTGGTCCGATGATAATACAACAATAAGAAAAAAATATCCTCCCGCCCTTACCCCCACCCCCTTCCATAGAAAAATTTGTTTTTGACACACATCCCGTTATCCATTTTGGATGAAATTTGGTATACATATAGTGATCCGATGACAATACAATATTAAGGAAAAAATATCCTCCCACCTCTACCCCCACCCCCTTTCATAGAAAAATGAGTTTTTGACACACTTCCCATTATCCGATTTGGATGAAATTTGGTATTCACATAGTAATCCGATGACAATACAACATTTAAAAAAAAAATATCCTCCCACCCCTACCCCCACCCCCTTCCATAGAAAAATTTGTTTTTGGCACACATCCCGTTATCCGATTTGGATGAAATTTGGTATACATATAGTGATCCGATGACAATACAATATTAAGGAAAAAATATCCTCCCACCTCTACCCCCACCCCCTTTCATAGAAAAATGAGTTTTTGACACACTTCCCATTATCCGATTTGGATAAAATTTGGTATTCACATAGTGATCCGATAACAATACAACATTGAAAAAAAAAATCCTACCACTCCTATTTCCACCCTCATCTTTAGAAAAAAGCGTTTTTGACACATTTCCCATTATCCGATTTGGATGGAATTTGGTATACATATAGTGGTCCGATAACAATACAACAATATTGAAAAAATGTCCTCCGTTTTTGACACACTTCACTTCAAATGACTTTTATAAAATTTGGTATATGCATAAAGGTCCGATGGCAATACAGCCCAAACAAAAAATATTTTTCTACCTCTACCCCCACCCTCTCCTTCCCCCAATAGAAAAATGAGTTTCCAAACAACTCACGATCAGCGATTTCATTATAATCTAGAATAAACTCTTCTTTATTTATTTACCTCTGCATTTTTCTGCTAGATTGATTCTTGCAAATAGTGATATTTAATTGATACGGATATCTTATCGTGCTAACATCGTCAAAATTTCCATCAGTCGGCCATCGCTTTTATTATTATGATAATATTAGAATGTTAGAAAATTATTTTTTAATTTTTAGTGCATTTTATAAAAGCTTGTGATTTAAAAATTTTTTTTTACTAATTTATTTCCGCAATTTTGGATCCGCCATTTTGATTTTTTAAGTTTGAGTAAAAAATTTTGTTAAATGACCTCAAGCAATGTAATATTTCAAGTTTGAGACAAATCGGTTAGTAAATAAGAAAATCTGCCATTTTGGATGGAAAAATGCAGAGGTAAATAAATAAAGAAGAGTTTATTCTAGATTATAATGAAATCGCTGATCGTGAGTTGTTTGGAAACTCATTTTTTTATCGGGGGAAGGAGAGGGTGGGGGTAGAGGTAGAAATATATTTTTTGTTTGGGCTGTATTGCCATCGGACCTTTATGCATATACCAAATTTTATAAAAGTCATTTGAAGTGAAGTATGTCAAAAACGCATTTTTTATGGAAGGGGGTGGGGGTAGGGGTGGGAGGACATTTTTTTATTATTGTTGTATTGTTATCGGACCACTATATGTATACCAAATTTCATCTAAAGCGGATAATGGGAAGTGTGTCAAAAACGCATTTTTCTATAGATGAGGGTGGGGGTAGGAGTGGTAGGATTTTTTTTCAATGTTGTATTGTCATCGGACCACTATATGTATACCAAATTTCATCCAAATCGGATAATGGGAAGTGTGTCAAAAACTCATTTTTCTATGAAAGGGGGTGGGGGTAGAGGTGGGAGGATAGTTTTTTCTTAATATTGTATTGTCATCGGATCACTATATGTATACCAAATTTCATCCAAATCGGATAATGGGAAGTGTGTCAAAAACGCATTTTTCTATAGATGAGGGTGGGGGTAGGAGTGGTAGGATTTTTTTTTCAATGTTGTATTGTCATCGGACCACTACGTGAATACCAAATTTCATCCAAATCGGATAATGGGAAGTGTGTCAAAAACTCATTTTTCTATGAAAGGGGGTGGGAGTAGAGGTGGGAGGATATTTTTTTCTTAATATTATATTGTCATCGGATCACTATATGTACACCAAATTTCATCCAAATCGGATAACGGGATGTGTGTCAAAAACAAATTTTTCTATGGAAGGTGGTGGGGGTAGGGGCGGGAGTATAAATTTTTTTAAAATGTTGTATTGTCATCGGACCACTATGTGAATACCCAATTTCATCCAAATCGGATAATGGGAAGGGTGTCAAAAACGCATTTTCTATGGAAGGGGGTGGGGGTAGGGGTGGGAGGATATATTTTTTTTAAATGTTGTATTGTCATCGGACCACTATGTGAAAACCAAATTTCATCCAAATCGGATAATGGGAAGTGTGTCAAAAACTCATTTTTCTATGAAAGGGGGTGGGGGTAGAGGTGGGAGGATATTTTTTTCTTAATATTGTATTGTCATCAGATCACTATATGTATACCAAATTTTATCCAAATCGGATAACGGGAAGTGTGTCAAAAACACATTTTTCTATAGAAGGGGTGGGGGTAGGGGTTTGGAGGATATTTTTTTCTTAATGTTGTATTGTCATGGGACCACTACGTGTGTACCAAATTTAGTTATAGTTATATAGTTAGTTAGTTAGACAGAACATCTGAAGCTAAAAAAAGCTTGTAAAAAATTGCGTAAAGGATTTTTTATATACATAAATAATATATTTTATTTTTCATCTACACATTTTATCAAAAAAATTTTTTTTAGTCCGGCGCCGAGTTGGCCGGCGCCTAGTTGGCGGCGCCGAGTTGGCCCGGCGCCCAGTTGGCCCGGCGCCCAGTTGGCGGCGCCGAGTTGGCGGCGCCCAGTTGTCCCATTCCGTGATCAAGGCGCTGAACTCTTGCACTACTAACACAAACCTTGTTCGAATATGTTAATAGAAATTAAGTAACTTGGTGATGGTGAATCAATATTGATTCATTCTATGTTGAGCTCCAGGTCACTCTGCCATATAGTCCGGGGCCACAGCGTCAAAATTTGGCTTCCGTGGGCTTTTTGATGAAGATTTTACAACACCTGTTTTATTCGATAACTTCTATATATATTAAATATATATAATAAATATAAAGTCAATTAACCTTTTTTATTTTTAATTACAAAAATGTTTACCCCTCGTAAACAGCTTCAATTTTTTAGCTCACACATATACTATACTATAGTAGTGTGAGCTATGGTGATCCTAATTTTTGCTCCGATTTCAAAAATTTTTATATATCTTTGCGTTTCAGATGATTTTGAAACTTTTTTGTTGCGCCGTCTGTCTGTCTGTCTGTCTGTCTGTCTGTCTGTCTGTCTGTCTGTCTGTCTGTCTGTCTGTCTGTCTGTCTGTCTGTCTGTCTGTCTGTCTGTCTGTCTGTCTGTCTGTCTGTCTGTCTGTCTGTCTGTCTGTCTGTCTGTCTGTCTGTCTGTCTGTCTGTCTGTCTGTCTGTCTGTCTGTCTGTCTGTCTGTCTGTCTGTCTGTCTGTCTGTCTGTCTGTCTGTCTGTCTGTCTGTCTGTCTGTCTGTCTGTCTGTCTGTCTGTCTGTCTGTCTGTCTGTCTGTCTGTCTGTCTGTCTGTCTGTCTGTCTGTCTGTCTCTCTGTCTGTCTGTCTGTCTGTCTGTCTGTCTGTCTGTCTGTCTGTCTGTCTGTCTGTCTGTCTGTCTGTCTGTCTGTCTGTCTGTCTGTCTGTCTGTCTGTCTGTCTGTCTGTCTGTCGGTCTGTCTGTCTGTCTGTCTGTCTGTCTGTCTGTCTGTCTGTCTGTCTGTCTGTCTGTCTGTCTGTCTGTCTGTCTGTCTGTCTGTCTGTCTGTCTGTCTGTCTGTCTGTCTGTCTGTCTGTCTGTCTGTCTGTCTGTCTGTCTGTCTGTCTGTCTGTCTGTCTGTCTGTCTGTCTGTCTGTCTGTCTGTCTGTCTGTCTGTCTGTCTGTCTGTCTGTCTGTCTGTCTGTCTGTCTGTCTGTCTGTCTGTCTGTCTGTCTGTCTGTCTGTCTGTCTGTCTGTCTGTCTGTCTGTCTGTCTGTCTGTCTGTCTGTCTGTCTGTCTGTCTGTCTGTCTGTCTGTCTGTCTGTCTGTCTGTCTGTCTGTCTGTCTGTCTGTCTGTCTGTCTGTCTGTCTGTCTGTCTGTCTGTCTGTCTGTCTGTCTGTCTGTCTGTCTGTCTGTCTGTCTGTCTGTCTGTCTGTCTGTCTGTCTGTCTGTCTGTCTGTCTGTCTGTCTGTCTGTCTGTCTGTCTGTCTGTCTGTCTGTCTGTCTGTCTGTCTGTCTGTCTGTCTGTCTGTCTGTCTGTCTGTCTGTCTGTCTGTCTGTCTGTCTGTCTGTCTGTCTGTCTGTCTGTCTGTCTGTCTGTCTGTCTGTCTGTCTGTCTGTCTGTCTGTCTGTCTGTCTGTCTGTCTGTCTGTCTGTCTGTCTGTCTGTCTGTCTGTCTGTCTGTCTGTCTGTCTGTCTGTCTGTCTGTCTGTCTGTCTGTCTGTCTGTCTGTCTGTCTGTCTGTCTGTCTGTCTGTCTGTCTGTCTGTCTGTCTGTCTGTCTGTCTGTCTGTCTGTCTGTCTGTCTGTCTGTCTGTCTGTCTGTCTGTCTGTCTGTCTGTCTGTCTGTCTGTCTGTCTGTCTGTCTGTCTGTCTGTCTGTCTGTCTGTCTGTCTGTCTGTCTGTCTGTCTGTCTGTCTGTCTGTCTGTCTGTCTGTCTGTCTGTCTGTCTGTCTGTCTGTCTGTCTGTCTGTCTGTCTGTCTGTCTGTCTGTCTGTCTGTCTGTCTGTCTGTCTGTCTGTCTGTCTGTCTGTCTGTCTGTCTGTCTGTCTGTCTGTCTGTCTGTCTGTCTGTCTGTCTGTCTGTCTGTCTGTCTGTCTGTCTGTCTGTCTGTCTGTCTGTCTGTCTGTCTGTCTGTCTGTCTGTCTGTCTGTCTGTCTGTCTGTCTGTCTGTCTGTCTGTCTGTCTGTCTGTCTGTCTGTCTGTCTGTCTGTCTGTCTGTCTGTCTGTCTGTCTGTCTGTCTGTCTGTCTGTCTGTCTGTCTGTCTGTCTGTCTGTCTGTCTGTCTGTCTGTCTGTCTGTCTGTCTGTCTGTCTGTCTGTCTGTCTGTCTGTCTGTCTGTCTGTCTGTCTGTCTGTCTGTCTGTCTGTCTGTCTGTCTGTCTGTCTGTCTGTCTGTCTGTCTGTCTGTCTGTCTGTCTGTCTGTCTGTCTGTCTGTCTGTCTGTCTGTCTGTCTGTCTGTCTGTCTGTCTGTCTGTCTGTCTGTCTGTCTGTCTGTCTGTCTGTCTGTCTGTCTGTCTGTCTGTCTGTCTGTCTGTCTGTCTGTCTGTCTGTCTGTCTGTCTGTCTGTCTGTCTGTCTGTCTGTCTGTCTGTCTGTCTGTCTGTCTGTCTGTCTGTCTGTCTGTCTGTCTGTCTGTCTGTCTGTCTGTCTGTCTGTCTGTCTGTCTGTCTGTCTGTCTGTCTGTCTGTCTGTCTGTCTGTCTGTCTGTCTGTCTGTCTGTCTGTCTGTCTGTCTGTCTGTCTGTCTGTCTGTCTGTCTGTCTGTCTGTCTGTCTGTCTGTCTGTCTGTCTGTCTGTCTGTCTGTCTGTCTGTCTGTCTGTCTGTCTGTCTGTCTGTCTGTCTGTCTGTCTGTCTGTCTGTCTGTCTGTCTGTCTGTCTGTCTGTCTGTCTGTCTGTCTGTCTGTCTGTCTGTCTGTCTGTCTGTCTGTCTGTCTGTCTGTCTGTCTGTCTGTCTGTCTGTCTGTCTGTCTGTCTGTCTGTCTGTCTGTCTGTCTGTCTGTCTGTCTGTCTGTCTGTCTGTCTGTCTGTCTGTCT